>OZ024933.1:35818694-36418694 GCA_964017235.1 Sabellastarte sp. h YS-2021
GACTGTAGTGTAGGTACTGGCTACTTGATAAAAGAATTGCTGTTTAAAACAATGAAAAGACCAGCTAGCCCCTAATTGGATTTCATCATAGTCTTTCAGAGGGACTTCATCTCTTTTAAGGTATCTATGGTTATGGTGTAGCTTCCTCTATTGAAGGCAGAACATCAAAGGGAAGTTTTATTTAACCCTAATTATAGATCTAAATTTTATTGGTGACCATTGGAAATGAAAAACATGTACATTGTTAAAATATATTCTTTAAAAGTACAGTGAAATTCAGTTCTTGATCAAGAAATATATCTGAACCTTATTATCTTGCTTGTTGTTCCTTATACATAAAGCATCATAATTTGATAAATATTTTGATATTTAAATTTACAAACTTGTCTATTTACGTTACAGTTTATTTTAAATGAAAAAAATATAAAACAAGTTTTTTTCCCACATATCACATGCAACTGCTTCTGAAATTATAAAGTGATGTTAGCTAGTTATCCCAGTGCTGGATTGTAAACAAGTATCAAACTTTGACAATTACAAAGCCAATTAAAGTTTGAAATAACTGTTAATATAAAGACATAGCAGATAACACCAAAATATTTAAGATCTAAAATCTTCATGATGATTTTAGTAAATACGCATATTTACTGGACCAAAAAAACAGTAAATACGCGTATTTACTGAAATTTTCAGGGAATACACGTATTTACTGATTTCGCATATTTACTGTAACATAAACATATTAAAATGGGAAACCCTACCAAATGATATATGCAAAAATGTATCACGAAGGAAGATGACAGTGTTATACCGTTTCATAGGATGAGTATTATATATTGGTAATCTTCATTTGTGATATATTTTTCCACACATGTCTAAACGAGGGACATTTTACTACCAGTTAGTAAAAATAATAAGTAAAATAAATCTATATTCAAAGAATGGATGTCAAATAGGCTGTCGTATATATAACCAGTGAAGTTTAAGATTTCAATTTTTAATTTATGATATATGTACCATTTCTTCATAAATTTTAATGCAATAGCAAAACCAGAAGTTCTGTAAAAAATCTTTGTAGTGATGCATAAAACAAAGTTACATGTCATAGAGTTTCAATAATATTGACAAAATATCACTGCTTAAAGAATTTGTCATTTATTTGTTATTTCATTGTATGCGTAAATCAGACACATTCCTATGAGACACCACTATTAGGTTGCATAATATTTAGCCAAAAGAAGGCCAGATATTACTGGAAATTCATTAACGGAGACTTCAAGTAAAAGTGAGGGAACACAGTGGCAGAGTGGTGACACTCTCGCATCCCACCTCGGAGGCTGGGGTTGGATTCACGGCTCTACCTCAAGTGAGAAAGCTGGTAGTTGCTTGCCATTGGTCGAACAGAACCTTGACCAACTGTATGTACTGGTTTCCTCTGCCCTTCCAACTACCGGTCATGATATAACTTGTACAGTGTTGACAGCGACGTAAAACACCAATTAAATTAAATAAATAAAACTCAAGTAAAACTGATGCTAGCACAACTCTTGCTAAGCGCAAGATCTTGCCACGTTAGAGAGTAAAATGCAATGTTTCAAACTATAATCTAATATCTAATAACCTCTGTGTTCTAGGTCCTGGGACTTTCCCAAAGTGATCCCAAAGGAGAATGTGGCTGCCCAAGATAGTTTTAAAAATTTCCTGAAGTTTCTACGACTTTTCATGTACATTGCCATCTTCTTCGTGGTTTTGATTTGTGCCACAGCAAGTATGGGAAGTGTTCTGTTACTGACTGCATCCATGAGAAAGGTAGATATCCTAAATCTCATTTATCATAATTTCATACTTTTATAAGGCTTAATCTCTGCACTAGCGAATGCTTAGGTACACAGCACAAAAATCATTATCCGAGACTCTTGTGCAGCCATTTTACTACATTTAACCATATTTTTACCCATAGGTCTATTAATGATTATATGACTGGTTACGTCATGTGATAAAGCAAGATACAGTGCCTTCTGGTGTAAGGGAGAGCATAAAGCACACAAAGTCTGACACAAACAAATGTGTTTTCAGTGTCAGTCTTACCAGCAAGAGGCAGGTATACACATATATACCATGTGATCCACAGTCACAGAGTTAATAAGTGATCACTTGTCAAACTTGATACATACTCTGCAACTGAGATATACCTTTTGACATCCAACAAATGAATTCTCTGGCATACAGGTTGCTATATTTAATTAGTCTTATTGCTTTTGCTGTTGATAATTATTGTCATGTACTTCATTGTTGCCCAGTTAAAAATTGTTAGTATGTGTACACAAAATTAACTTTTAATAAATGGAAACTTAGAGATCGATCATCAGCGAAAAGGCTGAATAGCTAGTACCATAATGCACACATATAGTTACTGAGTGCTTATGTGAGGATATTTTTAATCTTATATCTGGGTACATCATAGTCATATACGAGTACATGCCTTCTTCCTGTTATTTTTTCAACCAGTACTAAACACATATATCGATTCCTCAGCCGATGTAGAAACAAACTTTATCGGTTAAAACAAAGTACTTCTATGTATCTCACAGTAGAGACTCAGATTCATAAGAACTTTCTTTTCCATCCACTGGTGTTTCCTGATATGGAAATCTGTGTCATTACATACTTCATCAGTTGCCAAAATAATTCCTGCTTATAGCACCTTGAAATACCATTTCTTAACCTACAATAATCAAATATACTGTGATATAACACCCAACACAGCAACAGGTAGGTTCGAACTTCAGCAGAACTGTCTCAAAGATCTCTAAAGTTGGCTGTGCTCAAAAAAGCTCAGGCTCAACTGTTGTGAGGAACCTTTGTGTCTTATTCGACTGCAATTTTACCATTTACAAATCAAGTCAGTGCTTTCAACAGATTCTGCTTCTCAGGTTTGAGGGATTGTATGAGGATCAGGCGTCATCTCCCAAAGTCTAAAGCTATCCCATTGGCAAATGCATTTGTTATCAGCAGGTTTGACTCCTGCAACTCCCTGTATTGAAGTTGGTCAAAAAGCAACCCCTGAAAATGCTCTAGCAGGAGTAGTAAGTTGCACCAAGATATGGTAGCATATTGCAAAAGTTCTTAAATCGCTTCATTGGCCTTCCATGAAGCATTGGGTATGTTAAAGACTCCCACATTAATTAATAATTATTAGATTCAGGACTCCTATACTCATCTTAAATACTAGACATCTAGCCACAAAACCCACAGATTGGCTATCTAGCGGTTCCACCATACAAGTCCCGGGTCCATAAGTCAAAGGTTCAAGGCTCTCCACTATATTTGTATGAATTTTAATGATATAAAGCTCTGCTCTGTAAAAAATACCTTTCTAATGATAAATATATATAACATATCTTTAGGTTATCTCCAAAAACAATCTGAAATCTGCAAAAACATATTCATAGTAAGGGAAATTAGGGAATAAAAACTGAAAGCCCATATATAATTTTCTGTCATATTGCTTAAATATGTAGTGGGGTAGATAATAATTTATATATAATGCTAGTTTTTCTTTACTTGTGAAATTGATTTTTAATGTAAGTGTATAAGGTGATTTTCGTATTATATTCACACAAGATTGAATCTGTTAAAACATCAATCAAATTCAGTAGGCCTTTACAAATTAAGAAACCAAGAAATAAAACACAAACAGAAATAACACTAACAGCAGGAAAAGAACACAATTACAAGAAATAAAAGTTAAATGTCTCATGTAGAAACTGTCACCAAATACAGATTAAAATTATGCAAACAATTTTTTTTATTTTTCATAAGCTGCCATAAAGTTTTTATTAATTACCATTTTTTAGCTATTTCATTTGCATCAAGAAACTACTATTATTGACGTATTATCACGACGAATTTGTTCAAGTATCAATTTATTATTCTGATAAATCAAATCAACAATCGGATGAAGAGGAATCTTTTAAAAGTAATTATGTAATCACTTCTTTCAGGATGAATTGTACAGACATACAGCCAGAAATCACCTCACCTGGATCATCTGCTTTCCACAGTTTTTAACATTCGTGGTTTGCCTCTCCAAAGTTGTGTTTAGAAGAAGCAATGACCGCCAATCAATCAGCCTGTTCCTGTTCTTTTTGGTAAGATCGAGAATGTGAACTGGAAACATCTCATTATTCTTATATTGTAAATATATCATTATAAATATTGACACTAAGAGGCAAAAGTCAATTGGTAGTTACTTATACTTGTATCTTGGTGGAGGACCACTAGTTAATCACCTGTAAACCCACCTTTTAACTGCAATGTAGAAAAACCCAGGTAGAAGATGCAGAAATAAAGAATGAAATAATGGATCACCTGGGCGAAAAATAAATGAAAAGAATGCTTTGAAGAATGGTTTGAGGAATCAAAAACTAAAAACAGGTTAAAGATTGAAGAATCCAAAGTGGAACTGTAACTGTAGGCAGAAAGTAGGTGGGGTTGGGGAAATGTGGATTGAGACTGTTGGAACTAAATTTATTCCAATTATTCAAAAGCTATAAAATTGGAAGGGTTCAGAATGTTATATTTTTGTCTTGAAGAATATGGATCAACACTGTCACCTTTTCAGAAGTTTCCTTTAATTGCTTCCGTGGTTCAAATTTAATGGAAGGATATTTTTATAAATTAGATAGGAAAAAATGGTAAAATTAGGCACCACGTTCAGAAAAGTTTTGAAATGACTGCTTTGAAATAATTATAGGTGAGTCATAATGAAAAAGCTTTGATTTTTGTTCAATCAAAGCATAACATTCTTTTCATGTCAGACAACAACCCAGTCATAAGTTTAATCTAACTTATCACAACATTCGATCACTGCCAGCATGCTTGTTTTCATTTTAAAACAAATTATCAGCAATTTCTATAATGTAATTTTATCAACTTTTAATAAAATGCTTAATATATGTATTTCAGGTGCTATTCCTTGAACTGATCCATACACTAGGATTGGTTTTGATTTTCTTCCATGTACTGCCTCACTTTAGTGCTACATACAGCCTGGGACTACTGAATGCATTGTCATTTGTACCAGGTGCGTTATTGAGGTAAATTGAAAAAAGCTGATGTAACGTGGGCCCTCAAAGAATGGATATTTATTTTAAATTGATTTAACAGGAAATTCTTTAACTAAAAATTCTGTTCACAAGCGCAAACTTGTCCAACTTGTAAGCATACAAGTCTATGATTCCTGGCAAGGTTGTTAGTGAACTGTATCAACTTATTCCCACCAAAAACCTCCTTGATTTTCACCCAACAGCCCTAATGGGCTGTCGAGCATTCTTTTCATCCATGGTGTCCAGATGGGTGGGCTGGCATTTGAGCGGGCGTCAGGAAAAGTGTGTCCCAGCTGTTTCTCATAAACTGTAAGATTTAGGAAGTTGATACTTGGTAGGGACATTGGTTAGGGGTTTAGGTGTGCAACGTCATGATGTGACCTTGATTTGACCTTGGTGGAGTGACCTTGACCATAAAATCTTGTCCAGGCTGTATCTCAGAAACCGTAAGACATAGGAAGTTGATACTTGGTAGGGACATGGGTTAGGGATGTAGGTGTTCAATGTCATAGTGTTACTTTAATACGATCTTTAACCTTGCTGTGACCTGTGACCTTGCCCTATATTATCTTATCTAGGGTATATCTTGGAAACCGTAAGGTGTAGGAAATTGATACTGGGTAGGGGTATTGGTTGTGATTTGTAGGTGTGACACATTATAGTGTGACTTTGATTTGGCCTTTGACCTTGCTGTAGTGACCTTGACCCGATACAATCTTGTGCAGGCTATATCTCAGTAACTGTATGGTGTAGGAAGTTGATGCTTGGTAGAGACATTGGTTGGCAGTTGTAGGTGTTCAATGTCATGAAGTGATCTTTGACCTTGCTGTACTGACCTTGATTTATAATATCTTGTCTGGGCTATATCTCCGCAACTGTAGAGTATAGGGAATTGATATTTGATGGGTACATTAGTTGGGGGTTGTCAGTGTGCAACGTTATGGTGTGACCTTGATTTGAACTTTGACCATGCCATTGTGACCTTGACCTATAAAATCTTATCCAGGCTATATTTCAGAAACCATAAGGTGAAGGAAGTTGATATTTGGTAGGGACATTGGATGGTAGTTATAGGTGTGCAACGTCATGATGGGACCTTGGTGTGATATTTGACCTTACTGCAGTGACCTTGACCTTTAAAATCTTGTCTGGACAATATATCAGAAACAGTAAAGTGTAGGAAGTTGCTTCGGGGCTGTAGGTGTGCAACATCATGGTTTGTGTTGGTCTTGAATGGAACTTTGACCTTGTTGTAGTGACCATGAGTTTGAAATCTTGTCTGGGCTATTTCTTTGATTCCGTAAGGTGTAGAAGGTTAGGGGATGTAGGTGTGCATCAATATGGTGTGACCTTTAACTTTGGCTCTGCCGAAGTGTCTTTACCTGCCATATTTGAGACATGTTTCTCTTATGACAAAGATATAAGGATTGCTGCAACTGATTTTTATATGTACTTTTACATAATTGTGCTGTTTACACTGACAGCAATACTCCTATGAACAAATTTTACAGCTTTGTAATTTTTAGTTTAATGAGCACTGCTGCCATCTTGCTGAGAAATCATCTTGTTTTAATACTATATCTTTACACACATCTTCTTCCTTTTAGACGAGACTCTACTTAAACATTATGTGGGCCTGTGACACTGCTCTGAAAGTACCCCCATCATTGTACTATTTCACTACTTCAAAATCTCATGGTGTTGAAAATTATTTCTGAGGGCTGCATGATACACGCATCTCTGTTGGTATATTTATTTTCTGTTCTGCTTCCCAGCATTCAAATTTCAATTATTGAAAGGTGAAAAGGTGAACCACCCATTTCCTCTTTCACCAAATTTTTACACCTTTTCACAGGTTATGTATTTCCCCCCTGCTCCACTACACTGCTACATCAATCAAATGTGTGCACTGACCACAAGTTACCAGAAGAACTCGACCTCAAATTTGATCCTGGCCTTTAATGGCTTGTTTTATTCACTTAAAATGCGCATGTTTTCATAAACACACAAAATGCCGACAGACTTTCTCTCTTGGTGTCGACATGTAGTTATCTCGATTGAATCAGTAACCTCAACTGACTGCTCAGACAGTGATAATCTGTATTAACTTTTATTGCCATAGCAATATTGTATGCTTCTATATATATGCATTAATTATGTTGCATTTGACAAATATGTGTTTGGATATTTATTTTGACATTATGACTAACGGATTAAATGTCCTTTAACCCTTCCATGCTGGACTTTAAAATATGAAGGCCTTGTGCAACGCCTTTTCATTTTATCTGCCATATATTAAAGTATTACTATTTCAACAGTCTATCTGCTGCTAGAAAATGGTTACTAGTGTCAAGCCATTGTACACACTTTGTACACACACAAAACATTCATTGTACACATGCTCAAAAACCTGAGGGCTTTGAACCAAGTCTAAGGATCTACAACATGAGTCAAAAGGTTCACATTTATTTAATTCCCTGTGTGTAATTTATTTGTAGGTCTTTTGTCTTTTTTTTTCAATGGAACCCTCAAAGGAACCGACAAAGATGTACTGAGAAAAGTTGTTGCGAAATGTCTTGACATGTTTGCTGTTTTAGCTACAATTGCTGCTATTGTGCTTCCATTAGCTATGGGAACCCAATTCAAGAGGAATTTGAGGTAAGTGAACCCATGTGATACCCCTATAGTTATGTTGGAGCCCAACTTAGGATCCTAAGTTGGGTAGCCTATCTTAAGATGGGCCAGAACATATTAGCCCAACTTAGGATAATAAAATTCAAGAAGGCTTTTAAATCTAAAATTTAATATTATCCTTTTAGATAAAATGTCCATAGCTTATTTTAAGATGAACTGACAGATATTAGCAAAACATTATGGCATATCCCATGGACTGTTTAGTCAACCAGTTTATTTAAATACTTGAATTTTAATAAAACAACCCATGATTGTGAATTGCTATTGTTACTTAAAGTTTCTTTTTTCTTATCTTTCCTAAATATTTGCTTACAGATATAAGCCCAACCTATAATTTGCACAGGTAGTTTTGTTTCTCAAACTGAAAAATTATTAATAACTATTTTACCTATATTTTATTTACTGCAAAATACATTGATAAGATTAGTCTGAATTCATTTATCATTCCAAGACAGTTAATATGCTTGACAATGGGAGAATCATTAGCTTACAAGATGTAGATTGTTCAACTACTCCTTTCAACTTGATTGTTTTACTTCTGGGGAGTGATTAGGCAGCTGGATTACATTGTGATTTAACTATTGTTTCAAGACTCTTTTTAAGTTGATTTGTTTGTCTATGTGTGTGACTTGTTAACTGGATTAGTATTAAGATTTACCTATTGTCCCAGCATTATATTTCAACTTGATTTGTTTCACTTGTGCTTTAGTGACTAGCTGACAGGATTAAAGGTATTGTTATGAGATTCTTGTAAGGTATTTTTACATGTTTAAAGCATGTATGATATTACTTTGATCATGATTTATTTCACTTTATGATTGAGGTATTCCTATTGTGCACTTTACCCACGCAAAGTGAAACAAATCAACATCAATAGAATGTTAAAATAGCAGCCACAAATCCAATTAAGAAATCATCCCAAAAAAGACAAACAAATCAACATCAAAGGAATATTGTAATGCTTCTTAGGGCTCAGGAAACACAATTCATTTTAGCTTCTGAAATTAAACACTGTTGAGCTTTGATAAAATTTAAGATATTTTTTCAAAATAAAAAAAAAGAATTTATAGACAAAAATACTTCTGTAATAAGGACGATCAATGAGACCAATGATAATGTCATCTTTTTCCAAATAATGTTCTAAAATTCCATTTCATTTGCACATTCTAGAAATATTTCTTATTATACCCACAGTAAAGTCATTGTTAAATCTTATTACCTTATTATCTTAAGTTGGGTTGATATGTTCCAGCTTCTTAAGATGTTCCATGTTCTTAAGATGGGATGTCTCCTAAGTTAGGCTCCAATAGTTACACTTCTCTTTTGTATGATATCAAAGCAAAGGTATCAGGTATCCGAATACCTGGATGCCCAATCACTGAATATCTACCCGAATCCCAAATCACATACACAAGTACCCTTATCTAAGCATAAGTGCTTCCAATATCGCCCATATTGGAAAACCGAGTTCTGTTATATCCCAACATCATAACGTCACTTCAAAACTAAACTATTCAGTTACAATGCACAACAATATTGTTTTCTCACCTTTATACACCATTTATACTGTTATGTTTATCTTTATTTTGGTGGTTTACGCATTGTTAAATACAGGAACTCTTTCAAAATCGTCAGTATGTTAAAGCAATTATTTAATTCCAACAACATAAATAGCTGTATATTGGTCATATTGTGTCATGTATTACTTGAATAAATAAAAGTACAATGTTTTCACACAGTATTTTACGACTTTGAATCAATAAACTTGACTTATCGACATGAAAAAAACCCAATAAAGTTTCAATTCCGAAACTGCATTCAAGATATGGTTAATGTTAAACTAATAGTTCATGTGACTTCAGTTTTGTAGAAAAAATTCACGAGTGCTGATGGTTTGTATGTGGTTTTAAGCCATAGCCAAAGGCTGAGTAAAATTATCAGGAAATGCCATGGTTAAAAGCCGTGTACAAACCATCAGTACGAGTGGGTTATTTCTATTATAACATGACATTGAGGCTTATTTAAGAGACTTTTTTCATTTTTTAAAAAAAAAACTCATTTCTGCACACCTCGTCACGTCAGAATGTAGAAATGAACAACGTATATATACGCTGATTTATGGACCTTTCCACGGTGTCAATCAAAATACCGCAAATCGGCATATATCCTGTTTACTACAATAGCAACAACCAATCATTTCGTCCGATTTTCATCGGCGCCATTTTGAATCACAAAAACGTGGCCATTTTTAGGGACATATTTGCAAATATTATTGCTTTCTGACAATGGAACAAAAAGAAACCACAGTGTAATTTCATAAAAATATTATATCATCAATCCTACCTACTTTAAAATGTCCGCAATGCATACATATGTTCCCAAGCTGCCATTGTTTACATATTACTGCAATGCACGAGGATTTGTTTTGATCAATTAATTGTTTATTTATTTATTTTCTAATTTTTGTCATAATGAAACAAATATACTTTATTATATTATTTCTTATTTTATGTTCCATCCAATCATTTAAAATACGTGTTATTTCTCGTATATCTTGAAATACTAAATGTTTACATTTCATTTCCCGCCATTTTCGCCATTTGTTTGTCAGACAAATCCTGACATGGAGATAACTAAAATACAGAAAACCAGGAAGTGGGCGTGGCCTATGGAACGGTCCATTGGCGATTCAATCACAAAAATAATCTCAAATAAAGGGCCCTCGTCCTTTATTTAGAGGGTATTTTTGTGATTGAATCGCCAATAAAGTCCAAGCAAAAGTAGTTTATTTCTATTATAAAACGATTTTTGCTGTTTTATCCAATGTTAACTGATTTTGTTTGTTTTCAATTTTATTTTTGAGATTATGTTGCGCAACCATGTACGTAGATTGGAACAGTGTACATTAGTTTCTCTATTAAGTACTCTCACGAAATGCGCAGAGACGCATATTCGTCGTCTGTGCAGGTGTCCGTTTTATAATATGGAATAAGCAACCGGGTTTGGAATGTACAGAGGTCTTTTGTTTATTTACATTTCTTCTGTGTCCCGGTGTTTAAATGCACCAACTAGTGAAGCAGAAAGCAATATTATCCTAATATACACGATTAATTTGTCATTTATTAAATAACATTTATTAAATAACAGGGTTAGCAGTTAAAAAAATAAAGCAAATGGTTGGATCTCATGTTTTGTGTGAGTTTTAAATTTGTAAATGTGGAGATTTTTGTACCATCACCTGTTATCGCCTATCGGAGTGAGAACCCAGGTACCTGACTGCTAAAATCACTCCGCACCCGGTCACACAGAAATTGGTATATTGAGAACACTATTGCACGTGCGAATCTCTACTACCCCACTACAAAGCTAAGCTCATATTTTACAACAACAATCGTAGCACACTAATATGTATATACACGTATGATGGGATATAAAGGCCAGGTCACACTGTGGTGATTTTTAGTGGCGAGTATGCATGATCCTGAAATTCTTCCCTGTTGGTAGCATATTTTTGGTCCATCTTCACTATTCTCCACCATTCTCCATGGATTGTCATCTGGCTGTGACAGTTTCAAACTGTTCAAAATTATCGCTGGTATTCGCCGATTCTTGGGATTTTTTTAGTTCGCTATGGGAATTTGCCACTATTGGTAGCAGATTCTTCTACATCGTAGCTCTGTCGTAGGACATTCTCCAGCAAATCGTACTACTTTCTTCCTTGTTCTCAGCTGATTCTTCCTTTGTTGTGGAAGATTCTGCAAAGTTTGCATTCATTCTCCCCCACTTAATTTTAATTTGTTAATTTGTGGACAACTGTAGTCAAATCGCCAGATATCTTCGCCAGTTCATAGGGTATTCTCGGTATATTCTCAGTGTATTCTTGCTTTGTTGAGGGTTAATCTCAGGACAGTCAAAAACATCATAGAACATCATAGAGGGGTTGTAGAAGTATAAAGATATTTTATCACATGACCACACTTTCCTGCTTTTTTCGGCGAATTCTGGCGAATTTGAAGTCGACTCTATTCTTCTATACTCGCAGATATCATCGTAGCACCCTCGCCACTGTGTGACCTGGGCATAAGAGAAGCCTTAGCCCAAACATTTTTGTATTCTAGGAAAACGGACAATTTTTGTAGGCTGCAATTGTGTTTCAAGATTAGCACAAGTTTCTGGGTGAGCAACCTCGAACATGTTTCTTTTTAGTCTGTTTTGCGATGGAAAGTCCAAGTGACAGCTCATTCCTGGTGAGATCAAGATAGACGAGACATATAAAGGGTTTAATAAAATTTAGTTCTACCATTTCTTTAACCACAGTACACAAGTGGGATAATATACAATAATTTTAACTGAATAAAACTCACTGCCACAGTAAACATTGTGAGAATTAACTTAATTATAATCCAAAATACAATGTCTATTAAAAGTTGTAAAAGGTATGGTATCTCACTTTGGATGTGCAGGTAGGTCAAATAAACCAATATTGGAGTGAACAAAATGAGCATTTTGCAGATGTATTTGAAATCAGAAATATTTCGGGAATTATTTCAGGAATTGACAAAAGTTCAGTGAATTAGAACGAATCACTTTAAATGAAGTCTAATCAGACCTAACCAGGGTGCTATGTTCGTGAAGGGATCTGGAAAAAGAGACCTTATCTCTATCTTTGGAACACACCGAAGCATCACATACCAAAGAGGAAATGGAAAAAGTTTCTTTTCTATTCAGAATGTTTTGATCATTTGATATTTTAGTGGCACCTTGTTCTGATATTATCTTATCACCCCTCACCAGATGTTGTGTATATCCATATTTTATATAATGCGGCAAGACATTGGATAATGAGAGAAGTGAAAAAAAAACATAAAAAATATAAGGGTTTAAAAAATTTAAGAAACCAACATTTCACAAACCTGTATAATGTGGGTAAGAGTTTCAATACATATATGTACAATTATGGTAGGGACGAATCACTATTCTGTCGAATTAATCTTCAGCAAAAGCTGAAACCTAGGATCCTTAATGGGAGTAGTATCTAGACCAATGATAAGGTACAAAGCACTAACGGCAGCAAAATAACAAGCTATTTTAGCAGAGGACAATGCATAATTTCTCAAGAAAAATCCATTCCTGCCAATACAATGAAAAGGTACCTGATGCATTGCCAGCGCAGCTGCAAATTGAAATAAATAAGTCTTTTTTAGTTATGTTGTATGAGATCTTGCTGCCAAGTGTAAAGGCATCCAACAGTTTAGAGAGACATAAATATATTGGTACATAAACTAATTAACCTTTGTTAAGTCCATATGTGAAAAAGACCCCAAGGTCAAAAATGCAAATTTCCAAGGAGTAATTATCTGGTACATTCATGGTGTTGCGTGTGACTACAGGGCTATTAAAGTTATATTATTCCATGTTATTAGAATACTTCTAGATATATTCTTGATTAAATCATTTAAAACTTTATGAAATCAAGCGTGATTTATACAACATTTGATCTTATAACAAATGCTCTGTGTTATGTGGTTTTTTTTTCAGGGATATAGCTTAAAATCGAAATACGTGGTAAATGTAGTTGCCCTATCCTTCGGTCAATGAGTAAATCACTCATACAACATTCCATCTTATGACTAATATTAGTGATGTAGTTTCTTATCGGAAGGGGTATTTGCTCTTTAATTATAGTCACCAAGAAGTGAAAAATTCATTGTACCGTCAACGATATTGTAAGTTTACCAATATTGAAATATGAGGATTTCCTTAAAACCCATCATTGAAGTACACCTATCATTGTGTTCAGGTGTTCAGAATTATGTCGAATAACTGTCATTCAGTCAATAAGAAATCACATCAACTGTTACTTCAACATGATTGAAATGAGAGGATTTTTATTAAATGTGCAACAACTTCTTGATGTTATTTTTCCCCTGAAAAACTTGGTTAGTCATCATCTACGTGAGTTTAGGTGTTTAGAATTAAACTTAATTAACTGTTGTTTACTTAACAAGCAAATCTATTGTAACTTCAACAGTGTGTTCAGGTGTTTAGAATTAAATCTAATTAACTGTTGTTTACTTAACAAAACAAATCTACTGTAACTTCAACAGTATTAAAGCGAGACATTCTCTTATTCAAGGTGCATCAATTTATTGATGTTATGGGTTAGCTGAGCAATTTTGTTAAACATTTTAGCAAACCTCTCATCAAGTTCAATTGGTCCGAATTATATATATATACTGTCATTTAATCAATCATAAATTAATTTAAACTTCAACACGATTGAAATGAGAGGTTCTTTTATTCAACATGAGACCAACCATTTGATATTCTGGTTCATCCAAATAACTTTGTCAGTCATCATTTAGGTGAGTTAAGGTGTTTAGAATTAAATCGTATTAACAGTTGTTTAGTGAATGAACAAATCTATTGTAACTTCAACAGTATTAAAGCGAGACGTTCTTTTATTCAATGTGCATCAATTTATTGATGTTATGGGCTAGCTGAGCAACTTTGTCAGCATTTAAATAAACCTTTCATCGAATGGTCAAAATTACACCAACATACTGTCATTTAATCAAATATAAGTCAATTTTAACTTCAACACAATTGAAATGAGAGGTTATTTTATTCAACATGAGATAACTTCTTGATGTTATGTTTCAGCAAAGTAACTTTGTCAATCATCACTTAAGTAAACCTGTCATTGAATTCAGGTGTTCAGAACTACACCTAACAGCTCTAATTTAGTCAATGAGTAAGTCAGTTGCTACCATACTTCAATATGATCAAAATGAGAGGTTCTCTTATCAAATGTAAAATAATGTCTTGGTACTATGGTTCAACTGAGTCGTCCTACATGGCTCTAGACCAAACTCAAGAGGGGTGGCAATCTCAGTTGGCAAAAGCTTTGACTATAAAATCTCAGAACTGAGAGGGATGATGTTGGGAATTTCATATCAATACTTTTAACAATGAGTGATTTCTCTATCAAAGTGGTCAATATATATGCACCAAATAATGATTCACCACGATTTTTTGAATTTGTGAAATGCAACACAGAAGGTTAAACTTACAATTATTGTATTATTTGTGGGGATCTTAATCTTGTTTTGGACCCAGGCCAGGACAAATACGACTAAATAATCTCAATACTAGGAGATATCTATTAGATATGATGAATATTCTTTGCTTAAGGGATACCTTCCAAATTTTTAACAAGAACACACATCGATTTTCCTGGCACAGAAAAAAATCCTAGTAGACATACAAGATTAGATTACTTTTTAAAATCTGATACTCTCTTGGACCTAGTTAACAAATGCCAGATAAAATCAGGATATAGATCTGATCTCTGTATCTTGAAACTTGTTTTAACCATCTGTAAATTCCAATGGGGTAGAGGTTTATGGAAGTTCAGTTGCTCTTAGCTAATAAATAAGGATTATCTGATCACAATTAATAATGTTGTAGACAGGGAAAAGCTAAATTATGTCTTGCCCGTGTACCATCCAATGTTCGACATGATTCTACCATTAACTATACAATTTCCGATAGTGCTTTTTAGAGGTTCTATTGCTACAAATCACAGGAGAACCATAAAATATGCTTCAAATTTGAAAATGTAGTCTTGTGAAAGACCAAACCTAAAAAACGAAATTGAAAACATGGAGCAAAACCTTGAACAATTAGTCCAATATAAATTAGATGCAAAAAAGGGAGCTTGAGAATTTTTATAATGAAAAAATCAAGGGTATTATGATCCGATCTAGACCCCAATGGCTGAATGATAGGGGAAAACCATCTAAATACCTCAGTTCAGAGAAACACTTCTACACTGAAAAAAAAACAGTTAAACAAATCGTAACTTTATCTGGGACCGTCTTGACAAGTCAGAAATAAATATTAGCAGAGTAGCTAACTCAACTAGCATGTTTGTTACATAATAATTATTTCCTGAAGTTCGTCATGTGGTATAGAAATGGTTCAAGAAACAGCATGTATCAATTTGCTATGTAAGTATGTAACTGTAGTGGCACATTAGTTTCTAAGCCCAAATCTTAAAGAAGATTTTTGAGGAAATTAAAGACTTAATGAAATTTTGAAGGTAATCCAACTTATAGTAAATCAGTAGTTAAATTAGCCCGTTTAGCTGTGTTTGTTCACGATAGAATAAATGGCATGGGTACAGGACTGAACAAATTGAGCCATGATAACATCCCAGGGCTATTAAGAAATTATTGCCCATGTTTAATGCCCAAAGCTTCAAGGTCTAACAGATCTATCCAGATATACAGAAAGCTGTGGTTGTATCTATTTTAAACATTTGAGCTGTAGATCTAAGCTTTTTAGGACTTGCAGTAATAAGGTCAACAAAGGAATTAGAAGGTGGGAAATCTTTATTCAAATATGTATGTTTTTGACACTACCATTGACTGATCTACCAATGGATCAGATTAGATAAAATATTGAATATTTTTGCTGCAAATTTTGCTTATCTCTAACGATGACAGGGGAAAAATGTATAGCAATGATGGCTGTAAAAGGGACCATGCATGTCATTATAGGTTATTTTCTCTCCAATAAGTTTTTAAATGTCAATCATCTTGCAACGCAGAAGTAGGAATGACCTCAACATACTGTAATGAAACAGAACAATAACAATGTAACTGTAATCACAATATGAGGTAGCTATCAGTCTCAATAATCTGTGAGGTGCGACTGTCACCTAACCAGTTTAAGTCGATCATCATCAACAATAGTCAACATCTGATAATCCAATGTAATTGACAAGGGTCCAGAACAGTTTCGCAAGTTACGAATTTACAATGATATAATTGTAAATGGGTTAAGGAGATATATTTAAAACTGTTGCCACTTTGTGTAACACAAGAATTGTAATTTTATATGTGCATTTGTTCAACAAAACCTGATCTGTTTGATCAGAGATCTCAGAAAAGCTCAAATGATGGAGGCCTACTTCTCGGTAACTAGGTCTTTTTGAGGGTCGGGAACAATGTTTAAATAGGATCAGTAGTAGTTTCCCAGCTTGTTGTGGTGCACTGGCAAATGTTTGATATTTCACTGACCCATCCCAACTCTGTATCCTGACCGTGGCTCCACCCACCTGGAAACCGTCCTATTGTGGATCTTTATGGCTTGTTGGTCACACTTTCCTGTCTGGTCCTATACTGTTACCATCTTGTCTGAAAGTACTTCCCGGCCTGTCATGGTTAGGTATCAGGACACCACCTCCGGACAAGCATTACCGATTTAACTCCCAGACTCCCAGTCTTCAACCATAGAGTCAGTCCCCCCAATCAGCCCACAAGACAGTCACAACACCAGCCTGAGGGTACCATGAATTTATTTCATACATTAACATGATAATGCACACTATCAGACTACATAATTATTCACAAGTCCCATAGAATACACAAGACTGAATACACAATACAAACATGCCTAAATACAGTTTCCAATACACAGGTTTTTGTTACACAAATTTTAATGCCAAATGACCATGAATACATATTTTGGATACACAATTTAATACACAAAATGAAATGCAATAACACTGTAAAATTTTCACAAATTAGATAACAAAGTTAAGGTCACCTTAACTCGAATATATGAGATTACTGCCAGACATAACACAATTACATAATAACAGGTGACCAGTGGAATTTAGAAATAATTTATGTACATGCTGAATTAACATTTTAACAAAATTTCATGACGATAACCTATAAGATGACAAAGTATATAAAAATTGTAAACAAGTACATTATGAAAATAGAACCCTCAGGTACCAACTATACATGACTAAAAAAAGTAGAATTAAAAATTTAGGTCTGACGTGACAATTTTACATTATAGAATCATAACATCAAGTACCTCTGACTAAAATGATAAAAATTATATAAAACTCAGACAATTTGTTAAAAAAACATGCCAAGTAAGATTTTAAAACTGTCTGTTCACTGAGACTTCTGACCAAGGCATGCCAATAAGATAATGAAAGACAGAAAGTGACAGTGAAACTCGCCCAATTAAGGGGATGAAGTGACTGATATATGAATGTTGTGAGACATAAGTGTAGCCTTAAACACCAACCAAAAAGGGGGGGGGGGGGGTTATGGGCAAATTCTGTAGAGCCAATGTTTACAGTTCTGGCTCTAACTTCATAATGAAATAACAGAACCCCAGTTTCCCAGAAAAATTTCGAGGAACCAATAGCAAACTAGCAAAATTTTCCTTTCTCACATGAAAACCCCACAGCTCATGAATATTCATGAAGTAATTCCCGCCAGGAAATTTTCCCAGTCTCCTGCCAATTAAATCAAATAGACCCCATGGTTGCCTAGTGATGGGGATAACTTCCCAATGGGTACCCTAGCCTGGGTGCCAACCCACATGCACTGAACTTATGGTCTGGGGGACTGACCCCCTGAGTGCCTTAACACCCAGGAAGACAGTCCCCCCAATCAGCCCACAAGACAGTCACAACACCAGCATGAGGGTACCATGAATTTATTTCATACATTAACATGATAATGCACACTATCAGACTACATAATTATTCACAAGTCCCATAGAATACACAAGACTGAATACACAATACAAACATGCCTAAATACAGTTTCCAATACACAGGTTTTTGTTACACAATTTTTAATGCCAAATGACCATGAATACATATTTTGGATACACAATTTAATACACAAAATGAAATCCACAGTCCCCAAGAACCACAAGTTGAGGTTATATTATTTTTATTACTAATTATATACTATCATTGACTTGTTAGCAAATACATAATTATACACAACATAATACATTTAACAGGAAGACCCATGAGATAACTTTACTGTCCATCATAGTCCATCCTATTAACAGCAGGTCATCCTTAAGTACATAGTTAACATGTAAGAAGTTACTGTCGTCAACCAGAAAAGTTATAACATAATATACAATACACCAACAGAAATTAACATATATAACAAATACCTAAAGTGGTGAACCTAAGTAAGAATTTCGACTTAAAGACATAATAAATTACTAACATGCCAGAAATAAGAATTTACTAGATTTCGAATTCCAAGGCCAAAGAAGAGCAAGTAACATTACAAGTAACTGTACAATGTTAAGAATAAACTTTAGTTAATGCAATTTTACTCAAGTATGTAAATGTATAACATGTAATACTAAATGTATATAGCAAAATGTAATTCTAGTAATGTAAAACAGAAAAGTAAGGCAACCCCTATCAAATGTGCTTAAAATGACATAAGAATAATAAAAGTTACTGGTAAAAAGATAAAAGTAAATAATTAAAATACTAAGTAAAACTAATACAACATAGACCCAGCACTAGACGTTTACTATTCCCTTTACAGGTCATTAGGATTAAACACAAGTTAGACTTATCATAGCACACAAAACCATTTTATACAGAAGGACCAGCCCAGTAAACATTACAAACGTTTATAAACGTTTATAAACCTAAGTAGCAACGGTTTAGATTAGGTTTAAAATGATGGGTCCCTAAACGTTTGCCTATAAACGTTTATAAACGTTTATGTATAAACGTTTGCCTATAAACGTTTATAAACGTTTATACATAAACGTTTATAAACGTTTATACACGTGTTGAAAATCTGGAGAAATATTTCTGTAAGTATATCTTGCTGTATCACTGTTGTTTGATTCCATCATTACATTGTAAGTAGATATATAGAAGTATGTAATTTGATAAAATTACATACTTCTATATATCTACTTATAATGTAATGATGGATTCAAACAACAGTGATACAGCAAGATATACTTACAGAAATATTTCTCAAGTTTCTCTCAAAATGGCTGTGCTGATGTCATTATCCCAAATGAAAGCGAGGTTAAGATATTCTTCACTCTTTGTAAACGTTTAAAAATGTTTATAAACGTTTATAAACCAAACTAATGTTGCTGAAACGTTTATAAACCCATAATGTTGAATAATTGTCAATATTTAGGTTTATATTTGGCTTAAAAAACGTTTATAGGTTTACTAAACGTTTATAAACGTTTATAAACCTTTGCTATGTTTACTGGGAGGAGAGGAGCATTTCACTGTTCATCAGCTTCTGGCTGAACGAACCAACCGCAGCATACCAGAAGGAGGCAGGAGCTGCCACTGCCTCCTCAGCTCTCTTGGCCAAGACTTGCTTAATCTAAGGCCCAAGAATCACTTTTTTGAGAACTGTCCTGATGTCACCATTCCATCTGAAACTACAGAACAACTATGAGACTTTGTTCCAATACAGGGAGGGGGGGTGGGAAAACATGTCTGTTCATTTCAAGACTGAAATTTAAACTGAACGGCTTCCTTTGTCAGAACACCAGGTGTTATGCCTCAACCAATAGCTATAGAGGAGTCCTAGCAACCTAGCCATCCACTCTCACATGCTACCTAGCCAGGCCAAGGCGTATATCTGAGATCAGGTAGCCAAGCAGTGGCTCAGTGGACTGAACCCCACAGCACTTTGGTGCAGTGAAGCACAGTCCCCAAGAACCATAAGTTGAGGTTATATTATTTTTATTACTAATTATATACTATCATTGACTTTTTAGCAAATACATAATTATACACAACATAATACATTTAACAGGAAGACCCACGAGATAACTTTACTGTCCATCATAGTCCATCCTATTAACAGCAGGTCATCCTTAAGTACATAGTTAACATGTAAGAAGTTACTGTCATCAACCAGAAAACTTATAACATAATATACAATACACCAACAGAAATTGACATATATAACAAATACCTAAAGTGGTGAACCTAAGTAAGAATTTTGACTTAAAGACATAAGAAATTACTAACATGCCAGAAATAAGAATTTACTAGATTTCGAATTCCAAGGCCAAAGAAGAGCAAGTAACATTACAAGTAACTGTACAATGTTAAGAATAAACTTTAGTTAATGCAATTTTACTCAAGTATGTAAATGTATAACATGTAATACTAAATGTATATAGCAAAATGTAATTCTAGTAATGTAAAACAGAAAAGTAAGGCAACCCCAAACCCCACTAAGTAGGAGTAGGGGAGGACAAGTGTGACTGGAAGGCTAAAGCTACTGAAGAGGTAGAGGAAGGATCCTGAACCAAATACCTCCATACACTATCAGAGGTCCAAGTACCATGTGCTTTTATATATTGGAGCCTGACATGCTTGTTAAACACATAGGAAGCACCAGATCTGCAGAAGGAGTGAAAAGACAAGCTTCCAGGATCTATACCCAATTTTTTCAGGACCAGTTTGAAATGGTATCTGACTTTTGAGTCAGTTAGAGGGAACCACTTACCATGTTTTTTGATCTGGAATAAAGGTGAGTTGTTGCCTAAAGGTACCAGAGATAAAAGTACTTTTAAAGCTAAAAGGGACAGAGAGGAGACATAGACAAGAAAGGAAGGTCAATGATTTTCACTCTGTCACGACTTTGAATGGTTTTAGACCACTTAATGAGGAGCTTACCTGAAGACTTACCTAGAATAATATCACCTTGGGCTAAATGACGAGATGGATCAAACTGATGGGTAGCATGGGGAACATGATTTGATAAACGTAGGAAACTGTAGAAAGCTAAGAGGTACAGGGCCTTAAAAACTTGACCCATATACATTGTGTCACAGACTTCAATAATCTTGTGAAGCAAAGGAATATCAATAATGGATGGCAATGACACTGATATAGGTCTATTCATTTGTACAGATTTAATGAAGAGTTTAATTTTAGGTGAATCAAACATGTGAATGGGGAGACCATGAAGGCCGAGAATGGCCTTTATCGCAGACATATGGTTCACCACTGATGAATAGGATGCTCCATTACCTATAAAGAATTCCATAAAAGCCATTAAGACCTCAGAGGTCACTTGCTGCAGTGCAATGTTCAAAAATACACAAAAGCCTACAAATAATGAAAACATAGAGTCATAATTTCTCTGAGTGTTAGGTCTGAATCCGGATTTTGCTCTGGAGAAGGCCCTGGCACTAAGTGAAGCTGCCACCGGATGAAGACCTGCAAAGAAAAACTAATTATATGTCCCAATCAATGTGCAACATATTGAGGTGCACAGGCACCCAATGAGGTTGTGCTATGTGTTTTTTTAACTGTGTCATGTTATCCATGACAGTTTCCCATCTTGACAGTAAGTTAGCCACTGTATTTTGTATGCCTGGGAGATGAATGACAGTAATTTCTATATCAAATACAGAAGCCAACATGTGTATGTTTCTCGCATAAGCAGCAAGCACTGGATCCCTTGTTTTGCCTGTTTTGATAACAAAAACTACTGCTTCGTTATCACATTCGAACTTGACTCTTTTCCCAGCCCAATTTGGAGCCCAAACCCTAAGGGCCAGGTAAACATTTAACATTTCAAGTTGAACTATACCCAGATTATCCAAACCCAATGGTATAGTCAGTCTGTATACAAGGTTACCCCATCTACCTCCTAATCCTTGAAGGGAAGCATCAATCTGAACAGTACCTTGAAGCAATTGGTGGTCATACAGACAAACGCCGTTGAAATGAGGTAAGAATTTTTTAAACCATGTCAAGTCTTTAAAAAATTCACCATTTAATTCGACATTGTCTACGCCTTTAGCCTCCCTGAGATTCATGAGCATTCTATTAAGGAATGGTCGTGCACTCCTGACACACTTTGTAATATGCATTAGGGATCCTAGTAAGGATTGGAGGTCTCGCTTTCGAACCCATTTTTTACTCTCCCATTTAAGGCACATGTGCATAATTTTTTCAAGCTTTTCAGGGGGGACAGAGATAGTTCCTTTTTCTGTATCTATTTGGACCCCAAGGCAGGTGACCACCGTGCTAGGGGGGACCAATTTTTTGGTACTAATAGTAAGTCCCAATTTTTCTAGCAATTCACACAAGTATTGGAAGCTATTGTGGACAGTACTGGGCAATCCAAAACCAACCAGATCATCAATATAATTTATTATATCATAGTTTTGTTTACTCATAATGTACCTAATGGCATTGCTGGTCCTCTGAAAAATTTTACTCCCATGTTTGAATCCAAAAGGCAAGCAAGAATCAAAGTAAAACCCATCCCAATTTAGGCCCAATTTGTCATAATCAGATGGATCCATTTTGATATGTCGAAACGCTCGACTAATGTCAACTTTATATAACAAACAACCCTGACCAAGTCGAATAACTTGAGCTGTGATGTCATCAATGGATGGAAAAGTTAACATAAATTTTGTACCCATGTATTGATCTGAGTCTACAAAATCATTAATCGACTGACCCTTGGGCCAGCTAAGGTCAACTATGACACGACGATTTTTAGAGTCTGGCTTCTCTCTAGTAATGAAAGGACTACAATGGAAATTTGTGAATTGTTTTTGCCCAAAAGGTCCACATATGGCCCCAAAACTTTTTCCTCCTGTAAGTATGTATCAACGTGTTCTGGAAACAAAGTTGCAGATTTGTGGTTAGAATAGTCACAGGTTAAAGTAGGTTGAGGTTGAAGATCAAGAGGGAATCCAAATTTTATGTACTGAACTAATTGCCAGTCCCAATAATCTTGCAAATTTTCTTCCCAAGCATTAGCATTTAACTGACTTTTTAATAATAATCTTGCTTTTTGAGAGTTGTAAGCTCCAGTTTCTGTGACTATTTGGTACGCCTCCATAGGTGACTCAACTGAGTCATTTTCTAGCCAGTTTTTTGTACCGACAAGAGGACTAAGAGGTATAAACCCAAAAGAAAACTTGTTTTGATTTTTCCATTGCTGAAATTTAGGAACAGCACTGGCTTCTTGTAATTTTGCTTGTTTTGCAAGTCTACAGTTTCATATTGGTATATTTTCTAACAAGTTTAGAGGATCATGATCCACGACACGACACGGAATGTCCCGACTATTCACAGTATGAGTGGACAAATTTTCTTCAGTTGTTCTGGTATTTTCCCGGTTTTCAATGCCGACATATGTAAGATTTGAAGTCCTATGCTGAGGAACGTCTTGCAAACCTTGTTTATTATCGACCCTTTCAGTATTTTTTTCAACAACAGTTTTGTTTTGACACTCATTGACACTATCATGACAGGACTTACCGTTGTTTCCTACTTGTACAGTTTCACAGATATAATTTGTCTGCTTCTTAGCAGTATCCTTAATAATACCACGTTTCTGTACTTGTTTGATACAATGTACTTCATTAGTATCGTCAACCTTGTCGAATTCTTCACTATGTGAATATTCATCCATATGAAGACCATTGAATCTATTCATGACAGGAATATTGCAACCTTGGTCGTGAATAATATGGGACTTGTTTCTTTGTGTATACAAGCTAGGGACAACATTGTTGTCGTTTAACTCCCTAACACAGTTCACTTTACCCACATGTTCTACATTTGTGCGAATATTTTTATTCGCCTGATTCCTATTTACATGTTTAAAAGTACTATTATATACAATTCTAGTGTGAAAAATTTTTTGTTTTCCCACTTGCAACTGCTTCGGCACTGCATTACTATTCGTTTTTTGCCTTTTTTTCTTGATTTTTACACTCTTTGGCAGGATGGTTATTCTGACAGTGAGAACATACGTGCCTGTATTTTCTACCCCCACTAATATGATCTCTAGAATGAGTGCAGGTTCCAATTTGATAAAATTTACAAATAAATCCCAATTCTTTGTTTTTGCCAAATTTACTGCTACTTGATCCACTACTTGAATTGGACGCCCCAATGTTCTTTTGAGCATAAGCCCTTCTGACTCTATCTAGCCCCTGAGTATCTTTCCACGTCAGTTTTCCATCCTCCATTCTGCATAAAGCAACTGCATGGGCAGCTTTGGGTGATGCCCAAGAAAAATCTTGGGCATCCTCCATCAGATCTGCCAAGTACTCCAGCATTTTATTTTTAACCTCAATATCTGACTCGTCTTGAACAATTCGTGCAAAGCCAGAAACCCATTGAAATACATTGAGCTGATCATAAGATGGCCTGGATCGAGTGGATCCTGACAAGACTTGATTTTGAGGCCATGGAATTTTAAACTTTACTGTTACATCATCATTTACAGATCTCTGAGACTTAAATTTACCTTGAGAGTCCCTCTCATTGATGTTCTTCAACTCCTCCATGCGGGCCTTAACTTGTTCTTGAATAAGGTCTTCCTTGATAAATTTCTTAGAAGGCATGACCATCTCTGCCTCTGAGGACTCGTCTTCACTTGTTTGAGGTTGAGGTACTGCTGGTACTTTTCTTCTGATCTTCTTGCCCTTATCTTGAGGTACCTTCACTGTAGTGGTAGTCTGTAACTGCTTCTCTGTCATTTCTAGCCGTTTCTCCATCACAGTCATTTTAGAACTCAAGCTTTTCATTTCTTGCAACAGTAACATATTTACATCTTGAGTACCTACACTGGAAATAGTTTCTGCTACATTAGTACTGTCAACAATACTAGATACACTAGTGTCCAAGTCACTGTAGCTCTCCTCCTGAGGTAACTGTACTGCACAGTTTTTACCCACCGGCCGTTGATGTTTTTTATCACATTTTGAGCAGTGGAAATATTTTTGTTTTCCCATGACCACAGATTTTTTACACTGATTAAAAAGTCACAGTTAATTTCTGAAAATATAAAATAAGCACCTTGTGCTTAGACTTTGCCAGACAATAGTTATACTTATCGCTTACAATCTCGATGGTATAAGGCTATAAGCACAAGAAACATAGGTTAGACCGTCCCTATAGTTATAAGCAACAAGCATAAGGTTGTCTATCAAAGTCGCCAGGTAGAATTCAGCAGCATTAAAACAGATAAAAGTTCAATTTAAAATCCAGTAAAATCCATTGTGATATCAAAGTAAATTCATATAATTTCTTGGAACATAAAAACATGTCTGTTCATTTCAAGACTGAAATTTAAACTGAACGGCTTCCTTTGTCAGAACACCAGGTGTTATGCCTCAACCAATAGCTATAGAGGAGTCCTAGCAACCTAGCCACCCACTCTCACATGCTACCTAGCCAGGCCAAGGCGTATATCTGAGATCAGGTAGCCAAGCAGTGGCTCAGTGGACTGAACCCCACAGCACTTTGGTGTAGTGAAGCAATAACACTGTGTTAGATAACAAGATTAAGGTCACCTTAACTGGAATATATGAGATTACTGCCAGACATAACATAATTGCATAATAACAGGTGACCAGTGGAATTTAGAAATAATTTATGTACATGCTGAATTAACATTTTAACAAAATTTCATGACGATAACATATAAGATAACAAAGTATATAAAAATTGTAAACAAGTACATTATGAAAATAGAACCCTCAAACCCAACCTACAGCATTTATAAGCTATATAACCTAGCAAATGTAGATGCAACTTGATTGGGATTATCTGAACTAGTGTGTATATAATTCCATACACAGTCGGACGACCATGTGCCTTGCATTTTGATTCGTTGTAGATGCAAAAAGATGCAAAAGCCAATGAAGCACCAGACCTTCTAAATGAATGGAATGTAAAGTAGTGAGGAATGTAGCCTATGTGAGAATTGATGAAAGATAAGGTCTTTTTGACCTTGGAATCTATGAGTACCTGCCATCCAGAGGGGTACTTGAACTGAAATAATGGGTCATTGTTTGAGCGGTTGTATAATTTAAATAATTTTTTAACTGCACGTAGAGGACAGATGGCTGCTCTGCCTAAGGAAGGAAGTGTGATAATTTTAACCTTGTCCCGACTTTGCAAAGTTTTGGACCACTTTATTAAGATTTTTAATGAATTTTCATCCCAGAAGACATCACCCCCAGCCAAATGCCTAGTAAAATCATATGTATTAAGAGAATGAGGGCAAAGGTTTGATAACCTGAAGAAGCCAAAGAACGCCACGAGAAATACTGTTTTGTACACCTGACCCATATACAGAGAATCACAACATGTCACCATGGCATACAGATCCTCAATGCTAATAATGTTACACTTGGTGATTGATAGGGGACGATTAATCTTTAAAGATTTTACAAAATAATGCAATTTCCTATCATCCAAGGATACAGTGGATAACCCATACATAATAAATTTATCCCTAATGGCTGCCAGGTAATTACATATCATACTAACTGATACCTTGTTGACATTCAAACACTCAATGAAAGCCAGTAGAACACCCACATGAATGTCACACATTGCTACTCGCATGTAAATACAGAATGCTATGAACACTCTGAACATGGACGTGTAGGCTGCTCAAGTTGAAGGCTTAGATGCAGATGCGAGCCTAGACATGGCTTGAACTGTAAGGGCTTCCAACTTTGGATGACCTAAAACAAAGCATAGTATCATGTCATTAGTATCAAATTTCACAATCTAGATCTAACAAGGACAATGAAGTTTTCATCCACAGAAAACCTGGCACTAAGGAGTTAAGCTCCTGAATGTCTTTAAAACTACCAGTCCATCGGGACAACAAATCAGCAGTTCTATTCTTTTTACCAGCAATGTGTACATAAGTAATTTCAATATCATACTTGGCAGCCAGAAGCCACACATTTCTGGCACAAGCAGCCAGATATGGATCTTTAGTACGACCAGATTGCAGTACCTGGACCACTGCACTATTGTCACAAAATAATCTGACCCCTTGCTTTGCCCAATTCTTGGAAAATAGTTTCAACGCAAAAAGTATATTTATCATCTCTAAGTGGACAATACTAAGGTCGCAGAAACCTTCAGGTATGGGGATATGGTAGATTAAATTGTGAAATACACCCCCTAATCCTTGCAGACAGGCATCTAGATGCACCTGAAAAGCCACATTTTGTGTTCATACAAAGTAACTCCATTGAAATCAGGGAGAAAAGTGAGAAACCATCTCAAATCTCTGTGAAAGCTGGGATTCAAACCTATTCGTCCAGCATTGTTTGCATTTCTAAGTACTTCCAACATCCTATTCCAAAAGTACCTGGCGGGTTTTACACACTTATGAATGTATAAGAGGTGACCAAGCAAGGACTGGAGTTGCCTCTTAGTACAGAACTTCCTGCCTTTCCAGTTTTGCAGCATACTGGAGATTTGAAGCATTTTTTCAGCAGGGATACTCAAAGTACCCTTTTCAGTGTTAACCTCAATACCAAGACATGTAACCGCAGTACTTGGGGCTATGAGCTTTTTGCTACTAATTGTGAGACCCAACTGTTGCAGTAAGTCATATAAGCAGTCAAATGACGCCTTGGCATCAGATGGAGTGCCAAACCCAACATAATCATCAATGTAGCCAATGATTTTATAACCTAATTTTTTCATGATGAAGCGTACGGCGTCGCTGCAACATTGGGAGATCTGGGAACCGTGTCTGCTCCCGAACGGAACGCACATATCGACGTAAATGTGACGCCACGACAGACCCAAGAGGTCATAGTCCATAGGAGCCACCTTGATGTGCCGAAATGCCCTAGATATGTCAATTTTGTATAGATGGCATCCTTTGCCTAATATTTTTAGCTGCTCAGTTATGTGATCAATTGTGGGCAAATAAAGGGCAAAATCAGTGCCCAAATACGAACTTTTGTCAATGCCCCCATTCACGGAATAGCCAATGGGCCAACTGAGATCAACTATGACCCTTCTGTTATCCGAATTTGCCTTTTCTCGAGTTAAAAATGGGGATATATGCCCGCCTTGACATGGGTGCTCAGTAAAAGGGCCAACAATTGCATTGTGAGCAAGTTCTTCAGACAGATATGCTTCGATGTCACTTGGAAACTGAATGGCCGAGTTATGGTTGGTTCCTTCCCATTTTAGAGGAGAATTTCTGTTAAAATCTAAAGGGAAACCGAAATACAGGAGGTCAATGAGCTGGCTGTCCCAGTAATCCGACAAGTGAAATTTCCAAGCACTCAAATTCAACTGGGAATCGACTTTTAAACGAGCACCTAAGAAATTTGGCTTTTTATGCTGTTTTACAATACCATGAGCTTTGATAGGGCAGTAATGCAACATTTCATGAATTTCTTTACATTCGGAAGATCGAAATTCACCCATTGGTATGAAACCAAAGTCAAAATCGCTCTGAGCCTTCCAATCTTTGTAGGACTCTAAGTCACAATCGGGAGTACTTGAAAAATGACAACATCTATTAATAATAGAATGCAAGTACTTATCTTCTAGTCCATTAATGTCAAAAATCTCGATATTTTGATCCAAGTTATTAGCACCACCAACAACCTTGTGACACCCAACAGAATGGTTTTCAATACTAGTGCTATGTATTGGTGAAGTGATATGACCACGTTCTATATCATCTGTTGTTAAATCATTATGAATGACACTGCGTTGAGAGTCAGCCTTGTCAGGGGCTCTGCCTGCAACTACAGAAAAAAACAAACGGCCATCACACAAAGAACGTAGTTTAGTCACAGCAAGGTCGCATTGGCGGCCATCTTGGGCAAAAACTGCACCAGTACTTCCAGTGCGGCTTAATACAGTAGAAGTCTTTCTATACACTTCTAGTGCCTTGCTTTTCGACATAGCCATCATAGACTGAATTTGAGACTGACTGAACTTTGAATTATTCACAAATCTAGTTGTGTACACCATTTTTTTATTTACACTACAGTTATTTACAATGTCAGTCATAGAAAGTTGACTATGATCTGTGTTAATTTCATAGCTGCTCAGAGGTTTTTTGGGCCCAGAGCAGCTGACTGCTCGCTTTTTGACTGCTTTTTGGACCACAAACAATCTTTTTCTGGGTGGTTTAGTTGTCTGCCTTTTTCTAAACAATTGCCACAGATATGTCTGTGCAATTTGCCATTACTTTCATGATCTTTTGCATACGCATACAAGCACCTGACTGGTATGATTTGCAAAACCAAGGCCTCTTGTTGACCATCTCTCCATTTTTGCCAAAGATTTTGAAGTTTTGCACATGCTTTTGGGCATGGGCCCGTCTAACCCTAGGCCCGTCATCCCAAGTAACAGCCCCCCTCTCCATATCACACATCAAAACGGCATGTGCCGCCTTCGCCCCATGCCAACTGAAATCATTGGCATCCTCCATCAAATCTGAGAGGTAGTTTAACATGTTTTTTCAGACTTTTCTTCTAATATATTTCTTGCAAAGCCCTGAACCCACTGGCACCAGGTGAGCTGGTCATATGACATACGTTGCCTAGAGCTACCGCCTAACACTGTGTCATGAGGCCAGGAAACCCGCTTGCTTACATTGCCACCTCTCTTAGATGTTTTTTACCTTTGGGGGAGAAATTACAATCTTCAAGCTCACGTAAACGTCAATCAACCTGACGCTGAATGTTTTTTGCTGACTTTAAATGACTTAAGCTTGGAACTAATGAGTCATCAGATGATGAGCCGCTATCTTGCTCTTGGTCAGTGTGTGGACTTTTAGTCAGAGAAAGGCTACTTATCTTGTGAGATGCAGACTTCTGTTTAATATCAGCCACCTCCCCTTCCATGCTGTCTAGCCGCTTGTTGACGGTCTGAAGCTGTTGTAATATCTGCATCTGCACATCTGCTGCTGCTGCCTCCCTCTGATGACGTGTCACTGGGGACTTGTCACTGGATTCACCTTCAGCATCGCTTGAAACTGTGACTTGTTCAAGCAGCTTGCACTTCTTCCCCGTTGGTGCAAGGTGTCTACCCAGACACTTGCTACATTTTACTTTGTGATTGGGCATTGTCCAACCCTATATTTTTATTTATGTCTATGTCCTAAAGATCTGAAATGATTGACATACGCAAGCGCGTTGAGTGATTGACTTTATGCTTGACTTACTGGAGGTAAATAATCTAAAATTTCAATCAAATCTCGGCCATAGGCCAATTGCAAGAATAACATAGGTTAGACCGTCCCTCAGAGTTGGTAAATCAAGCTTAAGATCGTCAATCAACACGCTGATGAAAGTGAGCCACTCAGACTTAAACCCAGAGTCACAGGCATAAGAGTTCAATAGTTCAGTCGCATGCTACAGCCATGAGACACTTCATCATATAATCAGACATTAAAATGTTCAAACTTAAAAACAGGTTCGTATAAAACACTAAAACTTGATAAAATCCATTCATAAAATAGTATAACATTCCAATCGTACAAATTCTGTAGAGCCGATGTTTACAGTTCTGGCTCTAACTTCATAATGAAATAACAGAACCCCAGTTTCCCAGAAAAATTTCGAGGAACCAATAGCAAACTAGCAAAATTTTCCTTTCTCACATGAAAACCTCACAGCTCATGAATATTCATGAAGTAATTCCCGCCAGGAAATTTTCCCAGTCTCCTGCCACTTAAATCAAATAGACCCCATGGTTGCCTAGTGATGGGGATAACTTCCCAATGGGTACCCTAGCCTGGGTGCCAACCCACATGCACTGAACTTATGGTCTGGGGGACTGACCCCCTGAGTGCCTTAACACCCAGGAAGACAGTAATATCTTAGTAGAACAACCCGGGAACATATCATGACAAGCCATAAACAGAAACTGACAAGGCAGTTACAGCAACAGACAAGCCAGGAAGTGTATTGGACAAGCTAGCCTCAATTTACCAACCCCGGCTTGTCACTTATGAAATTTGTGAGTCGGTTTGGGCAATACATCATTCCAAATCTTGCATCTCACAGATTACATCTGGCAGCATTTAAAGATAAGATCTTCTTTTGCACAAATTAACTTGGATTTAGTGTTCAGATACAAGTTGGTCTGATTCGGGATTAGGATTTTGTTTTTTTACAAACATTTCTTTTACAAAGAAAAGTGGGTCCTGAGAAGAGTAGAAGAGTAAGGAAGATAGAAGCCCCAACAGACACACTTGCAGAGTTTGAGTTGGGGATGTAGTGTCAGATATACAGCAGAAGAGGGGGATGGAGGAAACAGAAAGGCAGGAAGAGGCACATAACTTCTTCATACTGTCCATTAGATGCAAGGGATGCAGCAAATTTTCAGGCTTCAATTGCCTGGTCCAAGGGGCCAGTGCATTCACTGCCTAAGCACACAACATCTGCAGAGGTTGAACCGATATGGATAATATGGAGATAAGCATGGAATCAGACACCCAATACAGCTTTCAGTTACAAACCCCAGCACAGTTTCCGCATAACCAGGAGGTTATGAACCAGTTTGCACAGATGAAAACCATGGTGTCATTATTTCTCGGGCCAAGGCAGGTGACAGCTTCAACCCCTCATCAGTTGCCTCTGCTACAGGGGAGAGTCAACAGTACATATCATGACTCTCAAGCTTCTTGTTTGGCCTCCCTCAAAGGATTCCTGTTGTCATTTTGTGGCTCATACACCACCTGTTAATTTTGTAGGGCTGCTGCATCATTTACTGGGGTTGGTGCTTGTCTGCTCTGCCCTGGTGTGTCCTCAGCATATTGCGCAACACCATACATGTAAAAACAATGTCTCTGACAACCTGTAACCTTTGCTCCATAGTGTCCAGTGGCACCCTGAATCTGCTCACTGATGTGCCAAATACATTCTCCACCTCCCCCTGCCTCCTGCAGTTGGTTATTCTTTCTTCCCTTGTGAGTTGTCTTCTGCTGTAGGGTTTCACCATAAATAGTATCAAGGCGAAGGCATTGTCACCCAGGAAGAAATAATGCAAATTTGGCCCTCACTCCCTGAGTGGTTCATGTAGCGGAAGCCCCATGGTGCCATCATTGATCCTCTCGCTCAAATTGCTTCTGTTGAACATCTGTGCATCTGATGAAGATCCACTTGACCCCACATTGACCCAGAGGAATCTGTATTCAACCAAGGCTAACAGCTCAAGGGAAAAGAAGCCCTTGTACTTGTAATAGTCACTGCCAGATTTTTTTTGGCTTCTTCATGGTGATATGCTTCTCCATCTAGTGCTCCAAGAGCGTGGGGGACATTCCATCAGATTTTAAACTTCTCCACCTTATTCCAGTCTTCAGGGTTAGTAGGGCAGTGCAAATATTTGTCCTGGAATTCATCAAAGATGGCTTGGCAGACGTGGAGTATGCATTTACAGATGGTGGTGCGGCCAGCCAGCCAATAATATTGCAAGGAGGTGTACGCTCCCCTGTTGCCAGGTGTCTCAATGTCATTGCCAGTTTCAACCCAACTTCTAAGGGTTTCCTAAAATAAGTGATTGACTTCTTGATGCAATGGTGTATGCGTTCTGCAATGAGGTAAGAAGAGGCAGTGGGCATCCCGATAAAATTCTGCTATCCTGGGATATCAGTGTGTATTAAGTCGGAAAGAAGGAACCATCCTTTTTCTTGTATTTGTAGTATCCAACTGACCCTAGAGTCATAGAGTCAGTTTTAGGGCTGGCTCCAATGGAATACCCCAATAAATTATCATATTCTAGTTAATGTACAACTGGTGTATCATGTACTTTGGCTTTTGAAGAAGGCCTGTGACATTTTATGTTTATCCTACTATGAGCATCTATCAAAAGACAGGGCTGGGATAAATTTTTATGTGAGAAAGTTTTCAAATGTCTCACCTCAGTTAAAAACCTAAATCTGTTTTTATTCCCCTGTAAGTTGGTGTTTTGCTACATTAATTGATTTTCATCAAGCCTGTGAGAATATTGGGTATGTGCTGGGCACCAAGGGCACTTTCCAACCCACAACTCGGCAAATGCCCTTTAGCATACAAAAAACCCGGTTGGGTTTTTATTGCATAAAAAATCCAATTTTGGTGATACTACAGAGTTCGAAGTATGTGAGTCATTGTTTTCTATACACTTAAAACCAGTGTCTAGTAAATAGTCGCTTTCACTGTTGTAATCATCGGACAAAACTTGATACTTGAGACACATTTTAATACAAAGCTCATCTGTCTGAGACCAGGGAAAAGCTTGACTCCTTTCCATATAAACGTGCCTAGTGTTCTTTATCTCAAAAGAGTCTATTATAGTTATGTTGCAAAGGCATCAAATGTATACTTTTTAGTGATAAGTATTAAGCTGTTTATTGGAATATGATTTTGATCTTTATTTATACACCCAAACATTAAAGCATGAAAATTTTATGCTTAACCTGATGCTCTCTTCCAATAGTTTCTTGATGTCTTCCCATAATTGTACTGACTTTGGACATTGTTAGAATATATGGACAAAGATTCTGGCTGATGGCAAAAAAGACAGTTGGGATTTTTTTTGATTCCTAGTTCAAATAGATAATTATTGGTTCCTAAAATTCTATAAAGCAATTTTAACTGAAACCATATTAGGTGATTATTTGCGTCTGTTTTAAAACATATAGAGAATGATGTTATCGAAGTGTTATTGTCAATGTGAGTTTGAAACTCTTCATTCCATTTGAGTTTGAGTTTATGATTATTTTGAGAATTGTCCAAAAATACTGAATAAATTGGTCTTACCTCCTTCTTATCTTTCAAAATGGACCTCAAATTAAGGGGAAAAAGTGCCTTTCAAGAACAATATTTTCAAATGTAAAACTAAATTTTAAATTTCATGGTAAGGTAAGATAATTGAAATGGCACAAGAACGTTTGACTAAGTTTATCATAACTGGATATCTTATTGTTGGATATAACATCCGAGACTATGATCCGAGACCAGTCAGGAAACTAGAGTGGTTGATCTGAAATTAATAGGTTGTGCCATAATGGAGCTTTTAGTATGTCCTCAATGCTTTGAATAATTGAGCTTGTTAACATAGTTTTTCAGCACTTAAAAATATCCTGCCAAAATGGGTTTAGTGTTCTTATCAGCGTAGACAAATACTGTGGACCAAAGTTTGACAGTTTCTTTAGACATATGGATGTTTCAGCTGGCAAAAGGTTTACATTGCTAGATGTAAACAGTCTTCTTTTCCATGTAATTTTCATAGATTTCATGAATAGATCAATATCTATCATTTTTATTCCTTCCACTATAGGTGGTAGTCTGACAACATCTCTATTAATCTTGTCTGGTTTGTTAGACCATAGGAAGCTGCACAATATACACTTAATATTTGAAGAAGATAAGGGTTAGGGTTAGGCAAGGACAAAAGCAAATGATTAAGTTTTGACAGTATGAATATCTCTATAGTGGTAATTTGGGCTAGGGCGTTAAATATTGTTTATTCCAATTATTTGTAGTTTTTTTTTTAATTTCTACTATTTGATAAGAAAAATTCATTTCAGTACATTCAAGCAAATCCACAGAAAAAGATAACCCCAACATATTAAAATGAGTAGTGTCCTACATGAGATTTAATTTCAACAGTTTTTCATTAAAGCATTTTTTCTTCCCAATCCAAACTATTTAGGTGTTTTTAGTGTTGATTCGAAGGCCTGAGACTGACACAAAGATCTCTAATATAGTAAAGGTAGCCTATAATGGCTAAGGTGTTCCATCTAATATTAATTTTGTGTCATCCAAAAACTGACTGAGCTTAATCTCAGTACTTCCTCAGAAAATACCCTTAACATTTGGATTCTTCAAGAAACGTATTGTGAGGATTTAGGCAGCATGGATAAATAAGTATGATAAAATGGGGTCACCCTGGTGGCAGCCCCTTTCAATATCAATAATTTTTTTGACAAGAAGACACATTAAATTATGGTAGCTTTGATGTCTGTGTTAAATAATTTTATCCAATTAATAAATGATTCACCAAATCCCAGAAATTCTAAAGTTGAAAAGTTGATAGATGAAGGTCCATGAAACAGAGTCACATGCTTTTTTTTAAATTAACAAGGATTAACATTCCAGGAAGGTTTTTTTGTTTTTTGGAATTAACAAGGATTAACATTCCAGGAAGGTTATTTTGTTTCAACAAAACTCATTGCATCATAAATAAGACGAGTACACTCACTAATGTATCTTCCTGGAATGAATCCATTTTGAGTTTTAGAGATAAGATGATGAAGATATGGCTTGAGTCTGTTGGCTATTGCTGCTGATGCCAGTTGATAAGGACTGACAGCATTGACAGTGGGCGCTAATTTTTAATCATATCACAGTTTTTCCCTTTCTTGGGTAACATGTTATAACACGCTGGAGCAGTCAGTTTTTCACCCTCAATGTTCCACTGAGTATGTCATTGAACCCATTAACATTTTAGCCTTTTCGCTTCTTTCTTCATTTCTAGTTCATCAGATTGGATATCAACTGGCTCAAACTCTAACTTTTCTTTTTATTGCGCTACAATAGTTTACCATGTGGGACTGAATCCTGTTTTCGGATGGTCGCAAGGCTTCAGGCCAATGTCTAAAAATAGAGATTTATAGTTGGCTGTAGCCTCAAGTTGTCCTCTCGTGGTACACTGTGAGATCTCGTCCTATTTTCTTGTTGGCCGCATGGACTAGTAGCGTCTCTTGTTTACACGGATATTTTCCTCTATTTCTCAGCACATATGTATTGTTGGATGTTAATTTTTGGTCATTTCATTTGTTATATATCATAGATTATTCTGTAAAATTTCCATTTTGACAGGATAAGTATTTCTCATTATTTTTGCGTGTTTTGAGATTTCCTCGGATCAGGTATTTTCCTACATCTTTTATTGTGTTTCAAAATGTGTAACCACCAAAGGAATAAAGACAAACCGAGATCCAATAAGTGTGGACACTTCTGCTTTCCATTTGACACGTATTATTACTGCCCTACCTCTAGGGAATCTGGCAAGGGTGATGACCCCTGTGTCACTTTTGAAAATCCGTGTCCAATATGTACTTCTTTTACAGAAGAACAAATGTTGAAAATCTCACAAAGAATACGTGACATTAAAAACAAAAGTGCCACACTTCTACTTCAAAGAACAAAGAACTAGATCTTCTAGGGGATGACATGGATTCATTTACTGGTACTAATGCAGACCTTGAGAGTGCTACTGATAATTTATTTACCTCACCCCTGCGTCCACAACCCCTAGTCTTCAGTTCATTGTCTCTCAAAACGCCAGCTAAAACTGTCCCACCCACTCCAGGTACTGCCTTACAGCAGAAAATTGAAGCAAATTTAGAAAAATCCCTGGTGATTCACTTAACATCCATTTGCAGCAGCAAATGGCTTCCTTTCAGGCTTCAATGTTAGAAGCTTTCCAGTCTCTCCAAGACAAATTAACTTCTAAAAAACAAATTGAGGTGAATGAGACCTTGGCTTCTAAGCCTGGGACCTCTCAAGCTGCTGTAAATCTGGACCTACCCCCTCCGAGACAACCTCGGACTACCTCAAATGTTGAACAGATGGAAGTGGACTATGGTCCTGCTCTTCCACCTCATCTCAGTGTTGACTACATCGGATCTACATTCTAGTCCATCAGAAGAGCCTTCTAAGAAGGCTTTGGATAGACCTAAAAACACTCACACTCTCATAGGAAGCATGATGTTGACCCGAGGTCTGCCTCGGATCAATACAATGATGAATCCGATGAACCTCGGATCTCATCTTCTAAATCAAAAAAACATGCTGACAAGAGTAAACATAAGGTAAGGTCCAGATACCCGTCATCTTCCTCAGAGGAGGATCAGTTCGCTGTAGCCAGACACAGGTCTTCAAAGCCCTCTGAGGCTCAACTCTCTGAGGCTATCTCTGACCAAGACCAAACTCAACATGATCCAGACCCTCCTTATTATAGGGAAGTAACTCTGTCTGACATTCCCTCCCAATACGCTAAAGAGGTGGACACCTTTAGGTGCATTCTTTCCCTCCCTGACCTCAGGGAGTGTATGCCTAGGTCCTCAACTTTAGTTATGGGTCTGGATGATGAAAAAGGTCGTCAAGAGCTCAGACCTAGAGGTCCTTCCTCATGAAAACCTCTCCCCTAATGACTCCTTAAAAGCCTTCCTCAGTCTGCCAGTAAGAGGTCGCCTCCGTTCTTTCAGAAGAGACTGGCAAACAAAAAAATATTCATCCAATATGTTAAACATTATCACCAATGGCTACGTACTGCCATTCGTTTAAAAACCAAGTCTCTTCAGATTCCCTCTGATTCAGTCAGAATAAAAGGCCCGTCAAAAAGACCAAGCTCTGGCCACTTGTATCCAGTTTCTTCTGTCAAAGAATGCAATCAAAAGGGTGGAAAATGTAAAATCTCTCGGGTTTTACAGTCGCCTGTTTCTAGTACCCAAACCTCACCAAAGGTGAAGGCCAGTCATAGACCTAAGCAGGCACAACACAAGGTAGAAAAGTTCAAAATGGAAACTCCAGAGTCCATCAGGACCTCCCTGATTCCAGGGGAATGGGTATCGTCGATAGACCTGTCGGACGCTTACCTTTGCATCCCCATCCACCCAAACTCAAGGAAATACCTAAGGTTGTGCCACAGGTCGCAGGTGTTCCAGTTCACTTCCCTCCCTTTTGGACTAGCCACAGCCCCCAGGTCTTTACAATGATTGTAAAGGAGGTGAAGCTAAACGTCCTAGATTTGAAGGCAGTCTCACTGGCCCTTCAAAGCTTAAGGACTAGTGTCAGAACCAAACAGTGCTAGTTGCAATGGACAAGTCAACAGTGGTAGCCTACATAAACACACGAGGAACTCATCAGTGGAGATGTGCGCTCTCCTGTGGAAGATCATGACATGGTGTCATCACTATCACATAGCATTAAAAGCCAGACACATTCCAGGGTGTCTGAATGTGATGGCCTGTCCAGGTTGAACCAAATGCAGTCAACAGAATGGTCACTGCATCCACAGGTTTTCAAGCAGATCTGTCAAAAGTGGTTCACTCCTCATGTAGATCTATTTTCCACTCATCTGAACCACAAGCTTCTACTGTACGTGTCTCCAGTCCCAGACCCAAATGCTTGGGACATAGATGCTCTGAACATAAACTGGACGGGTCTCACTGCCTATGCTTACCCTTAAACAGCTCTCCTTCACAGGGTGATCCAAAAAATTAGGCAATACTATTCCCTGATCATTGTAATAGCCCCAGGCTGGCCAGGGATGCCCTGGTTTTGGGACCTAGTGCAGCTCTCAACAGAGATACCACTGCAACTTCTGATGTCAAGAACACTTCTCAAACAGTCCCACAATTATGTATTCCACAGCAATCCACAACATCTCAACCTCTACACCTGGAGTCTAGGAGTGGACAGCTCCAAGAACAAGGTTTTCTCTATGGAGGTGGCAGAGAGAATTGCTGTCCCTCAGAGGTCATCAACAAGGACCATCTACAAGTCAAAGTGGGCTCTATTTAAAAATGGTTCAGAGAAAATTCGGTGGATTTCTCCAATCCATCTGTGAAACAAATCTCAGATTTTTTCATGTACCCAATCTAAACAGATGCCCCTTTACCGTTGATGGTTACATAACTGCCATTGTTGACACTTTGGGTCCATTACTCTCCAGGTTACTCTCCAGTTTTCACAGGGATCATCCAAAAAGTTCCAGGAATCATCCGAAATGTAACCTGTTGTTCTCACTGAGCTCACAAAAGCACCCTTTGAGCCTACCAAAGACACAGACCTCAAACATCTTACTCTCAAAAGTGCTTTCTTGCTAGCTTTGGCCTCTGGCAAGCGCCACAATGAAATCCATGCCTGGGTTGCAAACAAAGTATCTAATCTAGGCCAATGGGAAAGGGTTGCCTTGTTTCCTTCTTCTGACTTCATAGCCAAAAACCAACTAGTAAGAGAAGGTTCTCAAAGTGTGTCTCCGGTGACTATGCCTGCATTAACTACCATTGTAGATAAACAATTCAAAGAATACAGGACCTTCTGACTGGTGCGGGTCCTGATGTACTATATGGATCGAACCAAAGACCTGAGAGGGTCTCGATCCCTCCTTTCCATCTCCTTCAAGAAAGGACATAACATAGATATCAGATCCGCTACTCTCTCTTCTTGGTTGAAACAAACCATTCTACTTTGTTATAAACAAGCAGACCAGCAGGCCATGGACTTGGTACAAGTTAAAGCACATGACATTCGGGCCTTCACGGCCTCTAAGGCCTTTTACGATGGAGTATCAGTGGACCAAATCATGCACCAAATCACTGGAAAGCTCACAACACATTTACAAATTTTTACCTAAAAGACCTTACAAGGTCAGACAACAACAATATGTATCTGGGACCAGTGGTGGCCTAGATCCTTCCCCTCAGACCAGGTATCCTGAGAAAGAAAAGAAGGGGGATGCACATCCTCTACAACCAAGTCTTCAGGAGTCTAATCCCAGGGTCCAAGTACAGGTTTATCTCTCAAGATGTTACGGGTAAGGTCATTTTTTATTTTTAGTTTTTCAGGTGTAAGATGTATTAAGGACTTATCAAAGTTGTCATTAATCTCATGTTAGGTGGCTAAAAATTTATGAGAATTCCAACCATAGGGCTGGTTATTCACTCATAGATGGCCCTTAAGGGTACACTGCTTATACTGCTTAAGTGAGTACGGCTGCCCTTCTCTCCTACATTTAAACATCTTGACAGTTTTTAGCACTGTCATTCAATATATTCAAGTTTTTGGCTCGTAACAGGCCCGGTCTTCTGGATTGGGGCACTGTATACGGGAATCAGACTGGTACTTTTCAAAAGATTCATTCTAATCTATTACTTCAAAATATAAGAAAAATTGACATATCTTCCAGTCTCAGCTGTAATCCCTCCACCGTGCGGTTGGATTCAACATTCAGTCCCATATGGTAAGCTATTGTAGCATAATAAAATTGAAAATTTTAATTACTTAAATGTAGCTTTTATAAGCTACAAGCTTACTATGTGGGTGAGTCCCACCCTGCCTCCCCGCTGTATTGCAGCTGAGGGGTAAGGTTTAAAAATTTCAACAAAAAAGTAGGACGAGATCTCACAGTGTACCACGAGGAGACAACTTGAGGCAACGGCCAACTATAAATGTCTATTTTTAAACGTTGGCCTGATGACTTGCAGCCATCCGAGAACAGCATTCAGTCCCACATGGTAAGCTTGTAGGTTACAAAAGCTACATTTAAGTAATTAAAGTTTTCACATTTCAGCCATTAAAAGATTTTCTTTTTATATTCTTTTCTTTTAGCTTTTTTATTTCACACAATGATACATTTATTTGGAATATCTCGTGATACATATAGAGGGGATTTTGACTAATGTTCAATCTTGTGTGAAACAGTATTAGCATAAAGTGCTTTTGGTGTTCACTGGCCCTGTGTTTAGTACTCAATATAGCTATTGATTGTTCACTTGATTGGGGTTGTATACCAATATGGAACCAGAGGAGGGAGATACTGATATTGAAGGATATTTAAAACAATAAGCCAAAATTTGGTGGATTGGTAAACTGGGGAATGTGTCAAAAATCATGGTAAGGGTTACTCAACAACTGGATGTTTAAATCAATTCTCTCACTGAGAAAAACAAAAATGAGTTATGGTTGGATGAAAGATAAGAATAGTTTTCAAATGGTTCACATGTGCCCTTCAATTATATTACCATAGTTTTCAACTTATTATTTAAAATGACTAAACAAGGCATACATATGTTAGCATTATTAATGCAGATGTTAGTATACCATTGCTTTAATTTATTTTTAAAAAAATAAGAGTGATAGAAAATGTCACAGGCATACATGTAACTAGTTTTATGGTGTAGTTTTTACTAAGATTTGAATATATGGATATATGAGCTATAGATTTTCAATGGAACTGATATTGTATAATCCATTGCGGGTATATATACCTTTATTGGTATTTTACACCAATATAGTAATTGTTCTAAACAAACCACAATGATAATTTTATTTCAGTATAACAACAAATATTTTCATGCATGAACACCATATTTTTCTGCAATACTTATCAAGAATAATATGACAATATAACCATATGCATTGAGACTTTTAACTCTTGAAAGTTTTATATGTGATAAAAGAAATACAAAATTCAATCTCTTACTTCACCTACATTACTAATTAATTTCTTCAAATGTGAAATTAATAATCTCTTTCATTAATACAATGCCTGACAAGATCAAATTTTAACCTTCATTGACTCACAGTAGAATCTGCAATTTAGAGTTTGTCTCACCCTTGTAAGTGCCAATCCTAATTTGTTTTTGACTCTCCATTTGGTGGGATCAAATGGGTTTTTACAGCATATTCCTACTCCCCAATAAGTTTCTGAAGGGCTTGGTTCCACTAACTCTGTCCCATTGGTGTTTTTAAGAAATAGTGCTAAGTGTTGGTTTTGTCTGAATTTCAAATACATAGCTGTGTACATGTGATCCAAGGCAACTTCATTCCATAGTCCATAGTCCCAACTTTGCTTCCGATGGTGATTTTGTGCTTAGTATTCTTTGTGTGGATTCATCATCTTTGAATTGTTTTGCCCTTTGATACATTAGATATTGTTCACTGCTATGGAACACTTGGCCCTCAATTGATTTGTATACTTTCGGCCTCCCAGTATTAAGCTATCAACTTGAAGTTTGGGGTTTATGTTTGGACATATATACAAAACCTTGAATAATGTAGGAAATATAAGTTGCCTACAATTATGTACCTCCTTTGGGTAGTCATCTTATATGTTAATATGTTCATCTTACAGAGTACTTTTTTATCCATAATGGCTTGCTTAACTTAACTTGTTTAGCTGCATAGCTTCATAGGGATCGGCCTTGAGCACTTCTTAACTGCTGGCCCAACAAAATATACCCTTTCAATGTCTCTTGGGCCTATATTTAGTCCATTTTCATGAAAAATTTTCAAAACTGCAGATTCAATGTCATCATCTCTTTCTACTTTTATGCCCCACACTTTCAGATTGTTCCTTCTTGAGAACATCTTCTGCTGAATCCATTTTTCTTTCAGCATCCTGTTTTCAGATTTTAATTCATTGAGTTCTTTATCCATAACTTTCATAAATATGTGGTCAAAGGTTTATTATAAACAGAGGAAGGACACCCTTTTGTATTATTTGTCAATTGTTTATTTATCTTTCTTTATAATGTTTACTTCTGTATTTCTGTCTTACATTTTTATAGCTGTAGTGGTGTTTACTTACTGATTCTGTATCATGTTGTTGTAGTGGAAAACTGCCATGTGTGCAGCATATTGAAAACCATGTTAGTCTAGGTTTCAACTCACCAACGGAATTACTTCAAAGTATTACCCATTTTCAAGCTTATTTTTTTTTCTAAATAAGTGTCACTATTATTCTATTTCATTTAATTAATATATTCAGTCACCACCCAGACAGGTTTAGCTCCTAATTCTTGTAAAAAATGCATTTTATCCACAAACTGCAAGTCCACACACACATGCTTTGTAACAACATATTTTGTATCAATGACTTATTTTGTATTACCCGACTTATTTCGTATCAATTTTTGACTAAGTTTGTATTAATGACTTATTTTGTAGTAAAATTGCTTTATTTTGTACTACTTGGCTGACTTCTTTAGTATCAGCAATTGACTTAATATGTTAAAAATGGTGCATAAAATTTTGATAAGATTTCAGGATGGATAAAATTAAGTCAATAATACAATGTAAGCTGTTCTGTAGACAAATTGTTTTGTATCACTGACTTATTTTATAGTAATTTTAATTCACCTTTTATAGTGCCTTCTCTCCATCAAAGGATTGACTCAAAGGAATTTAATCCTTACTGCATTCAATCTTGTAATCAATTTACCTATTTTCTGCACTGAAATTTCACAGAGATATAATCAATTAGACTAGTTAGTAATATATTGAAAATTATATATGCATCCATAAATGAATTTGACTTTGGGTCATGCAACATTACAGAGTAAAAGTTATAGGGAACATTGATGTAAGACTATGTAGTTGAACAATACACCTATCTCCCCAGGAAATGTTCATGTGAAGTAGCAACTTTCTAAAGACTATAAAGGTCAGCATTACTATGACAAGGTCAAAGGTCAACATGTTGCACTGCACATTGCTAACCTACACTTCTTAAGCAATATCCCTACCAAGTGTCCACATCCTACACCTTACAGTTTGAAAGATATGGGCCAGATAAGATTTAAAGATCAAAGTCACTATGGCAGGGTCAAAGGTCAAGTTAAGGTTATACTATGGTGTTGCACACCTACACCCCCTAACCAATGTCTCTATCATGGTTCAGAACCCTACCCCTTATCATTTATAAGGTACAGCAGAGACAAGTTATTACTGAAGCCAGCCAATTTGCAATAGGAATGGCTACACATCCAAGGACAATTGCATGGTCTTTCATGGAATGGCTAATAAGGGGCAAATATTGAATATTATAACAATTTGGATGTATTTTCTCACTCATAATCTATGTTATAGGAATAAAAGACAAATTCAAGTGCTTTATGATGGTTTTAAACTATCGATCGGCTGTATTAAAGCCATGAAGCCCGAAGGGCTGAGTGCTTTAATACAGCAGATTGATAGTTTAAAACCATCATAAAGCACTCGAATATGTCTTTTATTCCTATTCTAAAATGGTCACATTTATATTTTGGTTGAAAAAGAGGCAGTAAATCTTGTGCAAAAATCAAAACAAATCCAACGCCATGTTGGCTGTTCCATCAATACCGCATACATAGTGATATCTATTGTAAAAATAAAGGATATTTGTTAAAATCAAGCAAGAAATAACAATTTTATGAATTTTTTGACCACTTATTTTACCGTGAGTCGTTTGTTTACATTTGTACACAAAGGGATGATGTACATAGAATTCAACAGCCTTACTTTATTTACTGCTCTATATTCGCGATTTCTGAACTGCTGAAAAGATGTGTCCACGTTCACTGCGCAGCCTACCATTTTAGAATTTAGTGTGATCTATGCAAAAGTCTTAATGTAACGTAAAAATAATGAATAAACAAAAAGTTCCACAGTTTTAAAAACAAAGACGAATACTTTGGAGACAGGCAGGAAGACAATGTTGATTATTCAGTAGCTTTAAATGAGATAAAATAATGGGTTGCTGTCAAGGAAATGTCAACTGCAAGAGGGTAAGCTCACAAAGAATGAGAAAGATATCAAACAGTTTAAAAATCCTTCAAATTCAGGATAAGTCAATGCAAGATGACATGATATTTTACAATACAGAGGAACATCAGGTGAAAAACTAGGAATACATAAGGCAAATTTATGAGAAAAGAATTGAAAATCTGGGTTAGATTACAACAATAAATTACTTTTGACAGTGCACACAGGATACAGCAAAGACAAAACAAGCTAAAACCAATCGATGGAGCTAGCATGCCGAAATCTAAGCAAAACACTTAAAGTAACAATGTAATGAATTTTACAATCTGATTTAACACTGGTTATATTTTAGTATATATGTCAGTTATAAGTCAACCCAAAAGGTCAGGCAAAAGTCAAGTAAGTTATATAGAAGGATGTGAATTGTATTTGAAGAAATTATATTTAGATATTAGTACAAACATACTAATAATTTACTAGATAGGGTATTTAAAATTTTTAAAGTAAAATATGAAAAATTTTAAAACTTCAGATATACATACATTATAAACAATATACACACCATCCAAACAACCACATTAATACAGGTGTCAAATTAAATAGGAATAAGTAATATATAAGATCAATAAGATAAGCTATCAAGTCAAACTGGGTCGAAAATTTCCAGTTGGGGCCGAAAGAGATAATCAGAGAGGGGGACCCAGGATCGGCCTGGTCGAGCCTATCCCTAATACTACAAGACCTATGTCAATCCATATCGAGAACTCTCTCGGTAGGGACATCCGAAAGGGTCAAGGCCAAGTAGGGTTACTGTGACTGCGGATTACCTCTCTGACTACCCTAAGTAACCAGCTGAGGGAGACAACAGAAATCACAGGATCCTAAGTTACTCATCTAAGTGGATCAGGGTGATAGTAGATATGGAAAATGTCAAAGTGGAGAGGGGGGACCAGGGTCAGCCTGACCCAACTTGTCACCCACAACTACAAAGGTCTATATCAATCCTGTTATGAGAGAACTCCCTTATGATGGGATAATCATAAGGGGTCAAGACCTAAGAGGGTAGAAAACAGCCAGATTACATTCAAAATGAAAAAAAACCCAGAGTTACTAGCTCATGGGACATCAGCTAAATATTTCCAGCTAGGGTAATCACACAGGATACCTCAGCCTGATGAATTAAGGGATCCACTTGTTACCAAAAAGGGGTACAATGTGACAGGGAAGTGGTGGTGGGTACAAACCTTGTTACCCGTTCAAAATGTCAAATAAGAATGATGGCTGGAATCAATTCAATTGCTGCCACTGAAGTATGAATGTGATTTCTAATGGACTATAAGATAAACAAGAATCACCACAACGAACTGCATAATAAGTAGAAGGAAGGTATTTTAAGGTAGCCTCCAACTGACACAGCAGGCTTTTCAAGCCATACTTACACCAGTTGTAGGTCAACCAAAAATTTCAGACAAGTCAAGTAATTTATATAGAAGGATGCTATTATCTACATATTAGTATAAAACTTAAAGATTGACAAGATATAGGGTATTTAAAATTTAAAAAGTAGACCATAAAAAAATTAAAACCACAAAACCAAACTAGATAGAAGTAGAATGGGGTGAGGGAGACCAATGTGCTATGACCAGTGTGATGGAATGGGCTTCTGGAGATAATTACAAACTGCAGAACTGTGCCATAATCCGTGGGCCATAATATTTTGAAGTGAAATGTTATTATCAAATACAAATGTGGCTCCAGAATGCCTAAAATCATGGAACCCATGATCTACAGATGATATGTTCAGTGAAGCAAGGACAGTTTTCAGTGCATCCCTGACATGAGTGTGAATTACTTGACTGTATGGAGGAAAGTTGTTTTCAAAGAGAGGGGCTGTTGAAGGAAGTTGCCTCGAACCCAACAGTGCTCTGGGTGCTCGGATTGGGCACAAATATGTGTTATCAATGCTGGGGATGTGGACCAAGTGTAAAGAATTGTGCCCCTGGGAGTTCAAAAACAACTTCTGTCCTAAGAAAGTGCCTGGAATGTGAAAACTGCCTGCTTGAATGAGGGGCTATATTGAATAGTCTAAGGAAGGCATAGAATTCCACCAGAAAAAATAACCCTGAATGGTGGTGGTGGTGGGGGGGGGGGGGGGATCAGAGAGCAAGTCACAAGGCTTGGAGATATGGTGCAGGGTTCTATAATGTCAAAAATTCCCCGGGGAGTTGGTCTGAAAGGAGAATTGATGGAAAGGCTTCCAAGAAACCTTAATATTACTGGATGAGAGAGTTGTGAGGTAAATACTTGATTATCAATCAGCTAAGACATTTTTAGCCTCTTCTACATGTTTTATATGGAGGCCAATATCAAAAATGGCAGTTACAAGCCAGATATGTTTTATGCAAGCATTGAGGAATCTGCCTTTAGTCTTACCTGAAGCAACCACCTGAGCTATCGCCCAGTTGGCACAGTGGAAGACAACTGAAGAAGATGCCCAAAATTTGGCCAATATTCGTAGGGTTATGAGGACACTGATCATTTCCAGGTGAGTAATGTTGGGGTAAAATTCTATAAATGTAGGGACAGGTGCACAATAAACCTTGTTCCAAATGCCCCCTACGCCTGTGAGGCATGCATTAATGTGTAAGGTAGTGGTCCCTTCAATGTCTGGCTTAAAAATTCTCGCAGAGTCCGAAGAATGAGGAATAAAGTTCGAAACCAATCAATATCCATGACAAATTCGGAGGTGAGCTTAATTCTTTTAGAACAGGGTTCTCCCTGAACACCGCTAGGATTCTATTGATGGAAGATTCCTGCTAGTTTAATATATTTATGTAAGTAAATGAATTTCCACAGAAGGGACTGAAATTTTCGCCCAGTACAGGTGGATTTTGACTTAACATGGAGGCATTTCTCATATTTCTCCTCCACCTTAGCTTTTCTATAGAAAGTGAATCACTGTTTAAATCAATGATATTGCCCAGGCATGTAAGGATTCTAATAGGGGATGACAACATTTCTGGATTCATAGGAAGACCTAGCTCCCCAAATAACTTTAAGAGTTTATCAAATTGATGTCTAACGTTGTCCTGATGTGACACCTTGACAAAATCGTCAATATAAGCAAAGATGCTACAGTTTTCTTGCGCTTATTACGTAGAGTATTGCGTCTGATGCTATCTGAAATGACACACTGCTGTCAACCAAGCCAAATGCCAATGCAAGGTCAAGGTAGTATTTGCCTTTCCATTGTATGCAAAACTCGACTGGGTCCAACCTTAAATTTCTGAAGGCCCTGGCTATGTCAACTTTAGAGAGCATCACAGTGCCGCCAGTCTGCCTAATCTTATCAACAATATCATCTATAGTGGGAAATCTAAGAATAAAAGACTTATCATCGAAAAAATTCCTGGTCACTGATTAAGGATTAAGACTTAATGAAATTAAGGATTACCCTTCTCTTGTTATCATATTTTGGCCTGGTGAGGAGTAATGGAAGTTGGGAACAATGGAAGTTGGGGTGGTCAACCTTATCAAAAGGGCCCAAGATGGCTCCCAAAGTTTTTTTTCCTTGTTTAAATAATCCGAACTGCTGATCTAAACTGAAGAAACCCTTCTCTTTGCTAGTAGTATCTGCAATGGTAGACTTATGTGATTGAGTATGCCCACATTGGATGATCACATTAGACCACAGTCTGGGGAGGAACCCTTCTTTTTGCTAGCAGTATCTGCAGTGGTAGACTCATGTGATTCAGTATGCCCACATTGGATGATCATTTCATCAATCAGTTTTGTATTAGTGACCAGATCGTTCATAACACAATGTATCTTTGTTGTGTTGTTCAAATGTGAGCTTGGGATCAAGTCCCACAAGTGCCTCCGCCAAAAAAAATTGCATTGAAAGACATACACTGCATAAAATTTCAATGTAACCTACCTGTACATCAATACACTCTGACAATATGGCTATCTGATCCGAATTACTGTATATTTCCAGTACTACAATTTATGGATGTTTTCTTAACTTGTTATGAACACCAAGTGTTTATAATATCCCTGATCACTATCAAACCAGTACCTGTTTACCTCTGTGACTGTTCCTTTTGTTACATATATTGGACACTATATTAGTACATTGTATATTACATATATTAGGCACTATATTGGTGCATTGTTTAATTTAAGCTTTATGTTTATACATTGTCATAAAAGATAATTGTGTTGTTGGTTCTTTTTGTGTGTTGACATTTAAAGTAAGGGAGTTATTGACTTTTGTGTTTTAGTGTTTATTGATCTATTCACAGACTGGGGGAAATCCCCCCCCTCAGTGGTTATGTTAGATTTGGGGAAACCCAGTTGCCAGTAGTTTCTAGAACTTCCTCCTTTGGCCTAGATGGCTCAAGCCTCTTTGGAGTTGGTTCTGTACGATTCCAGAGGAATCCGTGAATGTATATAAGGAATGTACATCTGACCACAGAAGAACTTTGTATTCGCTGGCTATAAGGAGAGCTATTGTGTTTTGGAATATAATATAACTTGTGTTGCTGTGAACTTTTACTGGAGTGAACTGGATACATCATCTGGACAGATTTATTGTACTTTGGATATTTTGGATATTGTACAATCATATAACAGAGTGAATTTACTGCATTTTGGACATTGTCCACATCTTGGAGCAGACAGTACAGTTGTGTTAACTCTCTAAATATCTCCAGACAGACATTCTGTGTGACTGGATATATAAAGAATAGCAGGACAAGAACCTTTTGTGTTGTTGAGTGTGAGACAGGTCACAAGATATAGATATCCGTGTGTGAGTGAACATTGGACAGATCACAGGACAGACCACAGGACATTGGACAGACCACAAAATATACTACAGGACGGATTACGTAACAGATTGCTGGATACGGCGGATAAACTTAACTCTTAATCTCAGTGGTCAGGTCAGCTAGATCTTATTATTGTATTAGTGTGTTTAGTTAAGAGCATACCAGTTGACTGTAATCATTATTATTGACTATTAAATAAATTTGTTAAGTTTAACTTTTTGCTTTTTCTGTTACAACTTAAAGACAACCGGTAATTGCTACCGCGCTTGCCCGTGACCGTAACAGGAAAATTGGGGGCTCGTCCAGGATTCAACCATTTGATTACAACCATTTGATCAACCGTTCAATTAACATTTTGAAGGTCCATTTGATTTAGTAATTGGTTACAGTCAACAGTGCTCAAAATGGCTAGTGCTAAAGAGTTTGTACAGTCACCATCTATAGAAGTTCTAGAAACTTTTAAAAAAGATATGTTAATGCAGATAGCACAAGAGTTACAGTTAGAGGTGAAAAGGTCAACACGTAAACATGAACTTAAAAGGCTTATTGTTGAACAGTTAGTTGATGAAGATGTTTTACCTGATAGTTGTTTAGAAGTGTATAAGCCTCTACCAATGGAACCTTCTGGGCAATATGAGATCAGGCGATTAGAAATTGAAAGAGAGTTAAGACTTAAAGAGCTTGAAGCTCAACAACGAAAAGAAGAGCTTGAAGCTCAACAACAAAAAGAAGAGCTTGAAACTCAAGCTCAACAACGAAAAGAAGAGCTTGAAGCTCAACAACGAAAAGAAGAGCTTGAAGCTCAACAGCGAAAAGAAGAGCTTGAAGCTCAAGCTCAAAAGGAAGAGCGTGCACTTAAACATGAAAGAGAAATGAGAGCTTTAGAACTCAATGCTCGCAGAATTGCCCATGAAGAGTCCATTGCTACCAAATTTGATTTGGGTAAAAATGTGCGACTGGTACCACCTTTTAATGAGTCAGAGGTCGATAAGTACTTTCAACACTTTGAAAGAGTAGCTCAAAATTTGAAATGGCCTATAGACCAGTGGCCTTTATTGCTGCAAAGTGTTTTGAGGGGAAAGGCCCAGGAGGCATACACAGCTTTGCCAATTTCTGAATGTGTGGACTATAACTCTGTCAAAAATGCTATTTTTTTGAAAGCATATGAGTTGGTACCAGAAGCATATCGTCAAAAATTCAGAAATTATCGTAAACAAGAAAGTCAAACTCATGTTGAATTTGCCCATGAGAAAGAAGTGTACTTTGACAGATGGTGTAATTCTAGGGAAGTAGGTACAGACTTTGAAAAACTTAGGCAAGTTATTTTGATTGAAGAGTTCAAAAGGTGTGTTCGTGATGACATTAAAACCTATCTAGATGAACAGAAAGTTGAAAATTTGGCAAAAGCAGCAGCTTATGCTGATGACTATGCGCTAACTCACAAGTCCACTTTCAACAAGAATAAGTCCTTTGGTCCTGCTAAAAAGTCGTATCCAGAAATAGGAAAGAAATCTGAAAATGTAGCTCCAGAAAAGAGTTCAGATAAGGGTCAAACCTCAAATCAGACTATGAGTAAGGATAGGAAGCCCAGATCCTTTGCTCCTGTGTGCCATTATTGTAAGAAACCTGGGCATGTTATGTCTGACTGTTGGCTCTTAAAGAAGAGAAGAGAAAAGGAGGCAACGCCCAACGCCTTTGTGTCTAGCAAGTCTAACTGGCGTTCAAATCCCAATAGAGCAGAGTCTAGTATTGGTTTAGACAAGTCTGAGATTATTAGGGAAGAGTTCAAACCTTTTGTGTCTGAGGGTTTTGTATCCTTGGAAAGTAGTTCCAGCAAAGTTCCCATTAAGATATTAAGAGACACTGGAGCTACTCAGTCCTTACTTTTAAAAGGTGTATTGCCATTGAGTATAAGCACATCTACTGGTGAGAGTGTCATTGCTCAAGGTATTGAAGGAGGCTGTGTGAACGTTCCCTTGCATAAGGTCAAGTTAGTATCAGGCTTAGTTACTGGTTCTGTTGTTGTGGGTACCAGGCCCACTTTACCCATTAAAGGGGTATCTTTGTTGTTGGGAAATGATCTTGCAGGTGGAAAGGTAGTTGCTGATCCTAAGGTTACTTCTAAGCCGATCACTTTGGTTAGCACTGAGAAATTAGAAGAGGTTATTCCTGGTATTTTTCCCTCCTGTGCTGTGACTCGAGCTATGGCCAAAAAGGCCCAAGAAGAACCAAAAGATTGTAAACAATCTACAGATGTCTTAGTTGATTTGTCAGATACATTCTTAAACAACTATGACCATGATGTGCAGAATTCTAGTGATACAAATCCCAAGGCTAGGGTAGATTCTGAAAAACAAGACTCAATTGACTGTCAAGATGTATCACTTTCAAAATCAAAATTGATTTCAGAGCAGGAAAATGACCCTGAGTTAGCTCCTTTATTCAAGTTGGTCTTGCCACCAGTAGAGCTAGATAAGGTCCCTGTAGGCTATTATGTCAGAAATGGTGTACTTGTGCGAAAGTGGAGGCCACCAAATGTCCCTGCATCTGAAGAATGGTCAGTAGTACACCAGATTGTTGTGCCAAAAGTGTACCAAAGTGAGATATTAAAATTGGCTCATGAATCTCCAATGGGTGGCCATTTAGGCATCAACAAAACTTACAACAAGATAACCAAACATTTCTATTGGCCTCAAATTCGGCACTGTGTGGCAGAATTTTGCAAGACTTGTCACACTTGTCAAATGGTAGGAAAGCCAAACCAAAAAATTCCTGTAGCTCCTCTCAAACCCATTCCAGCATTTGAGGAACCATTTAGCAAAGTGATAATTGACTGTGTAGGTCCCTTACCAAAAACTAAATCCAGAAACCAATATCTTTTGACCATTATGTGCGCCTCAACCAGATTTCCCGAAGCCATACCATTGACCAACATAACAGCTCCCAAAATCTCAAAAGCTCTGGTTAATTTCTTTACTCTAGTTGGCTTACCAAAAGAGATCCAGTCAGATCAAGGGTCAAATTTCATGTCAGGACTATTTCAACAGGTTGTATTTCAGTTAGGTGCCAAACAGATCAAATCTAGTGCTTATCACCCAGAATCCCAAGGTGCACTTGAAAGGTTCCATTTCACTTTGAAGAATATGATTAGGACATATTGTTCAGACAATGAAAAAGACTGGGATGAAGGCATCAGCTTATTATTGTTTGCAGTTAGAGAATCTGTTCAAGAGTCTTTAGGCTTTAGTCCCTTTGAGTTGGTCTTTGGCCATTCAGTCCGTGGTCCTCTCAAGCTGTTGAAGGAAAATTGGTTATCTGAGAACACCGAGAGCCTAAATCTGCTAGATTATGTTTCAAAGTTCAGAGATAAGTTGAAGAAGGCTTGTGAGCTGGCGCAACAAAATTTGAAAAATTCTCAGTCAAAAATGAAGATGCTTTTTGACAAGAAATTACAGAATCGTGTCTTCAATCCCGGAGGCAAAATTTCAGTGTCATCACCTGGCCAATTGAACAAATTACAGGCCAGAGATCTAGGGTCATGCCCAGTGACACAGAGAGTAGAAACTCTCCATAGGACAATTAAAAACTATGATAACAGACATTCAAACCACTTGTGTGAAATGACTATGGTAAAGCCATATTTTGAAAGAGGTATAACATAGCTTATGATGGCTATTAATAAAAACACTGTTAAAGATGGGAATTCAGTGTATAAACAGGACTTTGAAAAAGTAAAATATGGCGTCTGCATGGATACGCCCTATCCAGAAGCTGTATTTAAATTGTAATTTACATACCTGTAATTAGTAAGTTTATAAAGGTTATACATGGTACTAATTTTACTTTTGTATTTAGATAAATATGTTTTGTAAAAAGTTATTACCTGTGTATATATATACCTGGTAAAAATCTCTTGTAAAATTTTGTAACTCCTTCGCTTCCAAAATTCTTCTTTAAGGGGGGAGGTGTTACATATATTGGACACTATATTAGTACATTGTATATTACATATATTAGGCACTATATTGGTGCATTGTTTAATTTAAGCTTTATGTTTATACATTGTCATAAAAGATAATTGTGTTGTTGGTTCTTTTTGTGTGTTGACATTTAAAGTAAGGGAGTTATTGACTTTTGTGTTTTAGTGTTTATTGATCTATTCACAGACTGGGGGAAATCCCCCCCCCCCCCCTCAGTGGTTATGTTAGATTTGGGGAAACCCAGTTGCCAGTAGTTTCTAGAACTTCCTCCTTTGGCCTAGATGGCTCAAGCCTCTTTGGAGTTGGTTCTGTACGATTCCAGAGGAATCCGTGAATGTATATAAGGAATGTACATCTGACCACAGAAGAACTTTGTATTCGCTGGCTATAAGGAGAGCTATTGTGTTTTGGAATATAATATAACTTGTGTTGCTGTGAACTTTTACTGGAGTGAACTGGATACATCATCTGGACAGATTTATTGTACTTTGGATATTTTGGATATTGTACATTCATATAACAGAGAGTGAATTTACTGCATTTTGGACATTGTCCACATCTTGGAGCAGACAGTACAGTTGTGTTAACTCTCTAAATATCTCCAGACAGACATTCTGTGTGACTGGATATATAAAGAATAGCAGGACAAGAACCTTTTGTGTTGTTGAGTGTGAGACAGGTCACAAGATATAGATATCCGTGTGTGAGTGAACATTGGACAGATCACAGGACAGACCACAGGACATTGGACAGACCACAGAATATACTACAGGACGGATTACGTAACAGATTGCTGGATACGGCGGATAAACTTAACTCTTAATCTCAGTGGTCAGGTCAGCTAGATCTTATTATTGTATTAGTGTGTTTAGTTAAGAGCATACCAGTTGACTGTAATCATTATTATTGACTATTAAATAAATTTGTTAAGTTTAACTTTTTGCTTTTTCTGTTACAACTTAAAGACAACCGGTAATTGCTACCGCGCTTGCCCGTGACCGTAACACTTTTGTTCTATCATTGGCCATGTTCTATTTAGGGCACTTATGCTGTAGTCACATTGCTTTAACTGTTGCAAATTGGAGTGCCTTGCAGTAACATAAAACGTATTTTCATTAACCAGATTACCACAGTATAAACCGGTACCCTGATTTGCACTTGTAATTTGATATCATAGCAGCACACATCTGCTTTTAAATTACCATCTAAATGGTTATCGAACTCTGGGTCATGACAGTTATAAATTTATTTGGGGTTTTACATAACTTTCAACACTGTACAGGTCATATCACGGCGGGTAGTTGGAAGGGCAGAGGAAATCAGTACATAGAGTTTGCTAGGGTTGTGTACTGTAAACTGCCGACCACCGGCAAGCAACTACCAGCTTTCACACTTAAGGCCATCACGGGGATCGAACCCCGGCCTCAGAGGTGGGAGGCGAGAGTGTTACCACTCTGCCACCGTGGCCCCATGACAGTTATAAAAGCTATATACATAATTATATACATATTCTTGTGTAATGGAACAAACTTTATCAGTACATGAATCAAAATTATCAAAAAGTTTCAGTTGCTTCACAACTTGATATGGTGGATAATCAAGTAAGCTATTAACGTAACACTTCTATCACAAATATACCAACAAAGGAAGGACAGATTACTGAGTGCATTGTAATCTAAATAATACCCCAAAAGCATCACACAAATTGGTTGATTGGAGACCCAGGGATTTGCATAAAGTCACAACACCAGTGAGATTCAACAGCCCTGAAATCACTATCAGTAGCAAAAATACTAAGTCACATAATCCCAAATTGAGGAGCCTACTGCACTTACCATTGATAATGAGACATACGAAGCTATCTGCAGCAGGAAACCCACCCGACCAAAACCACCTCCCCAAGGAAAATACTACTATCACCTCCCAAGGAAGGTGCATGGTCCTATAAAACCACAAAGTTTAAGAGACTATAGATTTTCTCTTACAATTAACCTTAAGCTGTCAAAATGTATAGACACTTAACCACCATTCATTATTATTATTTATGACATTGTGCAAATAACAAATCACCATGAATGTTTATTATGATGAATAAAAAGTAACTTAACATGGTCCTATGTTTTACTATGATGATTAATAATTAAAAACATATTATTATTAATACATCTTAAACATTTAAACAACATCATAATAAAGAAATATGACTAGGTCAATAACCTAGAGGGTCACCTTCAAAGAATAATGCTTGATTTAAAAGCAAGGAAATGAGAAACCCATTCTCACCACTTAAAATATATTGATAAAAAGAATAGTCGCCCAATCCGCCTGAATTTAGTAAATAAGTATAGTAAAACAATCCCAAAACTGTAATAATATACTTACCTGAGCATATTATAACTGATACCTACCTGGAACTCCTTAAACACAGCCCAGCAACACCACTACAGGTTTCATAACTATAAAACCTGGGCCGGGATTCACAAAAGGTCTCAGACAAAAATTGTCTTAATTTTAAGAGAAAAGTCTTAACTGTATCAGAATTTTGTCATAGAGTTAAGACTTTTTTTCGCTTAGACAAAATGGGATTCACAAACGATCTTAGACAAAAAGGTAGGGCAGAAATAAGTCATTTTTAAAATATTCCATTGCATGTATTTACATTTTATTCTTTGTTATGAAAACAACATATATACTATGGGGATCTATACTTCCTATAAAAACATTTACTGTGGATTGTAATAGAAATTTGCATCATTTAATTACCTATAAATTTCCATATTTTACCTTTTTGTGGTAAAAATATTGTCATAAAAGGGCTGACTCACAATACAACACAAAGACTACTATTTTTACATAACTTTTTTTTAAAAAAGTAACAAACCTGTTTTATAATTATGAAGAGCATGTTTGGTGTATTTATCATTGAAAAATGTTTTGGTTTTACTAAAATTTGTTATTTTGAATTCAAAGTAGTTAAAGACTTTTTGCACAAATTTTGTCTCAGCTAAGATTTTGCTAAGTACTTTTTATGAATTCCAATTTAAGAGAAATCTTAGCTAAGACAAAAGTTGTAACTTTAAGATTGGTCTCAGCAAGAAAAATTGTGAAAGATTTAAGACCTTTTGTGAATCCCGGCCCTGTGTACCAGCTAAGAACCGGTTTAGAACGGGTACAGAACCAGTACAAACAAGGGTACACCAAACCCCAAAAAGGACTTCAGGGAGTCCAGATGGAAATAATTCATAGCCTATGATGACACTGATTCCAGTATGAGGCAGTCGACACAAAGTTAATTAAATAAGGCAAATACTTTTTAGTTATAAATATTATCAGTCGCCCCCAGTCTGTACTTTTTGATTGAAAGTCCCTGGTGAGAGGGGGTAGTTCAGGTGGCTGGGGCTGGTTTCACAAAGGGTCTTAGACTTAACCAAGTTTTTGGCTAAGTCATGGACTTAAATCTAAGACTTAGGTCTCAGCTAGGTCTGGGACTTAAATGGGTTTTACAAAGGGTGAGCTTATCATATAACCACAGTGGTTTTCTGTGTCATGTGACATTTTATTTCTATTCAATATATAATATTGGTGACAAATATCCTTCATTTGACTCATTTTGTCAAAGGATAAGTGCTGTTTTCAAATGGAAAAACTTGTTATCATGTAAAAACTTTCAAAAAATCCATTAGGTCATTTCCAGTTTTGAAGTGGAGAGGAATTTATGTCGGCCATATTTAAGTCTTTGTTTACAAAAGTTAAGCCCACTCCCAGGTACGCTTAATTTTCAGCCCCAAAACTTAGTCAAAGCTTAGGAATTGCTGCTTTGTGAAATCTGCTAAGGCCAAGACCACAGACTTAGCATGATTTAAAGACAAATATCCAGGCTTAGTCCTTTTGTTGTTTGTCTTTAGTTTTCAATTTGTTATAGCACTTGTTTTCTGGGTGGCTGATTTCTTTACCTTGTCTGTCACAATATGAGCTAACGAGTCTGTATTGTCCATGGCTAGCGTCATGGGTACAGGGGCCTGTAAACCAATGCCTTCGTTCTGCTAACTAATTGGTTAACTCTCAGTTAACCCTAAGTTAGCAAACTCTCGTGTAAATCAAAACCTTAGTTAGTTTAGCCTTGGTTAATTTTTCGTAAAAAACCCTGAAATTTAATGATAACTCAGACCATGTTGTTAACTGTTAGTTGCATTAAAATCTTTGCTTTTTACTTCCAAATAAATATGAAGTTACAATTGCTGTATAAAACAATGTTACTGAATATTGTGCATGAAGTTTAAGTTATGTGTTGGTTTGGGGGCTAATGGACTTATTCTCAAAACCACTTTTGCCCTACAGAATAGAGGAATCTCTTTGAAGACCTATCAATTAGAGATTCACAAAAGCCTGCCATATTTCAAACAAAAAAAGAGCAAGGTAGTTATTTTGAATCTGATGCAAGGAGATTCAGTTGGACTTCCAACAGCCTCCTATCTTCTCAATAGCAGATTTTTGAGCCTTTGATTCACAGAAAAATCTGGTTTCTACCTCTGGCATGATACAGGGATGCTATTGCTAATCATTTTGGTTCACTACTGCAATCATTCATAGTTATGAACTCAATAGACTGATACATGGTTTTTCATTTGGATTCACTATTGAAGTAATTCATAGGTATGAATTCAATATACTGATACATGGTTTTTCGGTTGGGTTCACTGTTGAAATCATTCATACTTATGAACTCAGTAGACTGATAGATGGGTTTCATTTCAGTTCATTTTTGAAAACATCCATAGTAATGGACTGAATGGATTGATAGTGGTTTTTCTTAGGATGGACCAATGAAGGATGGTGTTATACCTTTTACACTCTTCGGACTTGTCTTGACTATTCTTAGTCTTGTCAAAGTCTATTTTGAATCATCTGAATCCATGATCTTAGCTTCGGATAGATATAGAGGTGAGGGTGTTTGGACTTTCACATCATTGAGCACAGAACTGGAAGGAGTTCACAGTTTCTCCTTCATCAGTACTCCTAGCAGAGAACAGATGACCTCAGATGGCCACAATATTGTTCAAGCTGGGTTTCATTCCTGCTTTTATGCTAGTTTAGATCATTCTTTGACTGGAGATGTGACCCTTTGCCTTTTAGAGCTCTAAGATTCCATCTTGACATATTTCAGATCTTAGATAAGAAGTATGTGCTATACTATGCATGTGTGTATATGTATGTTCTTTTCAGGAGGCATTCAAGGAGCTACCATGTCAACAAGCAGACAGTTCTGCTAGCTGATAATATTTTTGACCTTGAAATTTAGAATGTTTCTACGGCCAAGGCTCAAATTACTCCTTATATGGCGGGAAGTCACACTCCACAATTTATACTTTAACTTGTGACTTGGAAGTCTAATGAAGGTCAAACTATTCTTTGCAACTATAGTATCGCCATGTGGTTCCTTCATATTTGTGTATTACATTACATTACAGTAATTATATGTATATGTACAGTTCCAATGGCCAGATCACACCTTTTAGTGGTACCTGAAAACCCATTGGAAATTCACAATCATATTCCTGTTTTTGGGAAGCATCTGGTCTGGTGGAAAGGCCCAAGGAATGAGTTAATAGGTGGTCTTACCCATATAGAGGAGCACAATCTCCTGTTATTACCAATGCGTTTGTCCATGGTTGGGGAACACATTGGTATTTAGTGTTATAAAATTCCAAAGGTGTGGGAATTTTTCAATCCCTATTCTGGACAGTTCCAGTTTACTTAATAAACAGCATATAACTACATAGGTTATTTTGTTATTTTGCTAAGTATGCCTATCATACCCTTGTACTTATCACCACAAGTGTGTTTGAAATTAGTACATTGGATCTAAAAGATGCATGCAGGGCCAAGGCACCTTTGGGAAGGTTGCCAGGTAGTGCTTACATATATAACTACTAAATGTTATTTTGTTAAGTTACTTTTATTGCATAATATAGTCTGGTGCTCTCAAGTTTTCTTGAGATGTGTACTTTGACTTTTTATTTGGTTATACCTGCTTTTGGTGGCAAAAATACTAAAAATCCCACCACCAGTATGGTTGTAATCAAGCACTAGTGAGGATAAGGTAAGAGTATTTTACACAATAAAATGTAAAAATTTTATTGTAATTTAACTTTTTATAAGTTAAATACTTACCTTATCCTCACTAGATTCGGTTTCCCGCCCTGCCAACCCCACATTTTCAAGATTTTTGGGTTTACAATATATTATATTGACTCCCAAAATTAAAGTGAGGCTAAACAGGGTTCTTCCGGTGCACGCGCATGCGCGGTCATGCGTATACATACTGGTACCAACAAGAATATTTATTTTAAAAATATTCTCATTTGGTCGTACATGTTTGCTCCCGCCAACACGTAAGCATTGCCGTATCTATAAATGGTAATTTATATTGGATTTGGTCGAGTGAATAAAACATTTCAATGAACATTTATGAATTGAAGGGGTTCTCTTCTAACATATTCTTGGGATCCTTTTTCAATTTTAGATAAATATCACATTTTCTTAAGATATTTGGTCAACTTTTCCCGGATAGTATCTCACAGGTTTAAAATGCTAAGACTTTTTAATGATTAATGATTATCTAATTCTTTTTATCAGTTTTGACTATATTTTTTTAAGTGCAGATCTTACCATTTTTCTCATCTTTTATATTTACATCTTTTACTAATTTATTTACATTTACACGTTAAAAATACTCATCACTTTAATCTGCCCATTTTGTAAACAACAGGACAATGGGGTTACTTATTAGATATTTCTCCACAGTATTTATTCCTATGCCCACTCTACTTAATCAGAAAATCTAAATTATTATTACCATAAGTAAATGCTTAAAGTTATACGCATGCTTAACTTGGCCCAAAATCTATGTTGGTAAAGTAAATTTCTTAAAAAATTACCTTCACTTTAAATTTCAATCTCAATGTCATCCTGCCTGCTACTTACAAAGACTTAACAACAAATCTGGCCGAGCTATGGTATGACCACTTTAACCTAATCTATGTTGCTATGTTAGTTTATCACTAATATATCTCAGTATTCTCAATATAGATTAGGTAAAATGTTTAACTATATACTTTTATTAAGGTGGCCTGAATCTCGCATTATACCAGTATGTAAGTGGTATTTTAGATTTTTTTAGTGTTATTGATTAAAGTATTTAAACCCCACTCTTGTATATCTACCAAATAAGGTGCTATGGCATAGCACACTGTTACACACAAACACACAAGTAACCAAATACAGCCACACGTTTACTCTATAGTTAACAAATGAAAGCATAATGTAACGAAAACATAAAGAGTGCTTTCTATTTACCTACTGAATTCTTTAGTTATTCTGTCATTATATTGTCGTTAAGTGCTGGTTAGTTAACAATTTTACGAATGCTTCGATTTACAGGCCCCTGGACCATTCATTGAAAAATTTGCAGAATTTTGGGGGTTGAAGAGGCTGGGTTGGTTGAGTTGTTGTCATAGAGATCTGAGAGGAACTTAATCGAATAAGTGACCATTGTGTCGTATCCTGCCATCCGAGATGATCCTTTTCCAGGTCATGCATAGAAGGGGCCCAGGCTCCTCTGTCGGTAGGCCATGGCAATGAAGTCGCATCTCTCATGGCTAGGATGACCTGAAGGAAGGCTTGCTTGGCCATAGTGCAGTCTGTCATATTGTAGATTCTGTTTGTATATTAATAGTGTTTTATGCACAAACGCTGGATTAGATTAATTTTGTAAGAGGTTTATCTGAAGGTTTATGATGTGAAGATACTTCATTGTTAGAGAGTTATGCTTATGCAGAGATTTGACGAAAAACACAAACAGCGAGTTAATATTGCAGTATATATCTATCACATTCCCATTTCACTATATAGTTCATCATACAAGAATGTATTACATCATTGCATTATCAGTTGTACAAACTATTTATATCAATCATTACCAAAACAACCTGTGTTTAAATAGTTGCTTTTTAATTCAAGAATATCATAGTTCTATCAGACAAAAAATGAAAAATAAATATATAGTGTAAATATCACCAAATATAGTTCAAAAAAGCAACAACAGGATAATTGCAAAAGAAAATAAATATATTTATATTAGCCAGAGTACACTTGGCCTGTTTAATTTGAGATATCTTTCGATAGTGGAACGGTGACACACAGAAATTCCTGTAAAAATGAAGTAAAGAATTCAGGTCTCAACATAACATTTTCTTTTGAAATGTAACTGTATATCTGAAATGCCTGGTTATGGGGAATTATCTTTCTCACACATTAATATTTGTCTTGAAATGTTAAAAAATATATTCCAGTATTTGACAAACTCACATATATTCTGCAATAGATTAAACTAATGGTGTAAAATAATCTTAAAACTCACATATTTAACAATAAATTCCAATAATCCAAAGAACTTGGTAAAGTACGTAATTCTGTTGTAGTTTACTTTATTCCTCATAATCTCTTTCCCTTCTCATATTTTGGTAAAGTATTCTGCTTTTATGATATCTCTAAAGGAGTAGAAGTTTATCCAATGTAGCATATACTCTATATTCTTATCCAGTGTTATGATGTGAATTTCTTTGATTTCGTTTTCTTTTTCTACATTATCCCAGTTACAGAAAGAACCCCATTTTCTATGTGGCTGTAAAAGTTATCAGTTTTAATAGCTAAGTGCAAAAAGTAACAAAACATACTGGTTATTTTATACTGACTTTCAAGAATACACAATTCTTCAGTAAAGGTCAAAGGGTTACCCTTATGTTTGAATAATGAGCTATTTTTTTCTTTAAAAAATCATTTTGATCCAAGAACTGAGATACTAATTTGTTTGAATAAGAACTTCTTAATATTTAAGAATTAAAATCAGTTCCTTTTGACATTACATCTGAAACAATACGACCAAAAATAAGTGCTTATGAACAATTTACATATTTTAATCAGCCAAAGAAAAGACCTCAATTGTTTATAAAAACTAAACTTAATCCACCAGTCTAAATATCATCTTCAGGTTCTTTGTTGTTATTAAGAAGAAAAGGGATTGTTCAGAGTGTGTTGGAACATTGAATGAAACTGTATATTAAATAAATTGATTTATGCCTATTGGATGTATTTCTCTGTCATTTTTCTATGATCAGATTTGGGAGTGTTATATTTGAGTTAACACCATTCCAGAAGGGAGAATTCCGTTTTCCTAACATAATGTCCCTTCTCATTAAAGTGTTTTGAGACTGGAGTAATTATGGAATCCTTTGGTTTTGAGACTGAGATTCTGTGTTCATAGATTCTTTTCTTGAATGGGCGCCCTGTCTCCCCCACATAATATTTACCAAACTTTTTGCATATGATTAGGTAAATTATCTCACTTAGTTCACATGTGATGTTTTTCAACACTTTAAAACCTTGGTAATTATGTGCATTTACCGAGTCCAGTGCATATGTGGGATTATTTGAGTGTCTGTTTAGTGGGTGGTAAGAGATTTCAGGAGATTTGGTAATCTTTGGAAACCTATTAATGGTTTGTTTTTCAGTGTTGAAGCAAAATTATTACTATGTTCAATAATATTCCAGCTATTGTGAATAAACACTTTGTCTTGGTTTGCTGGGTAGAGGTTGTTACCAATGAGAGGTGTGTCTTTTTTGGCTTTAGGTTTGACTTGTAATAATTCATCCTGTGAATTTATAGGCTCTCAGCATGTGTTTCTTAAGGGATGTGAAGGGGTATCGTCTTTTGAGAACATATTCAATCATTTTGATGCCATGGTGAATAAAGTCATCATTTTTGGTGCATATCCTATTAATTTGCCCAAAGGGTCCCTTAGTGTGTCAAGGCTTGTGATGAGCAGATGTGTAGTGTAGATACAGGTGCGTATCAGTGGGTTTTTCATATGATGTGGTATAGAGTGCTCTGTTGCTCTCAATTTTAACTGTGGTGTCTAGAAAATTGATAGAGTCAGTACTAAACCAGTGAGTATAGCCAGTTTCAACAAGAATCTACAAATATTTGTTGATACATTGAATAGTAGGATTGTAATGACCAAGCCGATCCTGAGTACCCCACCTGAGCCAAGCACTCAGATAGGACTACTTAATATACAACCAAAAGAAGCCAAACCAGGCTACTCCTTAGTGAGTCTGAAAATGACCAACTTAGTGTGATGTGCTCAAGAAAGCCCACCAAGCCTTCATTAATTGTGCCACAGCCAGTAAGAGCAAGGTCCCAGAGATTTCCAACCAGGACCATCTACATAAATCCTAATAAGTTCCACCAAACTTTTTATAGATACCTGCTAATTCAGTAAAAACATCAAATTCTATAACTATGTTCATATTTATTTATTTATTTTTTTATATTTTTTGTTTCAGAATTCAACATGTTTTATATAATAAAGGAAAAAGGAGGAGTATATAACATATAACCTTGTACAGAACATTCTCTGATACACAAATATAGTAGCCAATCAAATGTAAGATCAAACAAATCTGCATTCAAAATTACAGGATTCACACAAGGCAGCGATACTGAAAAATTAATGCTACAGGGCCAAAACAAAAGTGAATATTTTAACTTTTTGCAAAGTTTTAGATTAACCCCAACTGGTGTCATAAGTAACATTATAAGCCATTCATACTTCTTCCCAAAACACCCATTTTTTTTAAAAAAAATAATTGTTCTTGACCATTTTGTATTTGCAAGAGACTCTTGTTCATCACATTTTTCTTTTGCTATTTGTTGTAGTCTGAAAATATTAATTCTCTCTTTATTTCTGACACAAGAGAATATATACTGCCTGGCTATAATGAGGAAAAGGTTTAATGGCCAAAAGTGCTCATTCTGCACATTATATCCTAAAAGGATATCCAACTTAGGATGTTTATCCACAATTCTTTTACGTTTGAACACTCAGTGAATATATGAACAATTGTCTCACTTTCACTTGCACATAAGCCACACAAATTTGAGTCAGCAATTTTGATCTTGTAAAGATAGCTTCTAGTCCGCAGTATTCTATATAGTACTCTGTATTAAAGCCATATAAGTGAATTTTCTTTTATAGTCCAAAACCAAACTTTGTAGTAGATATTCCTGTTATCATTATCAATAAGGTCATTTAAAAATGAATTCCACTTCATTTCGTGAGTGGGAAATTCTCTCTGATATTCAACCTGTTTTGAACTCCTATAAAATGAATTACTTTTGGTTTTGTTCCAAATAAAACATTTGCATGAAAAGGAAGGTATGGCCTAACTTGCTATACTTTGCATGGCAAAGTACAATTTTTATATTTTCTATGAAAGCTGATACATTTGATCTAACAGTACAGTACAAGAGGTTTATATATAAATTAAAACGGTGCCTTAGAACACTAATTGACAATAATTTTCCATCAGATTCAACAACATCTTATTTATTTATGGTTAATACTTGAAAAAAATATAACAACAATTCACTGTCCAGGATAATCAAAACAAGTCTTCTGAAAAATAATGTTACAGTTTTTATCTTTTCAATATAATATCACAGACTAAACAAATTGCTTGTGATTTTTAATAATTAACAAATTCCAATTTATTCGTGGTTGTTTTAATTTGTGTTATTTCTCGTATATCTTGAAATACTCAATGTTTACATTTGATTTCCCACCATTTTCATCATTTGTTTGTCAGACAAGGCCTGACATGGAGACAACTAAAATACCGTAAACCAGGAAGTGGGCGTGGCCTATGGAACGGTCTTTATTTTCGTTTTTTTACACAGATAATTGGTCTGTATCTGTTTTTATTGTCATTTTATACTATTGTAGTTTAGCAACATTCATTGCTGCACATACTATCTCTGTGAACTTGTCAGAGTTGTAAATAGTGGCTCTTTCGGGTATTATCACTCACCGGATATTTCCCGCGGATTTCACATACTCTTTTGACATTCTTACATACTGTAGTAATTCAACCTAAGTTTAAACACATCACACAAAACTGTTTTGATATTATCCCTTACTGTAGCTATTCAACACAATAATTTTAAACAAGTCACATAAATGTTCAGGCAATCTGAGATACTGTAGAATTTCAACCTAATAATATCACAATTTTTCCACACTAATCTTACACCAATCTTTTCCTGTTCTTAAGCTTACTCATCTGTGGTTTGCTGTTTAGACAGGTTAGTACATAGGAAAGGTAGGTCCATCTTTTTCTAGTTTCTTTATTTTTGGTATTCCTTTTTGGACATGAATTGCACTTTCTGACTCTGTCTATACTTTTTGCCAACACCACCACTGACAACCCTTCCACAACACCAATTCCTGTTGACTCAAGTCTGCATTTTTCTTTCCCCACCTTTTCTACCATACATTTTGAGTCTGGCATTCACTCATGTCTCAACATGGTCAACCAAGCCTTTTTGGCTATACAAGGACATATTCACAGGGTAACACATTCTTACAAACATGCTAGCCCATGGGTGTCCCTCTTGTTGATCCTCTCAGGGAATGTCATTATAAATTCTGGCCCTAACACTAGCATTTTAACAGGGAGTCTGATAAACATCAAATCCATCAAAAAGAAGTCTGTTGCTCTTGCAGACTTCATTAATAGCAACATGTCCGATATTATTGCGGTCACTGAGACCTGGCTTCGGCCAGATGACACAGACAGCTTTATAGCAAGTGTCACTCCTCAGGGTTATAAATGTACTCGCCCCACGCTCAGAGTGGAGAGGTGGTGGTGTCGGGTTCTTCATCCGTGATGATATTGACTTTAAGGTCCTACCTCAACCGTGTTTCAATACTTTTGAGACAATATATGTTCACCTATCCATGTTCAATGCCCAGGACATTGGTTTAAATACTGTGTATAGGCCCCCCCAATGTTTCCAAAGCCAATTTCATTGAGGATTTAATTTCTTTGTCGAAGGTGCTGCTTTATCATGTTGTGAAAATATAATATTGGGTGATTTAAATCTACACCTGGATAAACAGGATGGCTGATCGCAGAAATTCAATGATTTACTCTGTCAATACAATTTCACCCAAATTATTGATTCCCCAACACACATTCACGGCCATATACTAGATGTCGTATGTGTGAGGGACACCTTCTCAAAGGCAGTTTACGCCATGATTACATGTGGGCTGTCTGACCATCTTGCCATCACTTTTTCGGTCAATATACCTATCAAGGCTCCCTGCAAATTCAGGCAAGTTAATACTCAGAAAATTCACAAGATAAAGATCACTGACTTCAGAGAGGACATCGTTAATTCTGATCTAATCAAACATCCTCACACAACAGCCAGTTTACTCAGTCACCAATATTTCAACACCTTGGGCAACATTCTAGACAAGCATGCCCCAATCAAGATGAAAATGGCTCCATTGCACCCTGACAAAGGTTTTGTGAATTCGGACATCCTCTCAGCAAAGCGTCTGAAGCGCAAATGTGAGCGAGTGATGCAGTAACAATTCTGCAATTAACCAGAGCAGATATCAAGCTGCTGTCAATTGCTACAATGTCCTACTGGAACAGTTAAGATGCCAAAGTCAAAGTCGAAGTTGGGGTTTTATGTCCCGTTCAACAGCCAAGGTCATATTGGGACAGATGCTCAGCATTGCCACTTGTGGGACTCGAACCCACAGAGGTGACAGCCTATGATTAGATGCCAAACTTGCTAACCACTAGGCCAATGAGGATCTTGTCCACAGTCAAGATGCAGACACTATTCTACAGTTATTACTGAAAATAATGGTAACCCCAAGACTCTGTGGAACACTTTCAAGAAAATCTTGCACAATTCCTCAACTATCATCCTGCCTGATCATATTAGTCCTATTAATTTAGCTAACAATTTTGGTCATTTTTTCAGTGACAAAATTGCGAAAATTAGAGTTGCACTAAAGTCATTGGTGCCTGTTTCCCTCACAAGACCGAATGGTAACAGCAATGCCCTGTCCTCCTTCGAGCCTGTATCTGAGGGTGATATCCTCAAAATCCTAAAATCATCTACCACCAAATCATGTGACCTAGACCCAATACCAACCACACTAGTCAAAGAGTGTGCGGACATCCTGGTCACACCAATCACCAATATTATGAACTACTCACTTAGAGAAGGAAGCTTCCCAAACTATATCAATATGTCACCCCCTTCTCAAGAAACCAAACTTAGACAGAAATCTCCTCAAAAATTACAGACCAGTATCCAACCTCAGTTTTATATCCAAACTGATCGAAAAAATAGTGGCCAAACAGTTAAATAATTATATCGATAGTGAGGGGATCTCCAATGTTAACCAATCTACTTACAGGAGACTCCATTTAACAGAATCAGCACTCCTGAAAATCCAGAATGACATTGCTGCTTCAGTGGACTCTGGTAAGGCTGTTGCACTCACATTGCTGGACCTCTCAGCGGCATTCGATACTATCGACCATAACATTCTTTTCAATTCCCTCAGGGATTGGTTTGGGGTTGATGGCACTGTGTTGAGGTGGATCAAATCCTATCTTTCAAACCGCAAACAGAAGGTTAAACTAGGTAATTGTTTTTCAGATGCTTTCTGACTGGTGTAAAACTTAAACTGAACCCTGAGAAAACTGAATTTATTATCATTGGTGATAGACAAGCCTAAGAGTCCCTGATAAAGAAATTCCCTACTCAACTCTTTGGAAATTCTATCTCCCCCACCGATACAGTCAAGAACCTAGGTGTTACTTTTGACTCTGGAAACACCTTTACCAGTCACATAACCAATGTGTCGTGCCTGTTACTACCACCTTAAGGACCTAAGACGCATCCGTAAATTCCACAATGTGGAGACTGCAGCCTTACTTGCAAACTCAATGATCAGCAATCGACTTGACTACTGCAATTCCGTGCTTTATGGCATAAGTAAATACAATGTAGCCAAACTCCAAAAGATTCAAAATGCCCTTTGTAGAATTGTTTTAGACTTGACAGAACTAGTCATGTCACTCCCTTTATTCAAAAACTACACTGGCTCCCTATTTCACACCGAATCTTGTTTAAGTACAATCTAATTACTTTTAAGGCTATCAAATTCTCTCAACCCATATACCTATCATCCTTGATCAAAACCAGTTGTTTAGTGCATGGAAATTGTCTTTCTCTTTCCTCAGTCTCTCACAAAAAGGCCATTGGTAGGTGAGGCTTTGCAATGGCTTCCCCCAGAGAATGGAACAGACTCCTACAATCAGTATGATCACAACAAACAATAACAGGTTTCTGTAGCCAGCTAAAGACCTATTTGTTTAGACTAGCATATCCTCCCCCATAGTACATCTTCCTGGCGGGCGCTAATTTGGATCTCGACCTGATACGTCCCTGGACTTTTCCTTTTTGAGTTCAAGCGCATTAGAGAATGTTACATCAATTTTGCGCTGTATGTTTCTATTCTATTCTATACACTTTTATACATTTGCACCAAAAACTGGGGCTAGTGGTGTACCCTGCACCAGTGCAATTTAACGGTGCATTTGCACATTCAAAAAAGTACTTGAGGGGGACAGGTTACCTACACTCTCCAGCCTGTTATGAGCTAGATCAGTTTATAGTATCAAAATACAGTAGTGAATAGAAATCACATACTGTATAAGGCAAACAACGCACTTGAATTCCAAAAAGTGAACCCCAGCTGTGACTTTAACACACTTTTAAAAATTCTAATTTTTTGTCTTTTTTAAAAACAAAGAAGAAACAGTAACAATACTGAGATCTAAGATAACACATCATGTACTGTAGCGCAGTGTGTGTGCAGAGATGGGCAATACCTTGACATAGAATAAACAAATCTGGGGTGAAATGTTCAAATGGCGCAGATTCTTGCTTTACAAGCTTCCAGTGTATAAATGAATTATTGGCTGACATTTTTGGTTTTGGTTGCATTGACCCTTTAAGACTCAATGATAGTCCAGCAGACAAACCCTCAAAATTAGCTGAAGCGTGAAATTTAGTATGAACAAGGTTTTTTTACTGAAATCAATTCTTTAGTGGGTGTAGATCAATAATCTGATGGGTGCCGCTCTGGCATTGTTGAGCAATTTTTTTTATTTAGCAAAATTCAAGATGGCCGCCATATTGATTCGGTTGTATCAAAAAGTGGCCATAAAATTGTTATTTCTTAATCAATTTTCATGTGTAATATATCATTTTTTCAGACTTTTATACTCTATCACATGGTCAAACAGATGATAGTTTTCCCCAAAATTTAAAATGGGTATAGTAATAGACCTTTCATAATTACGATTCTACAGTCATTTTGCGAAGTGACAATAAATTGTTGATGCAGTCTGTTGCTGGCTAAGTTTACTTAGACACAAAATAGCAAATGCATAGATTAAATATAGACATATTTATTAGCATACATTAGTTGACTTAAAACATATTATTTGTATCACAAAATTTAATAAAGTAAGTCTTCGTTCAAATAATCTCACTTCAAAAAGTGAAAACCATCAATGTACTGAAATGATATATTTGAAAGAACTTCATAGACATCAAGATAAAAATTCTATTTTCATCTGAGTTATCAATAAAAACACAGTGCTTACACAATTACAGTGCTTTCATTTCCACAGTTCAATTCTGCCTCATAGTGGCAGTAAGTTGTGCATGATAGTCCAGCTTTACGGCAACTAGAGTGATTACTATTACATGGAATCTGCGATGAATATGAACAAACTACAACTTGTAGAAGACTTCCTGGTGCAACTGCTGCAGGCGCAAAAATAGGTCACAAATCTCCTTTTGGGGGCTCATTGGAATCTGCTACACAACAAAGCAGAGTTTGTAAGTGTGCTATTGTGATGTAAAAAAGCAGCTTCATTAGTTGGTAACAGGACTTTAACCTTAGGGAGGTTTCCCTTTTTGATGCAGAGTTGGTATCGAAAGCTATTAAGGTAAGTTTCTCCAGACGTGCAACCATAAAGGTATATCAGTACTGTTGATCCAAGTTCTAAATTGATGTCATCAGACTTACATCTGATTTGAATAGGAGGTTAGCAGCACTGATTTTCCCCTTCTAAAGGGGTATGATACAGTATCACAACCTGTTAATGCATGTAAGGGTAATAAAGTGATACATCTACTTCCAAGTCTTGATGTTGTTTTATTTGTAAGCTACCAGTATGAGCTCAGACAAGGACTAGTGAGGCCCACTCCAGACAGATGGGAAGCCATGAACTCAAAATAGGGGCTCTTCTAAAGCAAAAGCAGTGTACAGTGAGGCAATTCATGTCACTGGTAGGTCTGCTCACCACCACTGAGAAACAAGTTCCTGCAGGGTGCCTACACATGAGGCCCATCTAGTGGCACCTAAAGGCAAATTGGCATGTCCCAGAGTCCATCCCTATTCCAAAGTCTTCACACAAACACCTAAACCGGTGGAAGACAGTGTCCCAGTAGGCCAACCCCTACATCCTCTACAACATGCTCATCAAGTATGCCTTTCCAACAACTCCCCTGATAACGAATATCATAAACAAGATTCTCAGCCATGACTGACAAAATAATTTTCCTAGCTCCTGGCTGGCCCAACATATTGTGGTTTTGGGATATAGTGAGCCTGTCATCCCATATCCTCCTTTGCCTACCTTACCAACGCAACCTTCTAACTCAACTATTTAATGGGAGCATATACAGAGACCTCCTCAATCTGAATCTCCATGCTTGGCTTCCAGAGCCTCGACCATCGGAGTTCAAGGTTTCTCTGGCCAAGTGCCAAAACAAATTGAGGCTCCTCAGAGAAGGTCAACAAGAGCAATACATGAGATGAAGTGGTCCATTTTTGTTCAATGGTGCAAATGGAATCAGGTGGACTTTGAAATTGCCATCTATAAACCAAATAGCTGAATTCCAGTTTGTTCCAGGAAAGGAAGTTTCACCCCTCCACCATAGATGGCTACAGAACTTCCATAGCTTATAAGGTTGGCAATTCCTCAGTTAAAATAAGTAAGGATGAGAACCTTACTTGATTGTTAGACAGTTTCCACAGAGATAGGCCAAAAGGTTGCAGGGGTATCCCCCTCCTGGAACCTATCTCTAGTTTTACATCAGTTGACCAAGGCCCCCTTTGGTCTTCCTATTGGCTCTGGCATCAGGATAAAGTAGAAGTGAAATACATGCTGGGTGAATAGGAACATTCACCACAGGAGGACTGGTCTCAAGTCTCTCTTTACCCCTCCCCCAGTTTTTTATGCTAAGAACCAACTGGCTCATGAGGGTCCCAGCAGTGTGGCTCCAGTGGTTATCATTTCACTGGCCCCTGCCTTGGACAAATCTCTGAAAGGGGAGAGGTCTCTCTGCCCAGTTAGGGCACTACACTACTACCTGGACAGAACCAAGGACCTCAGAGACAACACTGGTTTTCGTCTCTTTTAAGAAGAATTGTGACAGGGCATACACGCAGTACTCCTGTTTTACAAGCTCTCTGACCAGGAGTCACTGCAAGTGTATCAGGTAAAGGCCCACGATGTTAGGGCCTTTGCTGCTTGCAAATTCTTTCAAGGAGGAGTTTCCTTACAGTAAATCCTCTTGGCTTGTCATTGGAAGTCCCAAAACACCTTCACTCAGTTCTACCTTAAGGATGTTCCCTGGGCTGATTCTGACCTTTATCACTTGGGTTCCATAGTGGTGGCACTTCAAATTCATCATTGAGTACCTGCACTATAAGATCTAGTTTTGTTTCACCACCTGTTGTATCTTGTTTAGATATTTCAGAGGAGAAAATTTTAAGGAAAACCAGCAGAAGGGTATTTTCATTCTATAGATTCTACTTTGTTCACAGAATCTCTCCACCTTGCTCCTCTAAGAGTTACAAGTTATGTCAATGCTTCCTTGTCCTCCCTCTGAAAATCCCTAGGGACTGAACTCTTTCTCCCCTCCCTTTCCACTTTAAAGGAGAAAACAATGAGAGGGTTACCCAGTCCGGTAACTGGTCAACCGGTCGGACCTAGGACCTGATAAGAGGGATTTTCTGTCAAATTTCTCCTCAGAGTTCTATCTTACCCCTCCAGTAAGCTACCCACCATCCTTTTGGTAGTTATTCTAGCATTAGTGTGTTAGGCAAGACATATGAACACAATAAAATAGAAGTAAATTAACAGTAAATAGAAGCAAATTAACAGACAGAAGAGTCCCACCCACCAACCCCGCAAATCTACCTTACTATGGTTCACAATGGTCAAGATTTTTGAATAAGTAAGTGACATCACTGGCCACCTGGCAAGTGAGGGATACACCAGCCCCTAGTGAGTGGAGGTGGCACCATGGCCAGTTCTGCTGGAGGAGACTTAGGACATCTTTTTCTGACATTTGCTGGGGCCTGATTCTACCGGGCCAATCAATCAATCAATTGTTCAAGTGCTTAATCTCCTTATCTGCAGATTCTAAGGCACACCATCCAGTTCGTTAGGCATAAATGCTAAGGCATAAATTCTCAAGGCATAACACATATTCCAAGTCGCACCCTGTATAATGGCATTAGACTATTAGGTGAGATATTAAAAATTTAATTTACTAATTTACTCAAATTTTCTAAATAACAAATTGCACTAGCAATTCTTCTACAAGTTGTAGCTTGCTCATGTTCATCGCAAATTCCATGTAATAGTAATCACTCTAGTTGCTGTAAAGCTGGACTATCATGCACATCTTACTACCACTGTGAGGCAGAATCAAACTGTAGAAATGAAAGCACTGTAATTGTGTAAGCACTGTGTTTTACTGACGACTCAGATGAAGAATAGAATTTTTATTGTGATGTCTATGAAGCTCTTTCAAATATATCAATTCAGTATGTTGATGGTTTTCACTTTTTGATGTGAGATGATTTGATTGAAGACTTTATTTGTAATAAAAATAATGTTTTAAGTCAACTAATATATGCTAATAAATATGTCTTTTTAAATCTATGCATTTGCTATTTTGTGTCTAAGTAAACTTAGCCAGTAACAGACTGCATCAACAATTTATTGTCACTTCGCAAAATGACTGTAGAATCGTAATTATGAAAGGTCTATTACTATACCCATTTAAAATTACAATCGTAATTATGAAAGGTCTATTACTATACCCATTTAAAATTTTGGGGGAAAACTATGATTAAGAAATAACGATTTAATGGCCATTTTTATACAACCAAATCGATATGGCGGCCATCTTGAATTTTGCTAAATAAAAAAAATGGCTCAACAATGCCAGAGCGACATCCATCAGATTATTAATCTACACCCCCTAAAGAATTGATTTCAGCAAAAAAACCTTGTTCTTACTAAATTTCACGCTTTTTCAAATTTCTACTGGACTATCAGGAACTGGAGAAAATCCAGAAAACAAAAACTGCTTGGTTGAGGAGTGCAGTAAGAGGGCTAAATCAATTCATACATTCTTTTACAATTTCAAAAACAATTTATTCTTAAAAGTTTGATTATTAGCCCAGATAGCTTAAAGCCAAAAAGCCTCACTGGATTAAGATCACAAAGTGGCAAATATAGAATTTGAAAAATCTTTGTTACAAGATGGTTATTTAGGGTACATTTTATACTAAAACAATTTCAACACATCATGGAAGCAGTTTTTAAAATTCTAATCGAGTGAACCGTGCCATCAGAATCACTTCATCCTTTCATAGTTTTTTTTAAATTTCACAAAAAACTTTAATTCTTTAGTTAGGTCATTAGCAACTATATCCCAAGGCTATGGTAAGAAGACCGAATAAACATAATTTATAAAACAAAATTCCTAAGCTTTTACCTCCCTCATGTTTCAGCAATAGACAGCACCAATTGTAGATTTATTTAGTGTTTTACATCACGCCTGGTACCTTTGTAAGGGTTATATTGTGACAGCTAGTTGAAAGGGCAGAGGAAACTAGTATATACCGTTTGTCAAGGTTCTTTACTGTGAACTACCAACCCATGGCAAGCAATTACTAGCTTTCCCACATGAGGTCAGGCCAGGATTCGAACTCTGATCTCAAGGTGACAGGTAAGTGTGTTACTACTGTACCACTGTGGCCCCGTAACTGGGGACATATAGACTGGTTGGGTGTATTTCATACCATCTGTGTTTTATCTTTGTTTTAATCGTTTTGTTTTTATAACCTATACAGTTTATGGGCATAATATTGAGAATACTATTACCATACAGGCCATATAGTTTGGTGTTTTGTTTTCAAGAAACTGATCTGTTAAAACTTCTTGTTGAAACCAGAACAACACATAAAGTATCCTTAATATTTTGTTAGTTGCACTTTATCCATTGAACAATTAAACACTTTTCCTGTAAATTTATCGGTAGTGGGAATATACATCTTTGGATCATTACTTATTCTCAAGCGTATGTTGTGGCATTTCTGCAGGATACTTCTTTTCACATTTTTTTTTCTTTTTGTTTTTGGTTGAAATATTAACATTCTTGCTTTCAGCTTCCCACAACATACCTTGTAATATTTGGTTGTATTTTTTCATGAATTACTACACTATTCTTAATTTTGTTTTCTGCATTTACTTGCTTGTACACTTGGTGTAAATAAATTAAGAGTCAGCACGTTTCCATTCACAGGTGGAGTTCTGAAGATAATTCAACCAATCAGCAAGCCTATGATCATCCAAACCTGATAGAGAATCACTTAACCTGGCAAATTCCTCTTGGATTTATATTTGTGTCTGTGAAATGGTGGGAGAACTTTGTGGGACTGGAAAACGAAGGCATTAAAAACCTTAAACAGAAAGTAACTGATATAAGGAATAAGTTGAATGTCTACGTCAGTATTTTGAGTATTCTCTTCACCTTTGTTTTTGTTTGGCTTTTGGATTCTGTGAATAGTACTCAGAAGGACTTCAAGGAGATATTTGACCCGACACATCACCAAATCAAGAATGAAACTATCTGTCGCAATGTGACAGAAAGGGGGAATAACGCAGAAAATGACAATCTGACAGATCCCTTAGTCAAGGAAATTTGTGAAACATGGTCAATAACAGATTCTGTTGGAGAGCATGTCCTGAGCTACACACCTGTAATAGTGTGTGCAGGTACGAAATGATTGACATGCCACAATATGAAAATGGAGTAGATTTAAATAGCCTTATTTTGTCTATCAATAGTTGTATCACTGCTAATGATATATTATTTCCTTATTAAACCTTAAAGCCATTATTTTACACCCTCTTCAAAAACCAAGTGTATACTAGGACAGGCCTCCCGCATTTCCACCTGTGGTAGTTGAACTCTCAGTTTAGATGCCAAACTTGCCACTGGCCTAAAGATGACTCTTTATTCCCTCTATAACATTACATCAACTCGGTATTCGCCAAGTAGCTACAAGAGTATTTGGTTTGTCACTGATTCTTTAAACTGAACAATGATTCAACCTAAATGTTATTGTTTCTACAAAATATATATCCCAAATGCAAAGGTATGTTTGTACTTTATATTATATTAATAACGCATGGTACACAGATTTAGCAAAGCTTTTGTGATTTCTCTACTTTCTTTTACTTTAAGACCCCTTCCTCACTATTTGCTTTTGTTATGGCCCAGCCATTGGGAAGCTCATCTGTAGATGTCATTTTGTATTGGTAAAAGTATTTTTTTTAATTTTTCTTTTGAAATATTTAGATTATTATCACCTACTACCGCCATTATGTATTGGACATAGAACTACTGAGGCAGAGGTTTATTTATGTTCAATAACACTTTCATAGTTTTAGTGCAGGTCTGGTGATCTCAAGGGCCAAGTGTTTAGAATATTGTGGTCTTCAGAGTAGAAGGTCGGGTGTTTCCGTCCATTAAGAGCATGGACTTTATTACTTCGGTGAAGGTACTTGTACTTCAGCCTTTAAACAAGGATAAAGTTATGTACCAAAACATTTTGGGTAAGCAAAACCTCCATAATTTGCCATCCTGTTCAAGAGAATAGAAATACTCTGAGTTTCTGTATGTCACTAAACGAAAAAGAAACACCTTGTGTGCCCGCTTGTTTTATTCTAATATGTTGAGCTCAAGTTTCTTATGCATTGTTGATATGGATTAGCAATTTATTGACTGATGCCGACATTTAGTTACTGCATTATTTTTATGTTTTTCTGTGTTGCCCCTAGGTTCTTCCTTGATTATGTACTGCTTTTGTGGACTGGCCACTAAGCTGTTGATGCAGAGGTTTAGCTTTGCTCTACCGCTGACTTTAGCCACTCCGGTCCTGGCAGTTCTTAGTCAGCTACAGTGCCAAAACATTATCCCTGAGGTAAGGTATTGTTTTTCTGACAGCAAAAGATAAATTGATCGAGTTTGCTCCATCGGTTGTATAGTTTAACATTTAGGGTTTAGACTGTGATCTGCCACTGCTGTGATCTGTGGTTTGAATATTAGCATGGTGGAATGGACTTTGACAAAGATTCAAATTGAACAGATTTGAGGTGTATGAGTTTAGTTATGAACGCTAGATTTTATCTAAAAACAATACATGGGCCAAATAAGCATGGCAAGCACATTTAAATGACGCAACTGTACTAAAACTACACAGGAAGTCATGCATTTTATAGTGTGTAAATGTCACTTTCGTGAAAAAACTGACAAGTTATACAGCTTCTTTACAGGTGTTACTGCTTCTTTGAACTTTTCAAAATATTCTTATTTATGAATTTGTTTATTCTTATTTATGTCGATGATTTAAAACTTATGGGTACTGTGTTTTAAAATGGGGATTTAAATAGAATCCTGAAACAGCAGAAACAAGATCACTTGTTGAGCGCAGATCTCTGATGAGCAATTCCTGGACCATCATCAAAATCCACCTGAAAATTATCTGGCTATAACTTCCTTTAAAAAAGCCTGGATCCAGATGATCCAGACAGTGATTCAGATCACTCTCAAAATCTAATCACTTGCTCCTTGTTCCATTTAGGACATTTCCTGAAATTTCATCGAAATCCATCCATAACATTTTGAGTTATCTGTCTTTAAAAATTACATTTCATGGATCCAGAAGATTAAGATAGTGATCCGGATCACTCACCTAATCGAATCATTTCTTCCTTTACCACTTTGTCCTTTTACCATTTCTAACATATCCTAAAAATATCATCAAAATTCATCCTAAATTTATCTGGCAGCCTGGATACAGATGATCCAGACAGTGATCCAGATCACTCCCAAAATCTAATCACTTATTCCTTGTCCCATTTTGAACATTTCCTGAAACTTTCATCGAAAACTTTTTGAGTAATCTGTCTTTAAAAATTACATTTCACGGATCCAGAAGATCCAGATAATGATCCGGAGCACTTCCAAAATTTAAACATTTCTTCCTTTTACCTTTTCAGACATATCCTGAAAATTCCATCAAAATCTGTCAATACGTTTTTGAGTTATCTTGTTCACAAACGCATCTGGCAGCCTGGATCCAGATGATCCAAACAATGATCCAGATCACTCCCAAAATCTAATCACTTGTACCTTGTCCCATTTAGGATATATAATTAAATTTCATCAAAATCCCTCCATAAATTTTTGAGCTATCTTTCTTTAAAACTTGAATCTCATGGATCCAGAAGATCCAGACAGTGGTCCAAATCTCTCCCAAAATCTAATCATTTCTTCCTTTCACCGTGTCGGACATATCCTGAAAATTTTATCAAAATCAGTCCATAAGTTTTTGAGTTCTTGTTCACAAACAAACAGACGGACAGACAAATCCAGGCAAAAACATAACCTCCTTGTCTGAGGTAATAAAACCATCCTTTTACTACAGTACAACAGCTTATCATAAAGAACATAATCTTCATTAAGCCAATTGCAGTTTGAATCATTCGAACACAAGCGTGTAGGGGATACAGGATAAAAGGTATTGATTACAGCATCCAAAAATCTTTGATATATGTTAATTGCACTTTTGCTAAATACCACGAAAGCAGTTGACATAATGAAGTTATCTAATTGCACTTTTCCTAGCATAAAAAGTGTCTAAAGGACATAATTTGAAAAGACTTGACAGGAAAAAATTCTCATATATTTAATATAGGTTAATTACACCTTTTACATTACCCTTATGGCACCCTTATGAAAGAAACATAACATTGCCCCATTATTTGTCAATAATAACCGATAGATGCTTACCTGGTTTACTGTGAATAAATAAATGTCTGTCAGTCTTAAAGTCTGATGTATGATGGAGATTAAACGCTATAAAAGTACTCTTATTGGATTGCATTTTATTATTTTATACCTATGGGTCGAATTAGCAGCGACAGAGTTTTTAGGGAGCTTATTTGCCTAGGACCGAGTTTGTAGGAGGGCCGGTTTGCTGAGGGCAGATTTTGCAAACGACAGATTTGTCCAGCTCCTAGGTAGTCAGTTATATACATCTTGGCAAAGTTACGATCCTGTACTTTACCATTGGCTATAGAAAAGGGAAGGTACAAAAATGAAAAATTTTCAAAACGAATTTGCACTTTATGCAATGAAATGGAAATTGAAGATGAAATTCATTTTGTTATTCAGTGTCCAAGATATCAGAATCAAAGAGAAACGTTCTTTTCATATATTTGTGATAATGTTACAGTTGAGTTAAATAATATAGATGTATTTGATAAATTTATGGTTCTAATGAAACTAAAAGGTGTACATATTCGTCGCTTGGCGAAATTCCTTGTGTCAATTTGGGAATGTAGAAAATCCATATTATATACAACTAATTAATGTTAGTTGATAAAATCCGTTGTCAATTTATAAATGCTGAGAATTCATTAGAAGAGAAATAAGTAATAATTTTCTTTTTTTGTGTATTGGAATCTTAAATTGTAACATAATTCTTCCTGTCACACGTGCACTTTCTACTAAAGATTTTTGAATTAAACTGACTTGTAAGCCTTTATGGCTGGGTGTTAAGAAATGTATTTAATGTCTGATGTTACTTTATTGTATAACACAACGTCAGTAAAATAAAAAAACTATCTATCTATCTATCTATATAGTCAGCTAACCTAGATAGTGTGCATGCAGAATTCTTTCTCGATTTCGTTGGTAGCCACATTGATTAGTCGTATTTTGTGCAACAAAATATTAATTCTCTTTTTCTGTGAATATTTTATGTTATTACTTTGTGTACCAACAAGATGTGTGTGAAGAGACGTATATTGAAATTTTGTGACATTCTATAACTCAGTTTTATATGCAAAAGGTTGTGCTTTTCAGAAACATCAGATTGGAATATTGTAAACATGTCGGCTTCCAAGATTACAAATACCATGTCAAGGGTCGTTAATGTCCCTTTGGAAATCAATTTGATCTCCATAAAGGCTCTCTTACATCCCATCGTAGGTACACTATGTCCTGGTTACAGAGAAAAATCGGCTGATTTGCAAGGGACCTTCAAGGCACACTTGCGATTTTATAACAGAATCTCAAGGTCGCACAGACCCTGCAATGGAAATTGACATGCACATTTTTGTGTTCATTGATATTGAAGTAGTGACACTCTTCTGGGGAGGATTCACCTTCTTTTTAAGAACAAATCTCTGCTACCCCACTACCAGGCTACGTTCATGTTTTTTAACAATATTTGCAGCACACTTACATGTGCATACACGTACGATGGGATGTAAGAGAGGCTTTACTAGTTTACTTTGGTCAACCAGTGCTACCTAGCAGCTGACATTGTCATTATGAACCCTTTTTCTAGGGCTGGCCTCCTGAGTGCAGCAGATGGTGAACTTCTAGCTAAAATAAACTAAATTTAACAATTTACATTCCAACTTTATCATTGCAAATACACTTTAAAACATTTGAGTTATTTCTTACAGTTACCCATTGCCTCTGGCATGCAGTTTGAGATTCTGTGTGGGACAACCAGTGGGACCCATATCTACTACATCATTGTTGCTGTGTTCTCCTGGCTCAGCCTACTATGGACCACACATCATATATGGTTTCCCAAGATAGAACGTCTCAGTCGTAACGAAAGGTTGAATATTGCCTTGACTGACTGCTATTTTGACTGTATTGTGGTGTTTCTTTCAATATTGGGGCCGTATTCACAAAAGGTCTTAGCCAAGTCTTAGGCTTAACTTTTGTATAAAAATATAGCCAACTTAAGCCTAAGACTTGGCTAAGACCTTTCGTGAATACGGCTCCTGATCTATAGCTTGTATTACATATTCATCTGAATGTGATTTTTTTTAATACTGATCCATAGTTGTTATATATTTTCATCAGAAGCATTCAGCATAGTGTGTTACTTAATATTGATGCAGAGTTTGTATTGTATAATTCATCTCAAATAATTGATAAGGAGTGTTCTTTTTGTCTATAAGTCCAAAACAGGTATTATATATATTCATTTGAAGCTATTTCTATGGGATAACTTTGAATAATGGTCCATATATGGTATTATATATTGCTCTGAATCAGTTGAAGTAGAGTGTTTGATACTTACCCAAAATCAGCATTACATATTCTCATCTGAAGCACTTTTTTTCTGCCAAGAACAAAAATATTTATACATTATCAACAAATGTGTAGAACTCTTGGGTGGACAGGGTATCAAACCCACCATAAGAATCTATAGTGCTCAGTCATACACAGTATGATATTAAACACTAATTTTATCAATGATTATTTGCTTTATGTACTTACACATTCATAAAGATCATATTAAGTGAATGTTAAAACTATATAAAACCCTGACAGGCGACCCTTCCGTTGTCTCAACTCTCCATTATTTTTGCATAATGGATAGTTAACATTACATTATTTTCTAACAATGGATTCTGGTTTAATTCAATGACAAGTCTGCCAAGAACAAAAAGGTACTTAGTATTTGCCAGTCATTCTCAGCACAATGCACTCAATATTGAAATGTTTTCACAACTTCTTCATATTAATTAGTTGAGCGTGTACATTTACAAAGTCTTTTTAATTCTAAATGATATTCACAGTTCATAGAAGAATACCTCATGAAAAAATGCTACCTTGAAAAAATACCTCCTAGCAAATGCAAAACAAGTAATTTAATTCATAAAGTTGGATATTTTTTAATTCTTTGCATTTCTTTACAATCTAACTTTACAATAATCTTCTGTGAACTTAATCGAAGGAGCAGCTAACTTTCAAAGAAACTCACTGTGAAAATCTAACCCAGCATGCTTTATTAAAAGGAGTGTTTTAGTGGCTCAAAATTTACTCAAGTAAAATGAGAACAATAAACGTAGTGCAAAAATGTAGTACTGAAATGCATTACCGCTGGGTTTAAATTTGATTTAAATTTTCAATGTTTTAAAGTTCAAAACAAAGATTTTAATTAACCTTATTACAGTTTGTTATATACTTCTAAAATGATACACTGTTTGTGGTTGAAGTGAATTTTGTTGTGGATTAATTTTCATAGGAGGTATTACTGAAATACAAAATGTGGAGTAGGCATTCTTTCTATGAGACTTTTTCCCAAGAGAAATCTTTCCAGGAGGCATTTTTCTTGATTCCAAATTAAGAGACAAAGACGCACACAAAATAAAAATCTTGAGAAACCAAAAAATTTCAACACAAAATAAAACAAGTAAATAATACTCCAGTTTCCAGTACTTTCAATGCCTGAAACACACAAAAAATAATAGCTTACTGTCTTAAAATAAGCACAGATTAATAAAGTAACAAGAAACACTCACCACAACAAAATTATCCACAGCATTGTTAAATAAGCACTCTAATTTTTTTTGGGAAAGTGCTTTCTGTCACAGATCCATATTTTATTGATTATCATTGTCCATGGCTAAATTTTGTGGCAGTCATATTATATTAAAACTTTTCAAGCTTTATCCAAAATTATATTTTCCCATAAAGGAAAACCAGTGGTACACATGGTGAAACAATGTTGATTGTGTATTGAATTAAAAAAACAACCATAGAATTAATTTAGTGAAACCCACATATGGTAGGCACACCAAAGGAAACATTGCAAAGATTGCCCACGTTGATCATTTGGCATAGGGTTTTAAATTATTGAATTAATAAATTGGTTTTAATTTACAGGGTTTTATAAAAGATAATTGCCTCATGGCACTATCATGATGTTTATATAATGGAGCGCCACTTGGCCATTATCTATATATTAACCCCAGTATGTAACTTTACATGGTTAAAATTTAAATGCTTGAAACCACAGCTGTTACTTTGGTGTTTTTGTTTCAATATTGAGGTCTGAGTTCTGTGATTTAAACCCAGGACCATAGGAAAGTTGGTAGTTGCTTATCGATGGTCAACAGTTTACAGTACAGAACCTTGGCCAACTGTATGTACTGGTTTCCTCTGCCCATAAAATTACCCATCAAGTTATGAACTATACAGCGTTGAAAGTAACATTAAAACCAAAATAAAAAAATAAAACCTTCCAATATTATTCCAAAGCTCTTATTATATATTCATGCTAGGCTATTGATCTTGAGACTTTGTTGTATTATGGGCCCAAACTGAGAATTATTTATTCATTTGAAGCTGTTGTTTTGTGGTTCTCTCTTTTAGAATATTTGCAACTAGAATGTTCACAGGTCCTCTTGCAACTCAATGTATCATGCTCAATAGACGCAATGATGAACAAGATGGGGAACTTAATTGGTATGTATACTGATTTTAGCCCAATTCTCAACTGGACCTTACACAGTGATATTTCTATGATATTGCAATACATTAGGGATTATGATTCCAATATGTAAACAGGGGGCTCGGTGGTGTAGCGGTTAGAGTTCTCCCCTCCAACCTCTGAGGCCACTGGTTCAAATCTTGGGCCGGGCACTTCATGTTGGAAAGTTGGTAGTTACTTGCTGATGCCCGATGGTTTACAGTGCAGTATGCACTGGTTTCCTCCAGCTGTAAACTACTTGTCGTGATATGACCCTGGCTGTTGAACGCGACGTAAAACAACAAATAAATCTAAATGAATCCAACATGTAAACATCCTCTGATTGGCTGATGCTGTGCTTTACGAAAGGGTGGAGTCATGATGTTTTATTTTGGATACACTTATCTTAATTCAATCCATCTATTCTTTCTAATCTTAATTATGTTATAGAACATAACCTTCACTAAAGCCAGACTTCATCTCACAACAAACAGGTAGAAATGTTAATTTGAAAAACTAAGAGGAACTAATATGGTCAGCAACACAGAACTGAAGGATTAACTAGAGAGAACTCATTCAGCGCAGCCCTTCAACGGGGTGTGTTTCCGAATATTGAAGATTTATGTAAACAGAATATGATCCAATTAATTATCCAACTATGATCTAAAATTCAATACTTTTAAATATTTTAGTACAACCGATTCATCATTTTGGGGCTCAAATATCAATGTAAAACTACAAGTTTTGACACCTTCAACCACATCAATTCCATTCAATGACGGTTTTATATGCGAGTATGAACACCTCCAAAACACAGCATACACTTGGCGCATATTAATATTAACATTCCAGTAAAATTAAAACGCTTTTAAATAGTTTAAACATTTAAAAACGTTTTAAAACCCTATCATATGGTTAATTTAATGTTTTCAATTTAATGTTCACACTATAATGTTTGAAAACGCTTTAATCACGTTAATCAAAAACTTAAGAAACTACATTTGACTGAAAACATTTTAAAAACTTTTATAAAATAGCTAAAGAAATAAAGGTTATGTTGTAAAAGTTTTTCAAACATTGAAATCATGAAATGTTTGATAAACAAAAACAAACAAAAACAAAACATTTAAACAACATTTGTTGACAATGTTTTGTAAATGTTTACTCTGAAAATGGTTTACACACGGTTAATAGCAACTGGTTTCATACCCATTACTTTAAAACATTGTAAAATGTTTCCTATCAAATGTTTTGAAAAACAAACTGTCATAAATGTTTCAAACCCATGCTTATCAAACCTTCACCTTCAAACATGTCAAGCAAGGATGGCGGTGAGCAATAATAGGGGATTTTAGAGGACTGCCAAAAGTTGTCCCACATACAATTTCTAAAAGTAAGAATTAAATAAGGGCACAATTTCTCTGCCACTGTCTTACAATTTTGGGCATAAAATAATCTTTTCATAACTAAGCAACTTAAAATGATATTGAATATGACGTCTGATGTTTTTCTAACATTTATCATTAAATGTTTAATTAACGGCTTTCAAAAACATTCTGAAAACATTCTATTATGATGAATGGTTTTCATACCCGTCACTTTTTTTAATCTTCACAAAAAAGAGGTTCACTGGGATACACTAGTATTTGGCCACTCATCAATCCAAATCCTGGCAGTATCACATTTCGGAAGATATCCATTCTACATTTCACTGAACTCAGGTATACTTTCATGCTTCTATTTCCATACTCTTCTTTTTATTTTGAGATTATACATCAGTACAGCGTAAGCCGGCATAACCAATATTTTAATTGCATTATACTGCTGGCAAAGTATGGATTCCATACTAGGGACTATGGACAAATTATCTAGTTTTGTATAATAGCAATGCAACCTCTATCGCCCATCTTCTGTTACTTTAATATTTGATTTAATGGCATCATTATCACTCATTCAGGTATTCGTTTACCTGGTTTTTATACTTAACTATTGGAAAATATTGCCCTAGCAACACGGTCTAACAATAGAGTTTTTATTGTGTTTAATTTGCAATGATATATTATTGGGGAAAACATTATCTTTCATTTACAGGGATGAACACAAACCAGATAAGACCAACACAACCAGCAACCATCCAAAGCCCATGATCTATGCATGTGCTACCATGTGGCATGAAAATCAAAGTGAGATGCTCCAGCTACTCAAGTCTATATACAGGTAAGTTCTTAGAAAACACAGTATAGACCAACAAGAAGTGTATAATATATCTGTAAAGTTTACCCAATCAGGATGAATGACACAAAACAAATTTGTTTAGCTACACCTTGATTTAATGTTATCTAAAATGGCACACTGATGTGAGTTGCCCCTTGAACAGTATTGTAAAATTTCACTAAATGAGTGACTTTGAGTGTGAAGTATCTTTATTGTTTGTTCTTGAGTCAATGTTTATCTTATGTGGGTGTTCCATCACACGACTAAGCTTCCCGATTAAGGTTTTTTTTGTAGTCGGTTTCAAAAATTTGCTTAGTCTCAGGAGTTCTGTATGGATCGGTAGTTGTCGGTTGGGGCCGTGAGAAAAATCAAACATGTTTGATATTTCTCACGACCCAAACTGATTCTTATTTCATGCCGTCAACAAAATGTCCAGTCTCAGGCTTCCTCAGGCCTTGTCAGAGGCAAATTTACACACTCTTATGTTGTCTCAGGCGTCCTGCGACCCTTAGTCCCAGGCGTCCCTAGCTCAGTCCCAGGAAGCCTGTTGTCAGTCCTTGATTCATAACAGATCTTTGAAGTTTCATGCGTGTGAAAAAGAATAGGTTTCATTAGTCCCAGGAAGCCTCAGACTGATTCAGGTGTCCTGCGACTAAGAAATCTGGGTCTGGGCCTAAGGCCTGACTAAGAGAAGCCGATCCAAACCGATCCAAGCCGGCCTCCTCAGGCAACCTGGGACCACACAAATTTAGTCTGTGATGGTCTGAGGATGCCCCAGGTGGCCTGGGACTAAGTACCGATTAAGTACCGGCTCTTTTCTGTGCTCTTGAAACCAAAAAGAGGCAATGGGGGGTAGTCTGGGACTATATAAGCGACCGCGCACATGCTTTCTTTGTTTAGACTGGTTGACTACTGAGAGATGTGTGTCACTTTCAGTTTTTTTACATTTTACATTTTACTTCAGCTTAGGGCAAATTTAACAGTTAGGAAATTAGGAAAGTTATGAGGAAAGAGAAAGGAGGAAAAAGAGGAAAGAAGAAGATGGAGGAGAGGCACGAGGAGAGGGAGAAGGAAGGTGAAGAGTTGGAGGAGAGGACAGAGGAAAGGATAGAGGAGAGGACAGAGGAGGGGACGGAAGAGACAAAAGAGAGGATAGAGGATACAGAGGAAGGTTTAGAAGTTACTAAGGAAATTTGTGAAGAAGATGAGAGGTGTGAGGAAGAATCAGAGTGTCACTCAGCAGCCACGAGATCCAGGGTTTGTGCTGCATTCACTGGCAGTCAAGAACATGCCATTGTAGAGTTTGTGAAGGAGCACCCAGAGCTGTACAACAAGGAGCATGGACATTTCCACGACAGACAGAGGAAGGAGGTTTTCTGGGCAGAAATCTCTGCAGAACTGAAGCTCCAGCCCTTTATTGTCAGAAGGTGGTTTGAGTCACAGAGAACCTGTTATGGCAAGCCCTCCAAGCAACAGTCTGGTCAAGCCCCAAGGGAGATGACCAAGAGAAAGTCCTGGGTCTACTAGCAGATGGGTTTCCTTAAGACCCACATCAGATGCAAGGGGGCCAACAGAAGATCTCGGTTTGAGGCCAGTCCCAACACCAGCAGGCATGAAGAATCTAGTAGAACATCTTGAGTCCAGTGTCCTGAGGGAGAGTAGGAGTCAACAAATACTTACATCTACACCAGCTTCTAGAGATTCCAAGATACTCGAGCACTTTGACCAGATGAGGACACTGATCTCAGGTTTCCTGCAGCAGAAGTCAGACAGACACCCCTTCTTTGACTACGTGGCATCAGAGGCTGAAAAGATGACCCAAGAGGACTTTGAGGACCTCAACGGCAGGATTTTTAGAGACATTGAAGCAGTAAAGAACACTCATTGACATCAAGTACTACCCAAGAGATCATCCACTATTACCAAAGAGTCACAGAGAGTCGGGATACTGCCAACAACTACTCAACAGGCTTCTTGTTCCACCCAGGCAGCAGTGCCAGCAGTTACGTCTACTACACACCCAGCCCTATTGACTTTGGAAACCCTCCATCATTGGTCACAGTACAGGACGAGAGCCAGAGACACAACTTAAGTGGAATACTAAGTCAGCTACCAGATCTAACAACAACACAGATCATTGAGCAGCCCCAGCAGCAGCAGCAACAGCAGCAGCTCTACACCATCACCACCACAGCACCGCCTCAACAGCAGCAGCCTCCTCAGTAGCCAGCCAGTCCAGGTGGGTCTGTGACCCCTCATAGGCCCTTTTCAGAGCCGCCCAAATATTCTAAAAACAATTTATAGCTGCATGTTGTTCAAATTCCCCTCCCAAAACATAACAGTTCAGTACAAATACTTATCACAACACACACAAAAAACCCAACACACACACCACCCCAAACATGAAACAAATAACCCTTGGTAATACACATAACAACAGAAGGCCGCATAGAAGAAAACTAGATAAATGACCTCTAAATATGGCCAATAATCTGCCCATTTGTAGCTTAAAATCCATGGGATTGGTTTAAATCTGTTATAAAAAAGTCCAACACTGACACCATCCCTAGAGTTAAAAGATATTATGCTATCACATAGCCACCAACCAACAGACAAACCCAATACCAACCAACAGACAAACCCAATACCAAACATAACCCCCAACCAAAGGACTGACAAACAAATTTGCAAACATAACTGTCCACAACCAACAGACAGATAAACCGTACTCTAAAGAGAACCATTTGGTTGGTTATATTTTCTAAATTTTTTTGAAGGGGAAAAAAATATTTTGAGATTCACAATCAAGGAAAAAAAATTTAGTTTCAGTTTTTTTCCAGAAGAAAAGAAAAATGTATAAGTGAAATTAGGGTGTAGCTTTCAAAATGTATGCAATATTTATTTCATTTAGCAAGTTATGTTTTGCATTGGGTTTGTCTGTTTTTTCGTTGGGGGACTTATGTTTGGCATTGGGTTTGTCTGTTTTTTGTGGGACTTGGCATTGGGTTTGTCTGTTGGTTGGGTGGGTGACTTATGTTTAGTATTGGGTTTGTCTGTTTGTCATTTGTGGGACTTATGTTGGACATTGGGTTTGTCTCTTTGTTGGTTGGGTGACTTTTGTTTGGAAATGGTTGGGTTATTTGGAACAAGCACAGTTTTTGGAATATTTGGTATTCCTGAAAAGGACTGGTTACTGCAGTAGCAGTTATATTCTGCCATCTTGTCATGCCACTGCTCCCTCATTATTGAAGTAGTCCTTGAGGTCATCCCTCAGTCTTTTGGCTTCTCTGGCAGGGTTTCTGTTGCGATCACCATCAGCAACACCACCAATCAACCGACCATCACCAGGCACATCATCATCATCATCATCATCATCATCACCAGGCTGTTGACCACCATGTTGACCTTGATACTGGCTCCTCAGTGTGTTGTGCAGAACCACACAGATCAAGACCACTTCCCTGACTGTTTCTGGGGGGGGGGGTCAATAGTGGTCATCATCACCCTAAATCCTGAAACCAGGATGCCAAAAGCATTCTCAACAACTCTCCTGCCCCTTGATATTCTGTAGTTGGCAATCCTTTCCTCTCTGGTTAACATCCTTCTGCCATGGGGTTTCATTAGCCAGGATAAAGTAGGGGACATCTTGACCACCCTGGGTTATAGGGGCTGAGTCAGGAAGCCTATGCTGCCATCATCAATCTTCCTCTTCAGGTGACAGGTACTAAATATCTGGGCATCTGAGCAAGATCCAGCTGTACCCACATCCACCCATCTGAACTTGTGCTGTCCATCAAGCAAGGCCAACATTACTATTGAAAACAATCCCTTATAGTTGTGGTACAGGGCTCCAGAGTTCTTGGGTTTCTTCAGGGCCACATGCTTGCCATCAAGGGCTTCCAGGGCATGTGGAACGTTCCACCTGATCCTGAATTCCATTTCCAGTTCTTTCCACTCATCTGGAGTAGCAAGACATCTGAGGTACTCTCTGGTGAACTCATCCTAGATGGCCCTGCAGACCTCTGGTAGAAATTTGGAAATGATGGAACTGCCAACCCTGATCTGACAGGATAATGATGTGTATGACTCTCCAGTAGCCAGATATCTGATGGTGAGGGCTAACTTTTCCCCAACACTGATTGGAGCTTTGTAGTTGGTAGCCTGCCTGGCTAGACGTGGTTCCAGTCTGGTATTTATCATTTCGAAGAATTCTGGGGTCATCCTCATAAAATTGGTGAATCCTGGAATGTTCCTGGCATACAGTTCAAACATAATGTTGTGGTAGGCCCCCCTCTCCTCTCTCTGTATTAGCCATGGCCTGACCCACATGTTGTGCCTTCTTCTAGGTCTCTGTCTGACTGGTGGTGGTGGTGGAGGTACTGCTGCTGGTGGTGGTTGCTGTGGTCTACGTAGAAATATCAAATACATCATTATATGTATCTGAATCTTACTGTGTTCCTAGAAAGGTAATGATAATTGCATCCCGAAATTTATATATATATCCAGTAGATCCAGGTTTTTTGCAAAACAAGAATTGGCAATCTTGGACTGGGGAACACAGAGGAGGCCTCGGGACGCCTGAGGAAGCCGGGGTTACTCGGGGCTTAGTTCCAGGAGGCCTGAGGCATCCTGGGACCGAGTCGGTATGTCTATGACAAGATCATGCTTCAAACCGACCAGAAAAATTGCTTAATCAGTTCTTAGTCGCAGAACAGTTGGGGATTGTGTAGGGCCACTTGGGGCCTCCTCAGGTTTCCTGAGGCCTATCTGAACATAATCCCAGGCTTTAATACCACTTCAGTATTCCCACCCATTTTACCTTTTTTTCACCGACTGTCCAAGATTAAGGGTTGCTTACAGGATTGGGGCTTCTTTTTGAAGAGAACGTGATTTATCTTGCGTAAATTATAAAAGATAAAACCTTCAAACAAAAAATACACCTTATCAAAAGCTCTGTGGAAGTCATAAAGTAAGATAACTTGTCTAATCAAGTTCCCACTACTCTTCTAAATCTGAGAAGATTTGAAAAATTGTGTCTCTGATCTTCTCTAGGGACAAGATCACTCAGCTCCATTTTGTCAAGAAGACTAGTCATACCATGAAAAGAGTAGATAAGATAAAGATAACAAAAGGAGCTTTGGTCTCATGAAAGAAAAGATCTAGTGAGAACACAAATGACAGGAAGACTCAGTCTAAAGGGGCGACCAAGAAGGGAAGTTGTCCAACCAGCTGACCATTAAATTGACAACAACTGCTTTGCGGAATTTAATTTTATTAAAACACTTTTAATTGTTAATATTGTTATTTGACATAACCTATACCTACATAACTATGTGTACCAGACTACCATGTAAAAGAACATGTCCATTTACTGTTAAAATTAACCATTAAAACATGTAGCCATAAGACACTTGATAACAAAATGACATTACATTGGTACATAATGATGCATTATACAGGAGTGCATATTCATTGCAAATTTTACAACTTTCCACTGCACTCTCATATTAATAATAATTCTGACATGTCATAGGTAAATAATCCATTAAATACAACATGCAATCTACATACTAAAATAAGATACTGTAAAATATTATTAAATGCTGTCAAACATTTTAAACCTTTATTGTACAATTATAAACATACTTTAATACCATGCGTATGCATAATATTGTATCTAATATCAATGGAGGACTTGTATACTAGCCCACGGTACATCTTGAGTTTAGGAACCATATGTTAACTTATTGTAAACCCCCAACTCTAGGTTGAAATACAATAGCAAAACCCCACTGTAAATGTTGAGTGGAGGAAGCATGTGCTGACTGCATGTAAATAAAATAGCCAATTGCTACATTTTAATGCACTACAGGTGGAGCAAATGTATGCCAACAAGCAGTAAACCACCTAAAATTATGACAAATAATGAAAAGAAAGACCACTAAATGCCAAACTAGTAGTACTTATGTAAGCAGTCGTTGGAAGGAAGTGGCCACAGAACTGGAAGTCAATAGATCTGCTACAATATAAGCATTAACTGCATCGCTGGTCCAAGTACCATGCTTCTTGATATGTTGCAAGTCTACACTGTTATTGAATGCAAGGGTCGCCCCAGATCTATGAAACGTGTGTCAAGAAGTGTTTTGGGTTCAAGTGTAGAAAAGCTAATAATTTGTGCAAATGTGATCTAATTTGGGATTGTTTTATGGGCCTGAGGGACCTATGAATAAAGGTGTATTACCTTGTGCTGGGAAATCCAGAAGCATGGCCTTGAACGCATTCATTGGACATAATTGTGAACCTTTTAACTGGGGTAGCATAACATACCTTTTAAAGTGACTTGTAGGGTTTTCGACCACTTCACTAAAATGATGAGAAAATCTTGGTGTATTATTACGTCTCCTCTACACAAATTAACTTTGATGTCAAATAGTAATTTCGAAGAGGGAGCCATGTTTGAGATTCTGAAGAAGCCCAAAAAAGCAAATAGCCAATGAAAAGGATTGACAGGCTTGAATCAATTTGGTTAAAACATGAATATCAAAGATGCCTTTCTGAATGGGAGTTTTGTGGACTGACAATTCCACAGCTCTCAACATGGCATTAACTTTAGAGTGATCGAAAACTGAGATGTTTACGTTGAACCATCTAAATAAGAACTTTATGACTGAGATATAGTTATTAATGGAAAAGGACTTGAGTCCATTGTACACTAAGAATTCTATGAATGTTAGCCATACTGTAACATCAGGAATCTTGAAATCTACTTAGATAAATTCACAGTGAGCCATGTACGTGATCAGCAATTAGATTATGTAGGTACTTTCACAATCTATATTTTAAAGTATTGAGGCAGAACTGATTCTCATGTACCATACACCACTATGGGTTATCTACAAGCTTCTGTAACTTTTGAACCTTACCTGCTACCATTTCCCATCTAGACAGTAAATCTGCCACTATATTTGCTTTACCTGGGATATGAACTACTTGTAACTGAATGGTTTTTTTTCAGCCGTATGAAGCCATATATTCCTGACAATGGTTGCTGTACTGTATCTCTGGTGTACCCATGATTCTGCATGTTCACGACTGCCTCATTATCTGTATACAAGATAACTCTTTGACCTGCCCACCTATTATCCCATAATTTGATGACAGTTATTATATTTATCATCTCAAAATGGGTCATGTGCATGGTACCGTATTCTTGTAACCAACTAGGAATGGGAGCTGTATATACTTGATTTTTCCATACTCCCCCTACCCTTGTTAGACACGCATCTAAAGCCAAAGTTTGTACTTGTTCAATTAATTGATGTCTATAGGTTGCTGTACCATTAAAACCATTCTAAATGCCTTTTCATGTCTTCAGTCAAACGTATAATTTCTCCTATAGCCTATCTCAAGGCGTTCAAAAGCCTATTTACAACATATCTAGTTGGTTTGACACATTTAGCGACAAACATTAAGGAGCCAATTATTGACTGTAGTTGCTGTTAACTGAAACTAGCCTTACCCAAGGTTGTTACATTTGTCTATTATCTGTAATAGCTTGCCTTAAGGGACTGAAAGTGTACCCTCTTTGGTGTCCACTTTGACACCCAGACAATTGCATTTACTACTGGGAGGTTCCGGTTTCGATTCACTTATGGGGAATCCTAGTTTTTGTAACAAGTCAAGGAGAATTTTATAAGCATTTTCGACTGTTCTAAGTGGGCCAATCCCACCAGATCATCAATATAGTTAAAGATGGTATAGCCTTGTTGCCCGAATGGGCAATATATGTCACAGTAGTACTGGCCACCCCATTTTACCGTCAAAAGGTTATAATCTTTTGGATTAATCCTTAATTGTGGAAACACCCTTGATAAATCAATTTTAAAGATTTCAGAGTCTCCTTCCAGGCTATTAAGGTGATCTGTTATGTTATCTATAGTGGGGTAGAGCAATTTGTAGCTGTTGTGGGGTATAGATTAGCTGTAGTGAAACTGTTTATTGAAGCACCAGAAACCGGAAACCCAAATTTTATGAAATAGGGTAACTGATAATCGCAGTAACCTACACATAGTTGTTCAAACAAGTCAAAGTTGATGTTAGATGGAAGCTGAATTTTAGCCTTTTGAAAGTTATAAAGGCCTGTGCCTTTCATCTCTTCATGTACTTTGATAGGGTCAAATTCATTGTCAAGACTTTATTGGGTCTGAGACTATGCCCCCTACGCAGTCTTTGTAAATTTGTGATTGGTAAGAACCCAAACACATTCGTTTATTGACTTAAGCAGTGTTTGAGATCTGTGGTTTTATCTTTTAATGCATGTACATTAACTTTCCTCATGCTTTTATTGCCTTTACCTTGCAAAACTTCTCTGACAATTGCTGTGGTATCAGTAGTATCAACATGGTTGACAATTGTCTCTGATTCTTGTACCTGGCTAACTTCAACATCTTTACACATTGGTTTTTCATTGTCGACTTTGCACTCTGAAAGTGCAGTATTATCAACATTCACACATTGTTCAATGTTGAAACTAGTTTCATCAGCTAGTTCTGCTAATACATTAAACCTATTGTGAGTTGCCACAATGAAGTTTTTACCCATGTTCTTTACTTTGTTTATATCTGTACATTGTTTTTTCTCTGTACTGACATTCTGTTTATTCCTACCTGCTATGTGAACTCCAGTACTGTTTGCAAATACTCTAATAATAATAATAATAGTAGGATTTATATAGCGCAAAATTGATACAAATCCTCTAATGCGCTTGAGTCCAAGAAGGGAGAGTCCAGGGACAGGCATGGGTCGACATCTAAAAAGCGCCCGCCAGGGTATAACTAAGGTGGGGGGTATGCCAGCCTAAACAAGTAGGTCTTTAGCTGGCTTCTGAAACCATCTATTGTTTGCTGAGATCTGACAGTCTGTGGCAGCTTGTTCCATTCGGCTGGTGCAGCTACCGCAAAGCCACGCCTTCCTATGTGCTTATTAGGGCGGGTTGAGGAGATAGATAGCCTGTTGCCACGAGTGAGACTGCTCGATCTTATTAAAGCTGAAAGATACGGGGGCTGTGAGAGATTAATAGCCTTGAATACCAAAAGGTTGTACTTAAACAGGATGCGATGTTGAATTGGGAGCCAGTGGAGTTTTTTCAAAAAGGGTGTAACATGACTCATTTTGTCAAGTCTGAAGATGATGCGACAAAGAGCATTCTGGACTCTCTGTAGTTTGGCTATGTTGGACTTGCTTACCCCATAGAGTAAAGAGTTACAGTAGTCTAGACGACTACTGACCATAGCGTTTGCCAGAAGTATTGCTGTCTCAACTCCAAGGAATTTGCGAATTCATCGCAAATCACGAAGATGATAGTAACATGCTCTGCAAACCTTGGCAACATGATTGTCAAAGGAGTTGTCTGAGTCGAAAATAACACCCAGGTTTTTTACTTCCACTGACGGAGAGATATTGTTTTGGAGGAGTGGAACAGGAAAATTTGGTGCAAGTGACTCCCTGATGGCTTTTTGACCTATAATGATAAATTCGGTTTTTTCTGGGTTTAGTTTTAGTTTGACACCGTCCATCCATTCCTGTACAGACTTCCTGTTCCTCTTGCCTAATCCTAAGAAAACCAAGTAACCACTGAGGTAGGGTAAGTTGCTAAGTTGTCTGCGATTAAGGGTGCCCACAAAAAAAGCAAGATCTTGAGGCCATTTGACTTTAGGTTTATCATTTTTTTACTTTTTTATACAAGGTTTACAATAACAACTCTAAACTACCTTGTTCTATTTGATTACTGTCCTCCAGTTCCTGATATCGAGCATTGACCTTCCCGTGCATGTCAGCAGAGTTTCTCAGAGCCTGCAGTGACAGTATCACTGTGTCCGTTGACTCCTGAGTCAACGCCTGTCTGAATACTTGCTTCACACCACCTGCTCTTGTGCTGCTACTGTCTTGTCCCATGTGACCTTCCAGGGTGCTGTTGTTGACCTGTGTTGCTGGAAAAGATATACAAGGTGTGCTGACAGTATTTGTGTACACAGATATGTTAAGATTGGGGTTAAAATGGTTAACAGTGACTCCTTGCACTTGTGAGATACCCTGCTGCACTTCTGGTCCTATCATCTGTGCTGCTACCTGCCCCTGCTCAAGTTGAGAAGCAAAAGGATGTGTGTTGTGTACTAGATCCGCATCTGGTAGACCTTGTGGCATCAGCTGGGCATCACTGTGTGATACCATGCCCAAAACACTGTGTTGACCACTGACACCTTGAACATTTAACATATGATACACACTGTCTTGAAATGGCACAGAACATTTAGAAACTGGTTGAATGTAGCTGATGCTGTTTACATGTGCTGTAGAAACTTTACTTCTTGCCCCTGTATTACCTAAACCTTGCTGCTGTTCGGTTAACTGAACCCCTGAGTATTGACCTTCCTTCTATGACTCTACCTATCCTTTTACCAAAACAGAACTTCCTTGTTTACTATGTTTAGGGGACTTGACACTATTGACTTTCTGTACTTGACTGTTACTGACACTTGAACATTAGCTATTAACTGATGTAGCTATGTTATGCTTGAGTTGAGACACAAAGCCTGACAGTACCTGTCGATCCATAGCTGCCTGTTCCACTGATTTACCGAATCTTTGACTGTTCTTCTGCAACTCAGCGAGGAGAATGCCTCTACTATATGATAAAGCACCTTTACTGGTGTTGGGAAAAATCAGGGGATTGAAGGTTATGTACCTGAGTCACTGCCATCCTTGCTTGTTCCTCATTAATACAATGTTCGGACAATAGAATTGTACTAGCCTGATCCTGTGATCCCCCTGATGTTGCTCCTAACACCTCTTCCTGCTGTTGGTTGACCATACATTTCTTTAACGGGACCTTCATGTGAAGTCTGACATTGACTGCAATGCTTGGCTCCACCCATGTCTCTAAAATGATCAACACAACATAAAATTTCCTCCTCACTATCAAATCCTTGTTTAAAATGCTTAAATAAAACGACACAACAATAAAATCAGAATGAAATCGAAAAAGTTTTAGTCCATTGTTGTGCATGGAAAAATGGCTTCCAAAATCTTTTTTGAAAAATGAGCCCACCAATGTGGGGTCCCCCAATTTATAGGAAAGCCAGGGAGGCGTATTAATACCCAAAACTTAGTTCCTCAATTTCTAGCAACCCCAGGGGGTTACTGTTATAACCCTTAAAGAGAGGGAGGTCACCCCTTCAGACTGAGCTTCATTCCCGTAACCTGTAACTTTTTCACACTCTCAAAATCTGTTGTAAATTATGGGGCTGTTCATTTCTGCAATATATTGTAAACCCAGATCTAGATTGTCAATTTTCAGGAATTGTAAACTTAATCTTTTACATCTTTTTTTATTTTTTATTTTCTTTTGGATACACCTGCCATTTACATTGCGAGGAAGAGGTTCCCGGCACCTAGGGTCTTGCTTTATAAATTTCTATAAGCTGCAAATCAACTGAAAGTTAACTGCGAGTTACAAATTCTAATATTAATTGTCTAAATTAGAGTAATGTAAACATTAATTAGACATTGTTCTAATAGTGCCTTATTGCTAAAAGGACAACAGAGTATCTACTACCTGACTACATTTTTCAACTATTTTCTAGTGAGTATGTTGCAGTTAAAACATAGAACAGCAAAGTATAAAAATGATTGTTACAAAATGAGGCATATAATTTAACAATTCACAAACACTTTTTTCCAGTTTGACTACACATGATGAAAACTCTCCAATTTAAAATGCAATTTAGCTAAGCTTTCCTCTTTAAAAAACAGTTCTTCAACATTTGTTGCAGCATGTAGGAGTTTGGCTTGTAAGCATTCTTTGCCCACCAAAATATATTCTTGGTGAGTGAATTAAAATAAAGTTTAAAGGCAATTAAACACAACTGGTGTGTTATTTGAAACATGGCTCAATATTTTGTCTTGATTGAATAGACATCCGTAGTAAGCCTATTTTTATGCAGGTGCATATATTAAATCACAGTCTGGTTCTTCATGAATCAATTCAAACCAAAATCTTTCTACATTTTCACATTATACAAAAAGGTGTAACATGGTTTCTGTGTAATGCTTTGCAAAAACTGCATTTGCCATCATCATGGCTCTTAATTTTAAACAACAGTTTATTTGTACCCAAAATTCTGCATACCACTCTGTACTGCATCTAGACTAAGTCATTGTCTTTAACAGTCTTCACACATATTTGACATTTTTGTTTCAACATATCTTTAGATATGTTAATGCTCAAGGATTGTTTCCAAAATGAATAATAAATTGTTTTTTCTTCAGCATTATGACTACCTAATATTCTATAAAAATCTTTACTTCCTTTCTTTGATTTACAAATTATTTTTATTTTTTGGGGGGATGGTCGTTTTTTTTGTATTTTAGAAGCATGGTTTATCAGCTTATTAATTTATCAACTTCTTGGTTTCAATCTGATAAACAATTTTCAAATATTTATGAGATATATACTATCTATTTTTATACATGAGGTCGGCAATTGATACAATGCCATTATTATACCAATCTGGTAAAAAAGTTATGTCTTGGATAACCTTGGATTATTCCACAGTGGTGCTGATAGCAAGTCATTCACACATTTAATTGGAATATTTTGGATAAGATTACTCCAACAATGCAGAATTTCAGACCAATTTTTTTTTTATTTTTCTAGGAATGTTTTGACAATAGCTTGACCTGAGTAAAATAATTTTTTTAATGGATCCTAAATATAGTTTTGCAACTTTAACCCATGGTGCTTCATGATTGTTATAAAGTCTATGTATCCATGTTATCGTCATAGCAGATACCAAAGTTCCAAGATCTATCATATTTAAACCACCATTAAAGTAGTGTTTTGTTAGGATTTTTCTTCTTATCTTTTCTGGTTTACTGCTCCAGATATATTTGTAGAATATTGTTTCTAATTGTTTTAAGATATTTTTTTTTTCTGGTGAAGGCAATGAAAGGAACAAATGATTTAATTTGCATAAAGCCAAACTTTTAATCACTGTTATTTTACTTAATGGAGTTAAATATCTGTGGGGCCAAAGATTAAATAGCTTTTCTAGGCTTTTTACAACAGAAAGATAGTTTACTTAATGCCTAAAAGAGTAAAATTGCTATCCCCCCACACCAAATCCCTAGCAACATCTAATTTACCTTTGGAGTAGGTTTCTTTCCAATCCAAAATAGTTTGGTTTTATTGATGTTTACCTTAAGACCAGACATATCACCACATATCTCTATACATAACACATTGAGAGCAGCTAATAATGTGGTTTTGCTTCCATCCAAAATTAGAATAGAATAGAATAGAAACATTTATATAGCGCAAAATTGATGCAACATCCTCTAATGCGCTTGAAATCAAAAAGGGAAAAAGGGAAAAATTAAGGTTGTATCATCAGCAAACTGCGTGATCTTAGACTTATTGCTGTTTATACCCAGACATTTTTAGTTCTTCATGGCTATCAAAGCCTTACTTAATTCGTTCATTGTACGACGGCTTTCTAGGTGGTTTGAATCATCGTTGAATCAACTTTCTAAAATCATTTAGATGATTTAAATCACTGACACTCTACTTCTCAATAAGTTTTTTTATAATAATTCCTGACTTCATTCAAAATATCTTTTTGACAAGTTATGACATTTCCACTGTCTGTCACTACCTTTTTCGCTGTTTTTGTTTCTATATAGTAAAAATTTTCTAGTGAACAGAAATACTCAGGCTTTCAACTCAGGCTTACAAGTGACTGGATTACAGGAGCACGCCACAATTACTCAGGCTTTCAACTCAGGCTGCCAAGTAACTGGATTACAGGAGCACGCCACAACTCCTGGCCAAATACTTTTCTAGTGAACAGAAATACTTTTCAAGTGTAGAGGGGTTGTAGAACCTAAACTTTTTTCCATATTTTCTATCTCGTTCTTTAAATTTTCCTCTATCTGAGATGTCTTCTTCTTTACAGCTGATGCATATCATATAGTTGCACTGCGAATTTGGAGCAGTAATACTTCTAAGAAGTCACTATCAGATATAGTAAAATTGAATGTAGGACATTTCATACTTGGACACTTTGTACTCTGACACTTTGTACCTGGACATTTTGTACTTGGACACTTCGTACTCAACCTAGGACATTTCGTACCCATTTAGTGTGACACTTCTCTGGCTTGACTTGTGACATTCATGTTATAAATTTGACATTGTTAGAGAATGGATTATTATAAAACCATTCTTTTACTCTGAAAGTAATAATCCAAGGATCTACAGGAGAGGTTACACTACTTGTGTCAGCAACATGCCAGGAATGAAAAAAGCCTGGCACACAATCAGGCTGTTTTAAATGGATTTTATAGCTTAAGTAAGAGAACTTTTAATGTAAAATGATAATGCTGTAGCTTTGTGTCTGTTCAGTTTTGGTTTCATTTTTTTACCTAAAGTAAGAAAAGTATTAATGTTAAATGGTACTAAAATAGTGTTGACTGTGTGTTCTTCTTGTGTAGTTCACTTAATAAAACCCATTTTATGTTATGGTACACTTACCCTGTGCTGTATGCTTCCTTAAAAAGTGCTTAAAATATGAATAAAATGTATTAAAATTATGTATAGAGTGTGTATTTTTTAGTTTTTAAGCATGGGTGTAAGTGCATTTTACTCACCAAGACACATTTTATGTGTTATAAATTTTTCCTTGTCATTTATGCTAACTGAAAATAATAAAAATAATAAAGTAATAAATAATGACTATTTTTTTAATTTTGGGTATGAAATGTCCTAGGTTGACTACAAAGTGTCCAAGTACGAAATGTCCGGCTACGAAGTGTCCGAGTATGAAGTGTCTGAGTACAAAATGTCTGTACCCCAGTAATATTAATACAGGTGTCATTTAAATTAGTTATCTGATCTGGATTATATACAGGTAATGCATAGTGTAGCTTTTCCCAGTCTGTAATGTTATTAATGGTAAAAAGATATTCTTTATCTTTTAGAATTAAACAGTTAAATTTCCACAGACCCTACCATGCTCAAATTTACAGCAAGTTATAAACAGTTCTATAGACTAGTGATCTGACCAGTATCCTGGGGCCTGTAAATCGAAGCCTTCGTTTTGCTAACTAATTGGTTAACCCTAAGTTAAACCTAAGTTAGCAAACTCTTGTGTAAATCAAAACCTTAGTTAGTTAACTCTTGGTTAGTTTTTCGTAAAAAACCCTCAAATTTAACAATAACTCAGACCCTCTTGTTAACTGTTAGTTGCATTGAAATGTCTGTTCTTTAATGCCAAATAAATATGAAGTTAATATTGCTGTATAAGACAAAATTATTGAATATTGTACTGAAAGGTAATGTGAATAAAAATGGTAATTTACATTAAATTTTGTTGAGTGAGTGATGCATTTCAATAAACATTTATGAATTAAAGAGGATCTCCGCTAAGTTGAAAATATAAATTATTATTACCATAAGTAAATGCTTTAAGTTATGCATTTAATAGTAGGATTTATATAGCGCAAAATTGATACAAGTCCTCTAATGCGCTTAGGTCCAAGAAGGGAGAGTCCAGGGACAGGCATGGGTCGGCATCTAAAAAGCGCCCGCCAGGGTATAACTAAGGTGGGGGGTATGCCACCCTAAAAAGGTGTGTCTTTAGCTGGTTTCTGAAACGTTCTATTGTTTGCTCAGATCTGACAGTTTGTGGTAGCTTGTTCCATTCAGCTGGTGCAGCTACTGCAAAGCCTCGCCTGGCTATGTGCTTCTTAGGGCGGGTTGAGGAGACAGATAGCCTGTTGCCGCAAGTGAGACTGCTCGATCTTATTAAAGCTGAGAGATATGGGGGCTGTGACAGATTGATAGCTTTGAATACCAGAAGATTATACTTAAAAAGGATACGATGTTGAATTGGAAGCCAGTGGAGTTTTTTTCAAAAAGGGTGTAACATGACTCATTTTGTCAAGTCTGAAGATGATGCGGCAAAGAGCATTCTGGACTCTGTAGTTTAGCTACTTTGTACTTGCTTACCCCATAAAGTAAAGAGTTACAGTAGTCCAGACGACTACTGACCATAGCATTAGGGAGAAGTATTGCAGTTTCATCACTAAGGAATTTGCGAATTCATCGCAAATCGCGAAGATGATAGTAGCATGCTCAGCAAATCTTGGCAACATGATTGTCAAAGGAGTTGTCTGAGTCAAAGATAACACCCAGATTCCTTACTTCCACCGACAGAGAGATATTGTTTTGGAGGAGTGGAACAGGGAAATTTGTTGCAAGTGACTCTCTGATGGCTTTTTGACCTATAATGATAAATTCATTTTTTTCTGGGTTTAGTTTTAGCTTAACACCAACCATCCACTCCTGTACTGACTTGAGACACTCGGTCAGCTCTTCTATGCTAGAATCAAAGTTCCAGGAGTCAACTGCTAAGTAGATCTGGGTGTCATCAGTGTATAGGTGATGAGTAACATTGAATTTAGAAATAACTTGACTGAGGGGACTAGTGTAAAGGGTAAAAAGGAGAGGACCCAATACGGAGCCTTGGGGGACTCCGAACAGGAGAATTACCGCCTCAGAGAAACTATCACCTATTTTGATTTTATGTTTTCGGTTTGAAAGGTACAATTTGATCCACAACAAGACAGTACCATCTAGACCAAGCCAGTCATGCAAGCAGTCATATAAAAGGGAATGATCAATAGTGTCAAATGCAGCTGACAGGTCTAATAATGTTAGGGCCACTGCTTTTCCTGAGTCCACTGAGAGAGCTATATCATTTTGAATCTTCAACAATGTGGTTTCAGTGGAGTGGGAACTTTTATAAGCAGACTGGTTGACATTTAAGAGACCCTCATGTGAAATGAATTCATTTAGCTGGTTTGCCACAACTTTCTCAATAAGCTTTGATATAAAACTAAGGTTTGACACTGGCCTTAGCTTGACCCAAAATCTATGTTGGTAAAGTAAATTTCCTCAAAAAGTACCTTTACTTTAAGATTTAACCTCAATGTCATCCTGCCCGCTTGTTACAAAGACTTAACAACTAATGGGGCCAAGCTACGGTATGGTTACTGTCAAAAGGCTCAATCTTATCCCTTAGAATCATAAATTAACCAGGGAGTAATTATTTAGGGCCTATATATTTATAATTTGAATTGTAAATTTAATGCAAGTTAATGTTAATGCAAGAAGCTTAAAGAAGAATTTTGATAATCTTGAATTATGTCTAGATAGTCTGAATGTTAAATTTGATATTATTGCTGTTTCAAAAAATTGGTTAGACAAAGAAAGTAAAAATTCATACAACATGAGCGGATATCAAGTAATTCATGTAGTTAGAGAAAACACACATGGTGGTGGTTGCTCATTGTATATAAAAATGCAATTAAATACAAGCTACTTAAGTCTTTTACTGCATGCGTTGATAAACTTTATGAATGTGTTGCTGTTGAAATCAAGGTTGGTGGTAAAGCTTTCTTAGTTTGCTGTGTTTATAGAACACCTGGTGGTGATATCACAGAATTTAACAACCATTTTGAAGAATTAGTAAACAAACATACAAGTAAAAGCAAAAAGTCTATGTTTATACTAGGTGATTTTAATATTAATTTACTAAATACAGATTCACATAAGGGAAGTTTTTCGCAGAATTGATGTATGGAAATGGTTTAGTACCATTAATAAAGAAGCCCACAAGGATCACTGAATACAGTGCTACCTTAATAGATAACATTTTTACAAATGTATTTGAGGAAGGTTTAGAAAGTGGAATCATTGTAACAGATATAAGTGATCATTTGCCGGTGTTTGCATGTTGCCCAAGTCAAGATGAGAAGAGAAACAAACCTTTGTATAAGTATTGTCAAAATGTGACCGATGAAGGCTTAGTGACAATGACTCAATATTTATTGTCCTGTGATTGGACCCAAGTTTTAAATTCTGAAAGTGTAAATAAAGCTTATCAATTATTCTTGGAAAAGTTCAAGGAAATATATAACTTATGTTGTCCTGTTAAAAAAGTTAATATAAATAAAAAATGTATAGACAAGCCCTGGTTTACTCCTGGCTTAAAAAATGCATGTAAGAAAAAAAATTGTTTGTATAAGTCTTATCTGCAGACTAAAAGTAAAACTTTATTACAAAAATATAAAAGGGGTAAAATAAACTGGTTAGTATACTAAGAAATGAAGAGAAAAAATATTACTCAACTATTGTAAAAAATAGTCATTCTGATATGAAACAAACCTGGAAAGTACTAAAAAAAGTTATAACCAAAAATAAGTCAGCAATGGCATTTCTGTTAAATTTAAATGCAATAACCAGATAATAACAAATAAAAAAGAAATATGTAATGGGTTTAATAGATTCTTCACGAATGTTGGACCAGATTTAGCTAAGGGTATTAAAACTCCTGCCAACTGTGATATTTACGAAACTATGGGTGATAAAAATAGCCAATCAATATTCCTTGAAACAGTTTCTGAACTTGAATTGTTAAAAATTGTAAACAATTGTAAAAGCAAACACTCTACAGATTGTGATAATTTGAATATGCATGTTGTCAGAGCAAGAATATTTGCAACTTGTCTTTAAAAAGTGGTATATTTTCTGATGGTATGAAGGTTGCAAAGGTTATTCCACTATTTAAATCAGGAGATGATGAATTGTTTAATAACTACAGACCAGTTTCTCTGCTTCCTCAGTTTTCCAAAATACTGGAAAAAGTATTTGAAAAGAGGCTCGATTCATTTATAAATAAGTACAATCTTTTAAGCAACTCCCAATATGGATTCAGAAATAATAGATCAACAGCATTAGCTCTAATAGACTTAATAGAAAATATCACAAGTGCCATAGATAAACGGAAAGTCACCATAGGAGTATTTATTGATCTTAAAAAGGCATTTGATACTATCAACCATGAACTACTCATTAAAAAATTATCTTACTATGGTATACGAGGTGTTGCCTCAGACTGGTTAATATCATACCTAAATAATAGGAAACAGTTTGTAGATATTGAAAATAATTTTTATTCTGATGTGTTAAATGTGATCTGTGGAGTCCCGCAAGGGTCAATATTGGGGCCAAAACTGTTCATACTTTATATAAATGATCTGTGCAATGTTTTTAAATTGTTAAATTTTTTGCTGTTTGCAGATGATACAAATATATTTTTTTCCAGTAACAATATTCGTGATGCTAGTGTAGTTATATCAAGAGAATTAACCAAACTTAGTAGATGGTTTGCAATTAACAAATTGTCACTTAATGTATCAAAAACAAACTACATGGTTTTTACATATAAAAAAGATATTTCAGAGTGCCAAATACATATTGATAAATTCCCCATTGAGAGAGTGCTTGTGACTAAGTTTCTAGTTGTTTTGATTGATGAGAAGTTGACTTGGAAAGTAAAATTTGTAATTACTAAAATAAAAAGAAGTATGGCAATGTTATTCAAGATAAAGGATAAACTCAAACAAGACTCCTTACTCACTATATATAATGCAATAATTCAGCCATATTTATTTTATTGTTGTGAAGTATGAGGTAGAAGTTTTGACAAATGTATTACTCCTATTACAATTATTCAAAAGAAGGCAGTAAGACTCATCTGTAAATGTCATTATAAAGCTCATTCATCACCATTGTTTAAAAAACTTAAGATTCTAAAATTTAGTGATTTGGTGAACTACAAAATAGGTATGTTAATGTTTAAAGCCAAAAATGCATCATTGCCTAGTAATGTACAACAGCTTTTCACAATTAACCAAGAAAGTTCATATTATAGTACGAGACAAAAACATAAATTTGCAGTTAAATATGCTAGAACAAACATTAAGTCAAAATGTTTGTCAGTTTATGGTGTAAAATTATGGAACAAAGTGTCCTCCTCAATAGGTCTAGATTCTTTATTCTTGTCCTTCAAAAGAAATTATAAAAATTACTTATTATGTGAATATTAATAATTATTAGAAATGTACATCATAATCTATTGTTTTGCCTCTCAAGACTAATATACCTTAGCATATGTCCAATAAGCAATACATTTTCTGGTTGTTAACTGCAGCAATCTGTGCAATTTATTAATACCTTTCAAAATACCTTTAAAAATATTCATTTTATTGCTTATATTATTGATTATTATGATTATGTAATGTATGAATTATTGGTACTGGTTAGTTGTGGGAACAGCCTTGATAAGCATCTGCTTCAGCTGTTTCCTTTTCATATTTCTCTGTGGTATTGAATTCCTGTTTTGTACATCGTTAATTTTATTTATTACTTACAACTTTGTATGCATATACATACATATATACTTGTTCAGAGTCAGAGATGAAATAAATGTTATCTTATCTTATCTTAAATTCACTCAGGCTCAAGGATACAGATATTAGATTTCCAGCCAAGTCAGTGTCAATCAAGACCTTATATTCAAACGTTTTATTAATCAAGATTGCAACTCCTCTGGCATTTGTTTTCTAATCATTCAGTAAACACTCATCCGCCCATAATATTTTAATTAATTTCTGGTCTTCCCTTAACCAAGGGTATCTTGTAGACAGAGAGTATGAGGTCCAATAAGTTTTTTTTCCCATTGACTGTATCCTGTTTATTTTGAAAACTACATATTCAGAAGTATTTTGTCACTATAACTATAATTCTGTCATGGTGATACTGCTTGGGATGGAAGGAAAATTAAATCAAGTTCATTAAAATGAAAACAACATTTAAAGCATCATTTTCTTTGATGCACACAGGAAGAAGCCACCGCCTTTGTGTAATATTTGACATATTAAAACAAATATGAGTTTAAAAATTGGGGAATCAATATCAATAATTTCATTTAACTGTCAAGGAATACGCAATCAGGGTAAAAGATACAATGTTATCAACTATTTACAAAATACTGGTGCAAAAATTATCTGTTTACAAGATACACATCTTATTCAGACAGACATGGCTACCCTCAAAAATGACTGGAATGGTAATATTTACTTAAATGGATCAAAAACAAATGCCAGAGGTGTGGCAATTCTCATTAGTAATTCGCTTGAATATAAAATAACACATACTGAAATGGATGCTGTTGGTAACATGCTGTTGTTAGATATAACTGTGTGCAATATAAAGATTAGACTTCTAAACATTTATGGTCCAAATACTGATGATCCCAATTTTTTTGTAGAGATGGAAAAATATTTAAGCAAACATGACCAGAGCTACATTATCTGGTGTGGAGACTTCAACTTGACACTAAATCCTAAACTTGATTCTTATAATTATGTAACAATTAATAACCCTAGATCACAAACTATTCTGTTAGATATTATAAACAGACTTAATCTGGCTGATGCCTACCGATATTTTCACCCCATCAGTAAACGCTTCACCTGGCGCAGACGTAATCCCTTAAAACAGTCCAGACTTGACTATTTTCTGATTTCATCTCCTCTCACAGATTTAATCTCAAACATTGAGATAAGAGCAGGCTATAAAACTGACCACTCAATTCTACATGTCAATTCTTATAAATAAATTTGAAAGAGGAAAGGGTGTGTGGAAATTTAACACAGAGCTTCTGAAAGATGAATCTTACTTGAAACTTGTTAAGGAATGTATAATGGATGAAAAAAGGAAATATGCGGTCCCTGTCTATAACCTTCATGACTTAGAAACTATTGATGATTCTGAAATTCATTTAACTGTAGACTTTGATATTTTTATGGAAATGTTACTACTTCGAATTCGAGGGGAAACTATAAAATATGCTAGTTATATAAAAAAGAAAATGTCTGAGAACGAAAAAATCTTGATATCAAAAATTCAAACATTAGAACAGGCCAATCCACCAAATATGGAGCTTTTGACTATTACAAAAAGCGAATTAGAAAAACTAAGGGAAAAATCTATGAAAGGTCATCTTATAAGGTCACGTACTCAGTGGCTAAGCCAAGGTGAGAAACCAACAAAATATTTCTGTTCATTAGAACATCATAATTATACAGAAAAAACTGTTAAGAAAGTTATTAAAAAGGACAGAACAGAGGTGTCAGACCAAAAGCATATTTTAAATGAGTTAAAAAGTTATTATTCGAACTTATTCAAGTCACAGGATCTTCAATTAGAGAATTTTGACTTAAATGAATTACTCTATGCCTATCATGTTAACAAGTTAGATAATTTACAATCTGAAAGCATTGATGGACCATTAACTTATACAGAGATACATATGGCATTAAAACAAATGAAAAATAATAAAACACCAGGCATTGATGGGTTCCCTGCAGAATTTTTTAAAGTCTTTTGGAAACAGCTTGGTATGCTGATCTTAAAAGCACTAAATAATAGTTTTGAAAAGGGAACTTTGTCAACATCTTTACGACAATGTTTAATAGTATGCCTTCCAAAGAAAGGAAAACAAAGACAATTTATAAAAAACTGGCGCCCTTTATCAATGCTTTCGGTCTTGTATAAGATAGCTGCAGCTGCTATTGCAAATAGGATTAAACCATATTTGACTAAACTGATAAGTGAAACACAAACTGGCTTTGTATCATGGAGATATATTGGGGAGAGTACAAGATAAGTCTATGACATCATGGACTTTACGGAAAGACATGATATCTCAAGACAACTCATGTTAATCAACTTTGAGAAAGCTTTCGATTCGATTTCTTGGAACTTCATCTACAAAACCCTAAAATTTTTTGGATTCGGAAACAATCTGGTGAGGTGGGTTCAACTATTTAATCAGGACATAACAGCCAGAGTACTCCAATGTGGTTTCATGTCTGATGCAATTAACATAGAACGAGGTTGTAGACAGGGTGACCCCATTTCTCCTTATTTGTATATTCTAGCAGGTCAGGTACAATCTATCTTAATTTCACAATGTGATGAGATAAAAGGAATCAATATAAAAGGACAAGAATTTAAAATTATCCAATACGCTGATGACACCACTCTATTCTTAGATGGTTCATGTTCTTCCTTTGACGCTGCACTTAATATGTTTGAAATTTTTGGCTCTAATTCTGGTTTAAATGTCAATAAAGATAAAACTAAGTTAGTGTGGATAGGGAAGAAGAAACATTGTAAAGATAAATTGAAGAAAAGTGGGTTCCAGTGGGGCTGTACACAATTCGATCTTTTAGGATTAACCTTTTCAGTGAACCTTTCCGAAATGATAGATTTAAACTTCAAAGCAAAAATACTTGAAATCAAAGAGCTCATAATAATATGGAATAAGAGATATCTGACACCATTGGGGAAAATGACTGTTATCAAAACCTTTTTATTGGCTAAATTGAACCATCTGTTCCCCACTTTACCAAACCCAGGTAAAGCATTCATTGGTGAACTGAATGACCTTTTTCATAAATTTATCTGGTCTAATAAGCCAGACAAGATAAATAGGAAAACTATAACTCTGAAGAATCGTTCTGGAGGGCTGAATATGATTAATCTGGAACTATTTCAAAGGTCCCTCAAAACAAACTGGCTTCGAAAAATAGTCCAAGAAGAAAACACTCCTTGGAGAACATTATTTCAGTGTACAATAAATTTTGAAATTGAAAAAATTTGTAGTCTTGGACCTGAATATATCCTATCCTTAAAGCGAAAGACTGGCAATAAATTTTGGTTACATACCTTTGATGCTTGGCATCATGTTCTGAGTTTCTAAAAAATTGTAACTTCTGAACACTTGCACAGAACACCGTTATGGTATATTAGCAAAATTTCAAGTGAAGTACTATATCCTCCAAGTTGGTATGCGAAAGCAATCACTATAATTTCTGACTTATTAGATGACACTGGCTCCTTTATGAGCCGTGAACAGCTCTGAATTAAGTATAATTTTGACAATATAGACTTTCTGTCTTATCTAAGAGTCAAACAAAGTGTCCAGAAATTTCTCAAGGAATGTAAAATAGATGATACTGAAACTCTAGCTCGCCCTTTTATCCCTCATCATATTAATGCAATCTTTAAATCCAAGAAAGGGGCTTGTGACTTTTATGAATCACTACAAGCTGACCAGAAAAATAATTATATTATGAAGCAAAGCTGGAATAAAGATCTTAATACATTTATAAATGAAGGACAATGGAATCTTATTTTCAGGGTGTGTTTTAAAACACTGCAAAACAATTCTTTGATATGGTTTCAGCTAAAAATCCTTTATAGAATCTTGGGCACTAATCAATATTTGCATAAAATAGGGTTGTCAGATAGCCCACTTTGTTCTAGATGTAATACTACATCCGAAAGTATTTTACATCTATTGTCTCAGTGTAATGAATCAAGGAATTTTTGGATTTCATTAGAAAACCTTATTTATAAAAAGATAAAATTTAGAATTAAATTCAATGATTCCAACATAATACATGGCTATCTATCTATAGATCAAAATAATATTCCGTTGAATACATTAATAATTACTGCAAAAAAAGTATATATTTGATTCTGTTACATCAAAAAGTCGATTGCATATAATGGCTTTCAGGCACAAATTCTCAGATATATACACTGAACAATCATTTGTTTCAAAATTTAGCGAACAAGAGGCAAAATTTAAGAAAACTTGGCAAAAATGGCTTCCTCTGGTTGAAACATAGTTCCCTCTATCCAAGCACTTGCCAAGATAATCCTAAAGTTAGAAGGAGTCCTTGATTTTTTGTTTATTTGGGGTTTAACGTCGCTTTCAACACTGTACAGGTCATATCACGACGGGTAGTTGGAAGGGCAGAGGAAACCAGTACATAGAGTTCGCTAGGGTTGTGTACTGTAAACTGCCGACCAACGGCAAGCAACTACCAGCTTTCCCACTTGAGCCCGTATGGGGATCGATCCCCGGCCTCAGAGTTGGGAGGCGAGAGTGTTACCACTCTGCCACCGTGGCCCCCGAAGGAGTCCTTGAATAACAAAAGTAAATACTGATCAACGAGTGTATATTGCTAGTTACCAGCCATCAAGAACATATTACCAGTGGGTAAAACTTTACTGTTACACAAAAACAACAATAACATTTGAATTACAGACAGCAGTTGAACCCAAAGGACAAAGACAAAGGTCTACCACACAGAGTACCTTTTTGATGTTAAATCAATAAACAGAGCCTTGTCAACACAGATCCAATTACACAATAAAGGTTTTTACATAATAATATGGATAAATGAATCTTACATTTCTTGAGAGTACCACACAATTACTCACATGGACAAAAAGAACAACATAAACACAATAAACAAGAATACATATGAACAACACAGGAGAAACTGCAGTGTCATTAGTGTTTAGGTGAGAGTGTAGGCAGTGATTATGTGGACTTTTTCTTTTAATCAAATAGCATCTTTATTGACATTATAAGTATACAATAATAACTTGAACTAGTTCCACAGTTGTAGACTTTCACTTCAAAAAAAAAATTCTAGTTGCTTGTAACATTGAAGAACAAATGGTTTTTACACAGGGGATTATCTCTCAGTATATCCATAAATCTTAAGAGCAGAAGAAGTAACAACATACCATGGAAAGTGATCCAATAGAACAGTATAAGTAACAACATTCAAAGGGAAATGATCCTATTAATTGAAAAACTAGTTAACCCAAAATTTCATGGTTTAATTCCAGGAAATGCCCCAAAACTTATTATAAGATGTTTGCTAGTAGCTTTTAATTACAAGAGTTTCAAAACAAAATTCACAATAAAGGTTAAACGGATTATTAATGTGTCAAATTAGGTACCCAAAAACTTAGGTACCCAGTTTTGCAAAACCCGCCCGAGTTAAAACATCATATCAAATCATTGCTGGAGGTAAACAAGAACTCATGACTATGAAAGAGTGGCATTGATATAGCAGTTCTTACAACAGGAAACCAGGTAAATGTTATATTTTGCCAATTCAACAACAAAGTGATGCTGTAATATGCAATTATACATTTAAGTAAGAAATTAAAAGTGTCTTTAATTGTCATTTGGTCCTAGGGGATTGTAGTACAACATACCAATAAATAGTAGTAGATAGTAATTGTCATGTTCAGAACATTAACCATATTTTATATCCACCATCTCATAGGAGTGACATATTAGGGAACAGTATTTACCATAAAAATACTGGTAATTCAAATTGTAGATTTGATTCTACAGAATTGTAGACTTCTACTCCATATATCTTATATTTAAAATAAATACCAAAAAATACCAAAATTCAGTGTAGTTATGAATTAATCATTACAAGAAAGAAGGATACTGGTTTTAACAGCTTTTACAAGAAGAGTAGACATAAAATAGATATGTGACAAATTTAGCAAGGAAATGCTGTATCAGTAATCCTGTTAAATTGACAAACTATTTCCATTTATCTAGGTCTAAATGTTACTGGATGAGTTTCAGTGGAACTTGTCCACCCAGCCTGTAAGGCACAAAATGCACAACATGTAGCTAAATCTGCAAATACAAACATACTTTTCTTTAGGAGTTAATATGTTTGTCAGCAATCAGATTCACAGATTTCACAAACCCATCAGTGCACCGGTATTGTAGATTTCTTAAGCCATGTAGACAGGATACAGCTGTTTGTCTTTGCCGTCAACAGACTGGGGTAGGTCATCTGAGATCTAGATTCTATGGTGCTCGTTATTTATTTTTTAATTTGTAAAGCTACTATTTTGTCCTTGTAGTGGGCAAACCTGGCTAGTACAGTCCTGGTTTTACCTGGTGTATGTGTTCCAGTGTTCTAATACTAAACTGAGTTGACCATTCACAATATACTATTGCAAATATCCCCAAAAATAACATCCAAATCTTCTCCATTAACCTCTTTTATACTGTCTATTCTCAAGTTATTTCTACTTTGAAATGATTCTATTTTGTCAAGTTGACATTGTGAACTAGTATTTCTTTCACTTAAGAGTTTGGTTTCATCCCTCAATGCTGATATTTCACTTTCATGCTTTTTTGTTTTTATAGTCATTTTAAGGTCAATAATATCTTCCTTAAGTGGCTGCTAATATATTTTAAACTTCTCCAGAACTTGTCTTAAGAGAATGTACAGAGACTCCTTGTCTAGGGACATTTTTCCATCAGGAGAAAGTCCATATCTGTATTCAAATGTTTTGGCTGTAGAGTATTTTTCCGATAATAAAAACTTCATATAAACATGAAAAGTGCTAGATTAATAAACAAAAGCATCAACTGTCCTGAGATTTTAGCCATCAAACAAGAGCATTCAAATAATACAAGTGCCACTGTACATTACAGATTGCTGCATACAGATAAGATAGACTGTAGCATCAATTATTTAGTGTATATTTTATAGACAAGTTTCATGGATGGATGTTTTTTACCATTATCCCAAGTTTGTTTTTCTCTCTGCAGACATCTCCAGCTGATTGACATATGGTAATATTAAACAGGAATAAAAAACAATTACCTGTATATGAACAGTACGCCAATTACTGGAAAGCAAAGTATATTTTAATTGCGTTAATACATCCTATCCAATGGACAATTGCTTTACCAGGCAGTGCGACAAGTCCTGCAAAACGCAAGAAAAAGACGTCCTGTATATACTACCGGCAGGACCGGTCACAGTGTGCATTCGCTAGGTGGCGCATCATACTATCTTCCTATCTAGACAGCGTGACGTCATAGCATCTTTTTTGTTTGGCGCATGGAGTGTGCAAACGTGTTTTCTACAAAGAAACATTTTTGAAGTTTTACGACAGATTTATCTATTTTATAAACTTTGTAATTATTATCAACATATTTCTACTGAAGTACTGATCATGATGTCTTCTCCTGGTCAGAAGAAGGGCATGTGCGGCCACATTATGGCTTTGTTTGATGGCCACCTCAAGAGCGCAAGATGGAGAGAGAAGGGGGTTGGTGATGATCCGTGTGTCCGCAAACATGATTGTCCAATCTACAACGCCTTTACCCCAGAGCAGATTCTTCAACTTGCTACCCCCACCTACAGAGAGAGGAAGAATAAGGAGAAGAAGGTTTCTGCCTCCCCATCCCTACTCTGGTGGACCCTTCACAGGTCAGTGTGTTGGGACGGGTGGATGGAAAGAAGACAGTTAAAAAGTCTGAAACCCCTGCTGGCAAGAAGAAAATAATTGATGAATCTCCCCAGCCCAGCAGTAAGAAGAAATCTAGCAGCAAACCCAGGTCTGATGAACTGAGGGACCCAGATGAGAAGTGGTCAGAATGGTTTTCAAGGCTGGAGGCTATGTTGGTGTCAAAGGCATTTTCTGTCCCTGTGGAGCCTGTGAGGAAACCCCCTTCAGTGGTTATCAGTGATCAGCCCTTTTATGATCTTGGAACCAGTGGCTTGTCCTCTGGTGTGACTGTTGGGGGCGCTTGTTCCAGTCTTGTTCAGACCACCGGTGATCCAGCTGTGTTGACTGCTACCCAGCCTGTTGAGGCTCCCGGTACCAGAGGTCCTGTGACTGCCAGTCAGAGTGCTATCAGCCCTGTTGAGGGTCCCGGTACAAGTGGTGTGATCCAGCAGAATGCCACCCAGCTTGGCAGGGATGGCCACCCAACCTTGCTGAGGCTCGCAGTGCAGGTCCTGAAGCTCTGCTAACTGGTAGTGCTGCCCTACATGCTGAGATTACCGGGTCAGACAGTGAGGAGGAAGTCCAGACTGAACCAGGCTTTCCCATTGATGGCAACGTCTGGGACGGTTCCCCAGACCTCACCAGAGGTGAATCAGCTGATCAGGAACTTTCTGAAGAGTCTACCTGCATCAGAGGCGTGAGATCTTTTATGGGCTGGCATCAGATTCCTGAATTCGACAATGTGCCTTCTGCAGATGACAATCCCTTTGCCGGTTCCAAAGTTCAGCCAACTGGGAAAGTCTCTGTCAAGTTGCCAGTAGACAACTGGCTGTGTAGGAAGATGGAGAAGTTAAACCCCACTGTTGCTGAAGGATACCCTTCCTGGAACACAGAAAATACTGGACTGCTCCGGAATCAGTTTGTCAGGCCACCAAGGTCGTCTATGACATGCATGTTGACAAGAAAGACTCTGATACATCTACTGTGTATTCCTGGTCTCCGGAACCAGCAAAACTCAACAGTGCATTCAATAGGGTTGCCAGGCGTAATCTACCTACTACCCCATCCTCCTGGGCCCTTAGCCAAGACATCTTGAGACATTGGGAGAGAGCAGCTAGAGAACAATCAGTTATGTCCAACCAGGCTGCAGGGTTGTCAAGGTTTTTGACTAGGGTACAGGACGTGATGTCTACACAACTGAAGAGTTTACACGTGTACAAAGGCCAGGGCAAGTCCTCTGAAAGAATGCAGCAAGTTGTGGCTGAACTGGAGTATTTGGTTACATTTAACTGGTCAATCTCCCAAGCCATGGCCAGGACAATGCAGGACTTGTCAGAAGGTGTGTTCATTACTGTCGCAAACTTCACCCTTGTGTGTAGAGACAGCTACCTGGACTATTTACATACGGGTGTAAAACAGGACACACTCACTGCACTGCGTACTACTCACGTTCATTTGCAGTCACTTTTCCCGGATCAGCTTCTCATTAAAGCTTAAGAGGAAGTGGCCAGAAGTGAAGAGAGGCAGTCTCTAGCCAGTCTCACAGGAAGCCTGGTCGCTTTCATCCATATACTTCCAATGACAAGTCTTTGCTTCAGCAGCACCAGAAATCATCTGTCCCAGCTTGGAAGCAAATAAGAGAATGCCACCAAAGCAAGAAAAGTCGTGACAAGCTTCCACTTTTTCACAGAAACCGACCAAGGGTTCTAAACTGGGTAAATGACAATTACTGTGTAAACTGTACTATTGGGTTGAAGGACTGTGTATGTGTACCTGGTCAGTTAGGTTTGAACCCTTCACCAGTGATTTCCAGCAAGAGCGAGACTGTAAATTTACTTGTAAATTTACTTGTGCTGCAAATGCTCATTCTGTCACCGGATTGCTACAAAAGAAAGGTGTAAATCCCAATTATTGTCACAATTATACAGAAATAAAATATGTGAAAGATGTTTCCTGTGTAGGTCACTTGAGCTCTGCAAATCGTGTCACAAATGTCCCACCTGTTGCTATAAATCCACCTGTAGGGACAAGGCTACATCAGTTTGGAAGAAGTGGGAAGCCCTGGGTTTGAGTCCAAAAGTAATAACAGCACCCTCCCTTCGGGTTCAGACCCAATTTAACCAGATCACCAACTGTCATAAGCAACTGTGTCAACCCACAAAAACAGTCCCACCTTTTGGAGGCACTGTATCAACTGGTGAACAAAAATGCTGTAGAACCAGTAGCAAACCAAAACTCGCTGGGGTTTTACAACTGCCTATTTTTGGTACCCAAACCCAGCAACCGGTGGAGATATATCTTGGACCTGAGCACCTTGAACACCTTCCTAAACACAGAGTCATTCAGAATGGAGACCCCAGAGACAATAAGAGCCTCCCTACAGGTAGAGGAGTGGGTCACCTCCATAGACTTCAAGGACGCATACTTCCACATACCAATTCACAGTCAGTCCAGGAAGTACATGCGTTTTCACATCCAGGGTCAGTCCTACCAGTTCAAAGCCCTACTCCTTGGTCTGTCCACAGCACCCATGGAGTTCACAGTGGTGGCCAAAGAGGTCAAACTGATGGCTTTACAGAGGGGTATAAGAATCCACCAGTACCTAGATGACTGGTTAGTGAGAGCCACGTCCCCCAAACTTGTCTCCAGCACTTGAAAGAAGGCAAGGTCAGACCCACATCAGAGCATTGGCATGCCTTGACGAAATTCAGACAATTCTGTCCGATCCGGTGTGTCAGGTCTGGCAGTTCATGTCCCTCATAGGGCTTCTAACAGCCACAGAAAAGCAAGTCCACCAAGGTCGACTTCTTATGAGACCCATACATTGGCAGATGAAGAACAATTGGAGGGTACCATATCACTAGAAAAAGTGATACCTGTTCCCAGATCGCTCCACACCCACCTAAGGTGGTGGCTGGAGGAAAGCAATGTGCTTCCAGGACAACCATTACACCCACTAAAACATGCTCTGCAGATAATTACAGACGCATCAAAAGAAGGATGGGGCACTCACTTAAATGAGCGCACTGCAAGGGGAACCTGGTCGCTTCCAGAAAGCAAGTTGTATATAAACCACTTGGAACTAAAGGCAGTCTTTCTGGCCCTAAAAGAGTTCCAAGACTTCTGTTCAAACAACATAGTCCTGGTAGCCACAAACAACACAACAGTGGTTGCCTATATCAACAAGGAAGGGGAATAAAATTTGGCTCTCTGTGTGCCCTACTGTGGAGAATCTCTCAGGGCATGTCACATCTCCGGCTGGCTGAATGTGATAGCAGATAAGCTATCCAGATTTGGCTAGACCATTCAAATGGAGTGGACGCTTCATCCAGAGGTATTCCAAGCTATATGCTCCCAGTGGCACCAAACCCAAGTGGACCTGTTTGCCACCAGATTCAACAACAAACTGCCACAGTTTGTGTCACCGGTCCCAGACCCCTAGGCATGGGCAGTGGATGCACTCAGTCTGTCATGGGATGATCTGGACCCATATGCCTTCCCACCAGCAGCCATCTTGGGCAAAGTGGTGGAGAAGTTACAAGACTACCCATGCAACAGAATCATTCTGATTGCACCGGGGTGGCCCAACATGCCCTGGTTCTGGGATCTAGTGGCAATGTCCAGTCAGATCCCAACCTGCCCAATCTAGTGTCTCAACCATTCAATCAGACCCTGCACATGAACCTGTCAAACCTGAACCAACATGCCTGGTTCCTAGAGCCACAGCAATCAAGGAGCAGGGATTCTCTGAGGCAGTTGCAGCACGAATTGAGGCTGCTCAAAGAGGATCAACCAGATCTGTCTATGAGGCAAAGTGAACCATTTTTACAAAGTGGTGCCTCAATAATCAGGTGGACTTCAGGGCACCACCTCTGAAAGTCACAGCTGACTTCCTCTTGCACCTGTTTCAGGACAGGAAGTTGCAACCAGGTACCATTAATGGGTACAGATCAGCCATTGCTGACAAGTTGGACAATTCTCCCATTAATGTCAGCAAAGGGCAGGAGGGGCATAGCCTCCTGGAACCTGTCCCTGGTTTTACACCAGCTGACTGAGGTTCCCTTTGAACCTTTAAAAGAGGCCTCATTAAAACATTTGACCTTCAAGACTGTTTTTCTGTTGGCCCTGGGTTCTGGTAAATGCAGGAGTGAGATCCATACTTGGTTACATAAGAACATCAGACACCAGTCAGACTGGTCTAAGGTGTCTTTGTACCCCTCACCCAGCTTTCTATCAAAGAACCAGCTGCCTAAAGAGGGTCTGGATAGTGTGGCCCCGGTGGTCATACCAGCCCTGGCCCCTACCTTGGATAAATCACTCACAGGTGACAGGTCCTTGTGCCCAGTCAGAGCCCTTCGCTATTACTTGGACAGGACCTTAAGACCTTAGGCAGAACAAGGAGTTGGTCTTTGTCTCCTTCAAGAAAGGTTTTGTTATGAGCTCTCTGATCAGGAGGCCCTCACACTGCATCAGCTTAAATCCCATGATGCCAGGGCCTTTGCTGCTTCTAAGGCCTTCCAGTCGGGGGTCTCCTTAGAGCAGATTCTGTCAGCCTGCCAATGGAAATCTCATAACACCTTCGTACAATTCTATTTGAAGGATGTGGTTTGGGCTGATACAGAGCTTTTTCATTTAGGGCCAGTGGTTGCTGCTCAACAAGTCCACCACCAAACCCAAAAAGAGGAGATATGTAAATATGTATATATGTACATAGGATGTATCTCAATTTTTGTTTTGTTTATGAGTTCACTTGAGTCCCTAGTAACTTACCCGCCTACCAAGCGGTAGTTATTCAGCAATTGTCCATTGGATAGGATGTATTAACGCAATTTAATTACAAATTTAATAAGTAAATTAAATTTTTATAAGATAACACCCTATCCAATGGACAGGCAAGGCCCATCCATCTGGCCCCACTATCAGCTTACTAGTGGTCTTAATAGGACTAGACATGAAAAAGATGCTATGACATCACGCTGTCCAGACAGGAAGCAAGAACGATGCACCACCTAGTGAATGCACACTCTGTGACCAGTCCTACCGGTAGTATATACAGGACGTCTTTTTCTGGCATTTGGTGGACCAGTCATGCCGACCGGTAAAGCAGTTGTCCATTGGATAGGGTATTCATTTTTATAAAAATTTAATTTACTTATTAAATTTGCAATATCCCAGATAAACAATTGCATCATAGGAATTTTTCCTATAATCTTTTTGGTGTTAATCAGAGCTCCCTCATGGGTCTCCCTTCCCCAAAGGTAGTGTATGTGTTAATTAGAAGTCATTCAAGTGCATGTCCTCAGGAAATCTGCCAATTTTCTGTTTTAAAGTTCTGCTTCAGTGACCACATCATATGAAACAGTCAGTTTTTTGACACATTAATCCATTAATTTCAAGTTTTAAGTCATATTTTTCCTTGCCTTCTATTTTTCATCTGTATTAAAATAATTTCAAATTTAAAACAAGCTAAAATACAGTTGTGACGTCACTCTATTTTTATAACAGTAGATTTGTACAACAGAATGTACTCTTTTCAGTACATTCTGATGCACGAATCTACAGTTTTTGTTGATATTGCCAATATTTCGCAAGCCCTTTTTCAGAAATATCCAAATTGTAATTGTCATTTTTAAAAGTATTTTGATTTATGAACACTCAATTCTCTGAATCACTTGATGAATAATTCTTTGCCATTTTTTATCCTTGCTTTCAGTAGTGAAGACACTTTATGAAGTATACCAGAGGACTGCCTGTAAAATGCACAAATCAACTATTTTAGTAAAGGAAGCTTAAGTATCAATCTTGACCATTTACAGTTTAGCTTTCAAATATCACATTTTAAATTCCTGTGTCATGTTACGGTCACGGGCAAGTGCGGTAGCAATTACCGGTTGCTTTTAAGTTGCAACAGGAAAAGACAAAAAGTTTAACTTAACAAATTTATTTAACAACTAAAAATAATGATTACAGTCAACTGATACGCTCTTAACCATACACACATTGATAGAATAATGAAACCTAGCTGACCTGACCACTGTGACTAACAGTTAAGTTTATCCGCCACATCCAGCAGCCTGTCCTGTAATCTGTCCCGTGGTCTGTCCAATGTTCATTCACACACAGATATCTGTATCCTGTGATCTGTCCAACATTCAATAACACAAAATGTCCTTGCCCCGCTATCCTTTTTATATCCAATCACACAGAATGTCTGTCTGGAGATATTCAGAGAATTTGCACAACTGTACTGTCTGCTCCAAGATATGGACAATGTCCAAAATGCAGTAAATCTACTCTCTGTTATATGAATGTACAATATCCAAAAATATCCAAAGTACAATAAATCTATCCAGACAATGTATCCAGTTCACTCCAGAAAAAGTTCACAGCAGCACAAGCACTTTATATATACATATATTATACTCCAAAACACAATAGCCTTCCTTATAGCCAGTGAATAATAAGTTCATCTGTGGCCAGGTGTACAGTGCTTATATACATGCATAGGAACTTCTAGACAGCTACAGAACTAACCTGAATTTAACATCTGTTACCAGACTCACCAAGGAAGTTCTGGAGACTACTGGCATTGGGTTCCCCAAGTGTAACATAACCACTGAGGGAGGGATTTCCCCCAGTCTATAAACAGATCAATAAACATCATAACACAACAATCAATAAACACATAACAAGAATCAATAACACAATTACCTTTTATGGCAATATATCAACATAAAGCTCAGATTAAACAATGTACTGAAATAGTGCCCATATATGTAACAATCAGTAGTTTACATTCTTTAAAAATGCATTCAGAATAGACTATTCTGTGTGTGATATTCATAATTTTAATGTAATACAAGTTGAGATATAAGAATGTGTTAACATTTACCTACATTCACCTACATTACCTACCAATATTTAAATGTTCTACATTTTGCAAGACTCTGTGTAATATGTATACTCAGTCAAAGCCCTGATCTATTTGGCATTCTATTTTCAACACTTTAAGTATTTAAGATTTTATAAATTTTACAAATTTATCACTTGTTTTAGGCTTATTTATGAATGTTCTTATCAACAATCAAACTCTATAGTAATAAAATTCTGCGTTTCTTATCTGATATATATTTCTCATCTCCTCACAGTTCAGAATGTATCCTTGGTGGTTAATAATATCATCAATTTTCTTATTCCTTTTTTGCACCATGCTAGTAGAAACAGAGTGACTGTTGAGATCTGTGAATTAAATCATAGCAGTGGCTGGAGTCAGTTGCCTGCCCCCCTATGAAGACAGAAGGCAACAAGTATAAACAAGTAGGATGAAATTGGATCTCCTTGGCGGCACCTATTTTTGATATTTATTTTGTGTGATAGGAATCCAGATTGACAGACTATTGCAATTATTTTGTTATTGAACAATTTTAAATATTTTACTAGGTCATCATCAAACCCAAAATATGAAAGAATTTTATTAATGAATGTCTCAGAAGTTGAATTGAATGCTATAGCAAAGTTAATAATTTGTAAAATTCCATTGATTTTTTTTGTTTCAGTCTACAATCAAAGTTGTGTATAAAGAAAGAGAAATGCTAAAAATAGTCTTTTATAGGGTCGGTCTTAATATAAAAGCATTGTACAAAATCCTTTCATTTTTTAACTGAATTTCTCTCTCCATTCTTAAAGCATTGTATGCCACAATCTATTTGACATGTTAGAGATCAGTCACAATGGAGTAAATGAGTAAATGAAATCTCACCCTCTTGGAAAAGTTATTGTTATAAAACCATTCTTCATAGCATAAATAATTTTTTTTCGGTTTTTTGGGGACGAAAAACTGGGAAAAATTCATACAAATACTATATAGAGAGACTATAATCAGGGGCATAAAAGTTATTAATGTCTATCATTTTAAGAATTCACTAAAATTGGATGGATAAAATTATTAATATCACAAAACTCCATGATCCATCATTGTGGTACAGTTAGTAGACACATTAAGTTGGTGACTTAGGCAACTTTGGAAGTGACTGGTGTAAATTGCTTGGAAATAAAATTAAAAAGCTTTTCGAAAAGTCTGCTGGCATACCATTGATTCCTGGAGTTTTATTGTTCTTCATTAATTTTAATGCTTGACTGATTTCATAGATCTTCATATCTTAGCCTAAGTTGCACTATTGACAATATTTTTTATTATTCTGCAATAATTTTTTCCATATTCTTTCTATTTGTGGATATTTTGCAAAGCATGGTCTATCTTTCAAGAGGTTGACATAGAAGTGTAAATACTGTCTCATCACTCAGTGCTAATTTTCGAATTGTTTTTTATTTGTATAGTTTTTTTTTCTGAGCCACTAAAGTATTTCCTTGGTTTTTCACCATTAATGATCCATTTAATCATGATCTCACAAATGCCCCGTTTCATATTTGTTCACTTATGGTTTGGAGTTCTTGTTTTTTGTCATTCAAAACTTGATCATTATGTGGAGTTCGATATTAAAAAGTACCTGAGTCTTGCACGTTTATCATTTGTATGGCAAAGTCTAAATATATCTACCAGGTACTTCGCATTTATTATTTCAAGAAGTGACTGCCTAGAATTATTGTTATTTATTTTGCGGTAATTAAAAGCACCTTTTGAGGGGTCCAAAACCAGGTTGAAGTCTCCACAAAGTTTCAGTCATCATCTGGGTGAAAGATTAGATTTTCAATAGTTCTAAAAAAAGCTTTGGTTGTCAACATTTGGGACATAGATTGTGATCAAGTTGAACTTAAGGTTATACATCTCAATTTCTAAAGTTAGGTAATTTTCATCTTTGTCCTCACAAACAGTATTAACTTTAAATTCAAAGTTATTTCTAAATAAAACAGCAACTCCCTAGAGTTAGTAGTGCACCCATGAACGTAGAAAATATTTTATTCATTGGGAACGCATTCCAAACCTAATAATAAAATATACCCTGCATTATGCATTTTTAATTCATTCAAATCATAAACTATTATAAACCAGTCTTGCAGAAGTGGAACATGCACCTAATAAAAGTGTTTATTATTTCCTGGGTAACATGCAGAATGTGATGGTTAATGGAGAATGTCACTTGCTGATCACAATATACAATGTTTTCTTTTATATTTCCATGCTGACTCTCCATCCACAGAATGGACAAGCGATACCTTGACAACAAATCTGCAGATAGTGCTACACATATTCCAGAGCGAGATAAATATGAATTTGAAAGTAAGTCTTTGTCAATTGCAAATATAAGTGTAAATGTAAAAAAATAACTGTGGCACTCTACAGCCCCACAGTTCTTTGTGTCAAATAAAATATTAATCTCTTACCAAATCGCATCCTATATGCCAGATTGTATCCACTTATAACAAAGGTGTGCCTATAGATACACTAGATCTACTTAAAAGGGCTATCAATGAGGTATTTCAGCCCGTTATTCGGGACCTTGTCCCTGAGTTGCCATATGAAGGGTTGGGGCTCAGTACCAGTCAATTTTCTTGCGTACATCCAATTTTCTTATTATATCCACCAGTGCCTTTTGGTTGGGCTCATGTGTCCCAATCATATAGACTTTTACTTAACATATGATCCCTGAATGGCCAATTTTTGGAGTTATGAGTATTCATTAATTACCTAATGGCAAACGGACTAATTAGCCCTTTGCCAAATTGGCTCTCTGCACATTAGCTTCCTAAATACGTAGCCCCTGCAAACTTGCCCCAATTGAAAACAAATAATAATAATATGTAATGCAGGAATAGTACATTTATAGCACTTAATCTCCATCATATGACAGACATTGAGACTGTCATACATTTATGTATGAATAGTGTATACCGTAAGGATGTATCAGGTTTGCATCGTTTAATAGTAATAATACTAATAAAAGCACCACATCCATCCCACTACTAACATAGCCCTTTACCGCTTAACTTTAAGAGAGAGATACTCCTCACATTATACCACAAGTCATGAAAGTCCAGAGACAAAAAAGTAATCTCTAGAAGACCAAGCCTCGCAAAAGCTTGCACTTAATATTATGATCAGTCTTACAGCACTCATATACAGCTGGGGAAATGCCAAAAAGGTTACACAAATTACTTGTTGATACAAACTGATACAAGAACTACTGAGGTGGTTCTAGAAACCTAGGGGGTTTTCCCAAAACCTATAAATAGATTAATATTAGAGTGAATATTAGATTAGATTAATCAGAGTGTAATAAACATCACCACTAGCCTGACCAGTTCTGTAGGATATAGAAAAACCAATAAATCAATTACTTAATGCAGCAACACACAAATCACTCTCCTCAGATAAAATCGTGCATTGGCACAGTGCCTGTTTAGGTAACATTTATGTTACAACACAGTATTATGTTATAGTAACACAAGAGGGTTACCAACATCTGACTCATGGAATTGCATGTAAATACAAGTTATATTATAATATTATAAGAAATACAGAGCTCTATATCATAGAATATCATGATTACAATGTAATCCGTGTAATTATGTAGTGGTCAATGCATCTAGTTTAAAGTTGACATGTCCTGACACTGAAGGGGCCACAGTGGCAGAGTGGTAACACTCTCGCCTCCCACCTCTGAGGTCGGGGTTCGATCCCCGTCACGGCCTCAAGTGGGAAAGCTGGTAGCTGCTTGCTGTTGGTCAGCAGTTTACAGTACAGAACCCTAGCGAACTGTATGTACTGGTTTTCTCTGCCCTTCCAACTACCCATCGTGATATGACCTGTACAGTGTTGAAAGCGACATAAAACCCCAAATAAATTTTTTAAAAATCCTGACACTGAAAGGAATGAGATATATATTATTTCGATCACAAACCCCCAATGGTTCCCTCTCCACCAATCTAGTCATTACAACAACATAAATGCAACATAATGCATGTACAAGTCAGGCATCCAATGGTTATGTGATCTAACACCAACAAAATCCTATTGTCACAAAGGTCATATATCTGACCTTGGAACCTTCTTCAAGACACTGGTCCAACTCCTGGTATACCTAGAAACTCTGTATTCATATATCAGCCTGTATTCATATATTAGGCCCATAATAGTGTGCTTGCTCAAGCACATATGACCTTTATAAGAAAGCAAAGAGCTAGCCAAAGGCTAACTACAGAGTGGAAGAAAACTTGTGTTGAGGTGACATATGTTTTCATCACTAAAATTTGCGAGACACTAAGGCAGTTAAGTGTTTGTTGAGTTACATTTCCCCGTGTAAGTGTGCCTTCCTCCACCTCATGCATGGGGTCGCCCATACATCGCAAATTGCAGTGCAGGGCAGAGAAGTGGCATCACTGATGGCTAAATTCACTTACAGGAGGGCCTGTCGAGACATATTTAAGTCTTTCATATGGCATACATTGGCTAGTTGCCCAACTACCCACTGGAGCATTGAGTATATATATTTCATACTTGAAGAACAAAACTTACTGACTAAACATTCAACAAAACATAATAGCACTTCAACATTTACAGCAGGCATGACAACATCCATGTAAATACAAAAAGCCATGAACATCTTCAAGTAAGCTTGCTTGGTCTTTTGCTTAAATGAAGCATGCGTTCTGAAGTCAGCCTTTGGAGACAAAGACTTGAGAGCCTCATTATCTATAACAAAGCACAGTGACTGTTTTAGTGTAATGTAATATTAGCATACAAGATCTTGCCGAAGGTTGGGTTCCAACACTTAACATAAAAAAAATCACATTGACAACAATATTAACAATTCTAGATCTATTTCGAGCAAATCAATATTAAAGGGGACCCATATAAGATGCTGAACAAAAAACAGACCCTTCAAAAACATCTTTGCTACTACCTGTTCAGCGGGACAAGAGGTCTGTGAGCCCATTGCAACCCATCTAATATGCACATACTGTATATCCTTATCAGCCAGGGTTGAGGCATACTAGACATTTCAAGCACAGGCCCCCAAATATGGATACTTTTCCTGCCTGACTCCAAAACTGAGAACGCAGCCTCATTGTCACATCTGATTAAGACCTTGTGATGACCCCAAATGGCCTGAAAGAGTCTGGCCACAAAAGAGATAACTGTCCCCCAGTTATCAATAATCAATAAAGTATAAAATTTTTTGATAAACTTCTCAAATAGCACTTTTACACCAACACCCTGCACCCAATGCACTGCACCAAAATGCACTGCACCAGTGCAATTTACCGGTGCAATTGCACATCTGAAAAAGTACTTCAGGGGGGATTGTTAGACTTATTCTCCAGCCTCTGATGAGATAGCACACTTTGACTATCGAAATACAGTTGTGTATAACATTACAACAGTATAAGGCCCAATACTATATATAATTGGTATAAAGTGAACTGTATCTGTGACTACCATCACTTCTGCATCTGTTTCCTTTACACAAAAGAGATATAGACCATCTCAAGGCAAACAATTGACCAGCCCATGTAACCTCAAATTATAGGTCTATGGTAAAATCATTTTTGTTTTACAAGGCACCACGTCTAATGTGTTTTAGCCCAGAAGTGATATCATCTACAACTGGAAACGTGACGCTAAAGGGGTGTCTAGGTATGTATTCTTGTCAATATCTACATTCACAGAGGCCCCTAAGGGCCAACTGAGATCAATAATCATCCTACACCTATCAAAGTTAGGTTTGTTTCTGGTCATGAAAGAGGAGCCCTCACGATGGAATTTTTTACAAATGGACCAAACAGATCACCATTCTCATTTTCTTCATTGCAAGCATCCACATCAGTATGGTATTGACTGGTAGAGCTACATATGATTACATCCACCACTCTTTAATGGACAGTTTCTGTTAAAGTCCAAGAAGCCAAACCTGATTGTCTCCAGTAGTTTCTAGTCCAAATAATCCCCAAGTACATCACACAAGGCCTAAAATTTGAGTGGTGACATCACAGGTATAGAAGCTTCCATAAGATTGGGGCTCCCAGATTCTTTAACAAGTTCAAGCATTTCAAAGGGGGAAAGATTGGCAAAAGAAACATAATAAAGGTTATCAGGCATCCTAGAACGGTCAAAGTCCAATGGAAAACTGTATTGCAAGAGATCAACAATTTGTTTATCCCAGTATTCAGTTAGATATGATTTCCATGCTGTAATGTTAAATTGTCCACTAACAGGAATTCTAGCTCCCATGAAATTAGGCATAGCCAAATTCTTGATAAATTTATGAGCCTCTATAATATTAGGTAAATCAGCCTATATACCCTCCTCCCCTGTGTAAACCATTAAGTCATTCAATGGTAAGAAACCAAAATTCCTCCCATTCTGTTGTATACAGCTTTTGTAATCAACTGAATTATTCTTATTCAAGTGAATGACATCTGGTATGTTACGTTTACGTTCATGAGGAGGGTTAATAATATCATAAATCATACATGTATTATCATCATCTTGATGCTGTATGCATGCTTAATCATGACATGCATCCAAGCTAATCTCTGTTCTTACTTTTTTGCTCTGCGTCAGTCGAGAAGCTACATTGACTATCTCTTCAGTCATTTTCAATGTATTGTCAGTATCTTGACTAGGCACTAGGCATAGGTCCCAATTTAGCCCTAATTAATTTTTTGTTGCCCCTGAATTGTGAACTTACCTGCTGACTTTCTTCAATCTCAGAATGGCATGTTTTATGTGTGGAATCAATGGTTGCCCAGTTTTGTTTTTATTGCCTTCCAAAGGTATAAAAACATGAACACTGGCATTCTTGATGTGCAATGATTTACCCAATGTTAGCCTCGTTTTGTTTTTCTTGCCTTCCAATGGTTTCACAGAATTATCATGTTCAACATTATTCTGACATTCATTGCCAAGATTTTCCGTTGGAGCCAGAACTTGAAACCTCGTATGAACAGCTTTGTTACTAGCCCTTGTATCTGATTGCATTCTTTCTGCTTAACAACTGACTTGCCATCCTTAAGAACTTGAGCATGTGACTTTTGATTTATCATTGTATTTAAGGACTTGTTGAGAGCAAACCACTGAAGCCATTGGTCACCTGTTGCTAATAACTCTTTACCAAGATTACTGGAACATGCATTTTATTTACTAAAATCTTAGCTATATCGGTGACCACCAATTTGTGCTCACCCATTCTCAGTCGTTTTTTGAATGATCTTTCTATTTGTTTTTACAATTGACCTCAGCATGTGGAAAAGTTCTTCCTGTTGATGCAAAATATGAAGCACAAATGTGCTTGTAAAGAACCCCCCCCCCCCCCCCCTGGTCTCATGGGATTTTTCTGGAGACACGTGCCCTGGTTAAAATATGTACAAGGCATTGATTTTGTACTTTTGCCAAACTTCTTGCCAGTAGTAACATTTCGATGTCAAGTTGTCTTTGATACAGGCATGTGTTTTTGAGCATTTGCTCGCAGCATCCAATCTATAGCCAAAGTATCAGCATATGATCTGGCCGCTCCCTGCGCCACACGACACAATAACACTCTGTGGCTGGCTTTGGCCAAAATCCAAAAAATATCATTAGCATCGCCCATGAGGGAGATCAGATAGTCAGGCATATGTTGTCTATTTTCCAGATCCGATTCATCCCTCATGGTCCGACCAAGACTAGCCACCCACTCTGTAACAGAGAGTTGGTCATACAAGACATGTTCTTTTGTAAGACCTGATAATAAGTATTCATGGTGCAATTTCACTTTTAATCATGACTTCCACATTACCGCCTCTCAGTTACTTAACTTTCGGGTTCATACCTGTTTTGGCAAGATCAGCAAGTTCCTGCAACCATTGCTCAACTATCAACTTAATAAGGGCATCCTCTTTGACAGATACTAAAATGGGCAGTTTATTTTCATTGAAAGTCTCTGGCTGTTGTTTTGATTTTGAACTACCAAGTTTCTTTGCTTTGGGAAGAGCTTTTGTGCTTTTAATTTTACTTTTATCAGAAGTCTTTTTGCAATCACCACTCTCAGTTTTATCAAATCTATTTCCTATTTGTTTCAACTGTTGCAGATTTTAAGAATTGATCACAGATTGAACTTTAAAATCCGCAGAATAATCACTAGAATAAATATGAGAAGTGTTACAGGGGTTATTTTGGTTAACATTCTGTCCGGATGTTGATTGAAGCTCATTATCCTAAGATACTAAAACAAAAACCAAACATAAGAGAAAACTATGCAGTCACTGTCGCCATGTGTAATATTGTTCATATGACAGCATGTGTGCATTATATATTATGTGTCCTCATTGCTTCCTAAGGGGCCATTTCCATACACGCTGATCTGTATTGCGTATCCGCAATGCAGATCCGTGAATGCGTTTGAGTATTTTTGAAGCATGTACAAATGATAGAGACTGTTTCCATATGCACTGATCCTTATTGCATTAAGCATGCCTATGCGCAATGCGGGAAGAAAATGCAGCATTGTTGCAAAAAAATGCATTCACGCAACGTAAAATAATGGCAAGATCACTGTTATCATTTTGTTCATTCCCTCACCCCAAAAGTGATGGTCAAAGGTCAAAGCGGACCATTGAGGTCAAACTACCACGAATGATGCAACAAGAGCAATTCATATAACTTCTATGGCAGTTAAAGTGTATGGGCTAGTTCATATTCGTCCCAGACTTAAAGTGACCTTCAGGTCCAATCCCTGTAAGGTCAAAACAGAGATACCTAACCAAGTTACCAAAGCAAGGTAAGGGCTAGAAAGGGTTTAATAATGCTGAACTGAAATTTCAGTAATGAGAGATGAAATTGATCTCCAAGTCAAGAATAAGGTCGGACAGCAAATTATAGTCTCCTCACCAAGATGAGAGGTCAAAGGTGATTACAAGTTCAAGGGTTAACTCTGATGCTATAATGCATATGCATTTCAACACAGGAAATACCCGATTGGGTTTTTAATTTTTATTATACAATTACACACAAATTTCTATCACTAAAAGTTATTTTTAAGACACACAATATAATCACAAACTCTATTTTTAAAAATATGACTTATGTTTCATCTGCACCCTGGATGGACGCGGTGCCCGAGCCCGCAGCGCCGCCAAGGCATAAACCATAAATGTGGCTACGGGCAAGCCCGGCACCAAACTGGAAATTTTATAAATTTTACATGAATTTTTACATTTGACTAAGATGCAGATGATGAATAATGTACTCCTATAGTTAACATTTTTGACACGAAGCTCTAATATAATATGAAATTTAAATTTCTGTGGACATTAACTACAATGCCATATAACAGCTGGCAAATAATAAGCTGGAATCCACAGTCGTGAATATAATGACCCAATTTAACAATTATTAAGAAAAAAGAGGTTAACCTCCAATAGGAAGTTAATTTTTGGGTGATATCGAAATATAATGAATATTAGAAAAGATAACCCCCCTGAAATGCCCCAGGGGAACTTCCCCTGAATTTTCTTACTTACTGGATTATAATAAGGAGACATGATCATGAAACATAGCAACATTCGCCCAAACACCCATCAATGAGGTAGGTGTAGTCGAAAGGCTTGTAAGAGAGGATCAGAGTGAGTGTGAGTAGTTGTATGAATATATCGCCATACGCAATCTGACTTCCATGTGCCTTTACTTTTTATGGCCTCAATGGGAACCCCATGTTGGAAGGCCCAAGATATGGGATATGTATACGTGCAATCTTATCCCTAGCCTGTAAGGTTTTTGACCATTTAACAAGAATAATGGCCATGTCATGAGAAAAAATAATGTCACCTCTCGCCAGGTGTCTAGAACCATCAAAATTTTTAAAACTGTGTGGGACCATGTTGGAAAGTCTCAAAAATGAGAAGAAAGCCAGCAGGTAGAGTGATGTAAAGACCTGTAGGGCCTCCAGCTTTGCAGTGACCTCTAGAATACTAATGAACATATCCTGTGTTAGTATGGGTTAGTTTGATCACAAGAGGTCTATTGATTTTTAGAGATCTAATAAACATTTGAATCTTTTCATCTCTAAATGATATGGTAGGAATATTGTAAATGACACAGTAAGCTCGAATACCAACCAAATAATTGGAGATATTTGAGGGGGGTATGGTGATTCTGATATAAGTATTCCATAAAAGCCAATAATGTATGGACATTTACCTGAGATGGCAGCAGTCCAGCCACCACCAGAAATGCCATGAAGTCCGAGAACATTCTACTGTAAGCTCGTTGTGTAGCTGGCTTGAAGGATTGAAGCAACCGAGCAAACGCCCTGGTGGTCAGCTGGACTGCTGCAGAAGGCATATCTACAATCATAAATCATGGTTTAGCTTGGTCAAATCAATATGAGTGTGAATCCACATAAAATTGGGAACATACTGGTGCAATGAATGCCAGGAGACGGTATCAAACTTAAACCTAGATAACAGGTCAGCAGCTACATTATTTTTACCTGAAATATGCTCAATATGAATGGATATGTTAAATATTGCTGATATAAGCCATATATTACGGGCACACCATGCAAGTACAGAATCTTTGGTCCTACCAGAGGTCAAAACTTCAACCCCGGCCATATTGTCGCATTTGATTCGTAATTTTTTGCATGACCACTGAGTGGCCCAGATTTTTAGAGCTACAACTATGTTAAGCATCTCCAGGTGTACGATGGAGTAGTTATTAAAATTTTTTGGTATGGGAAGGGCATAGCACTGATTAAGAAATATACCCCCATAGCCTTTCAAACAGGCATCTAAATGCAGCTCAGCTTGGACTGGTTTAACATCAAAATAAACTACACCATTGAATTGTTTAAGAAAGGTAACAAACCATTTTAAATCCTTAAAGAAATCGACAGTCAACCTAGTAGATGAGTTACCCTTCATTGATCTAAGAAACTGAAGCATACGGTTCAAGAATGCCCTGGCTGGCCGGACGCATTTTGATACATATAAGAGAGATCCTAACAAAGATTGTAGCTCTCTCTTTGAGCAAAATTTTTTGTTTTGCCATTCATCACACATTTTAACAATATTTTCTATTTTTTCAGGGGGAACAGACATGGTTCTAGTCTCAGTATCAATTAATATGCCTAAGCACACCATAGAAGTAGTAGGAGATACCAACTTCTTGCTGTTCAGTGTCAGACCCAATTGGTCTAGGAGATCGACTAAAAATTGAAAAGCAGGGTGAATTTTTGAGGGCGTGCCACATTGGATTATACCATCCACATAATTGAACAGATCATGAAAGCCATGTTTCCTCATGATGAGTCTAATGCTATCTGTCACTTTTTCAAAGAAAATTGAGTCATGTCTGTACCCAAATGGTACCGATTGATCGATATAATAAGAATCTAACTTTAAACCTAGCAAATTAATATCCCCTGGGTCAACTTTAAGTTGGCGAAAGGCCCGACTGATGTCGACTTTACACAACAAAGATCCAGGTCCCAGTTCAATAAGTCTTTTTACAATATCATCAACAGATGGGTAATTGAGAATGAAATCTGAGCCTAAATAGTTATCTCTTTGCACACCAGCATTAACAGACTGGCCTTTTGGCCAGCTTAAGTCGACAATAGTTCGCCTGGTGTCTGAGTCAGGTTTGTCCCTTGTCATAAAAGGTGAGATGTGAAGTGAAATGGGATAATGTTCAAATGGCCCCAATATGGCCCCATGTTTCAATTCTTCACGAATATAAGTTTGAACATGAGAAGAAAACTGTTTAGCTGAAGCATGATTTTCCTCAGTAGATACAAGCTCAGTATTGGTGTCAAAGTCAAGAGGAAACCCGAATTCCAATAAGTCAAGTAAATGGGTATCCCAGTAGTCCCGTAAGTGAAATTTCCAATTATCTATGTTCAAATTTGAAACCACTGGAATCCGAGCTCTCAGAAAATTTGGACAGCCAAACTGCTTTACTGACTTATGTAACTGTAAGGGGTCACTAATGGGTTGATTTTTGTCTCTGGGCCCTCATACTTTCGCAAGGTACTTAGGGGTATCACCCCAAAAGATTCGCCCATTTGATTTTTGCAAGCCACATAATCAGGACAATTTTTTGCCTGTATGATGACACCAGGGTCAACTCTTTTCTTCAGCAATGCTTTACCAAATTTATCACAATCTTGCAAGTTTTCATTATGATACGAACTTACATTCTGCCCAGTATCGCCAGGAGCAGTGCCCACTGCTTGGATTTCACATTCAAGCATATCAAAGTCATCCAAAAACAAGCCTTTTTCCATCAAAGGTTCAAACCTATTCTTACACACAATGATATTTTCACTGGAGCAATTTTTAGTGGTTTTACAAGACCTAGTTTTTTGTTTAAGTGGCTGATGTGGTATATTGTGAGACAGCTTCACACCTTCCTTGAACAACTCAAGAGGCTCACCTGGTTTGCTTGCAACTTGAGTACCCACCAGAGGTGTAGCTTGCCCATGGCCCTTCTCGCCCAAGTTAGCTCTGACCACACCAGCAAAGGACTTACCAGCAACAACAGGCTTATGACTGTTGCTGGCATTAAACCACTCCATCCAGTCATTTCTAGAAGCTTGACATTCAGTAACTACAGTTTTCCTACAACAAAAACTATTGAAAACATGCCTATCAACAAACTTTTGATTCGTACAAAGATTTACAACATTTTCCTGGACACAATCAGGCTGCCATGTAGCCTTATCAACTATGCACAGAGTTAATCGTTTTTTGAATTTTTTGTCTTACAATCCAGGGCAGTGTGGGCATTGACCTTGCCATCCTGGGCAAAACATGTACTACATATATGTCGGTAGAAAACTCCTTTTGTCTCGTGATGTTTTTGAAAGTTACAAGAATTATCATTGTAATACACACAGGGCATTGACTTGTTTGCTTTTTCTGGCCAGACTGACTTTTGCGAAATTTTTGTGAGCTATTGGAAGCCTGTGTAGGCATGACATGTCTTTGAGCATTTGCCCATCTGATCCGGTCAATTTTTTCCGTATCTGACCAACCAGTCACCTCCCCTTGCTCCATGCGACATAAAAGCACAGCATGGCTGGCCTTGGCTGATGCCACGAAAAATCATTAGAATCATCACGGAGGGCAATTAAATAGTCTAACATGTGGTCCCTAATTTTTTGACAATTTTCATCTCTCAAAATTCTGCAGAAACCAGACATCCACTGTGTGATATTCAACTGATTATACGTAATTCTATCCTTGGTACTACCTGCCAGTGCAAATTCATGGGGCCATTTAGCTCTTTCCTTGACAAAAACGTCCATAGCACCACCCCGCTGTGATTTATATTTTGGATCCATACCTTTAACATCATTGTTTGACAATTGCCTGATTCGGGCTTCCACCTGATCCTGAACGGATCTATCATGTCTCAAGGTATGCAATTCTAGTAATTTTTTGACCGAATCACCCTCAGAAAAACTTCCATTGAGACTTGAACTAGCAGTACACCTAACAGTAACTTTTTTGGCCTTAGGCCGAGCAGCAGAAGCCGAACTCTGTTCAAAATAGCAGTCAAACGCTTACCAATTGCGTCCAGCTGAGAAAGTATCCTTTCATTAATGAGTGTCTGATCCAGTTGACTTCCAGCCGTAACTTCCCTACTTCTTGAATTTTTGAAACGTGAAGGTCTGTCTGATTTTTTGCATTTTTAGTCAGTGCATGCACAGGAGATTCGTCAACAGAATCCTCAGTTTCCTGTGACAACAGAGTACCGATTTCCAAATCAATACTAGTATTAGAATCAGTATCAGACCTAGATTTTGAACTCTGACCCGGTTCCGGATGAGAGGCAAATTCATTCAGAAAGGTATTGTCATTATTTAATTGAAGTTCTATGGGAATCTCAACTTTCCGACGCAAATTGTAAGAGTTACCTGCAGTTCTGTGCTTCTGTTTCCCTGCCATCATGAATAAAAATCAACAGACAAGACCCCTAAAAACTATGTATGAGCAAGATAAAAAAAAATAAAATAATTTAAATAAATAGAAAACAAATAAATTCTTTATAAAATAAAACAGGTCTTGTCTTGCTGACTGCCAGTTCAAATTTGGCCATTCTCCCCTTGACCATAGCAAGGGTCAAAGCCAATCAGAAACGACCATGTGGCCAGTAAATCCATTTACAATATAGGGGTGTTTCAAAAATTAGAGGTGAAGGAATGATTAAGGTTGGCACCTCAATGCCAACCCGCAAATTTTTTTCTCTTTAAACAAGCATAAAATCGTCATTTTTTTCTCAATTTTTATAAATAAGGTATCATTTTGAAGCTTGTAACATGCAGAATACATGTACATTGGTTATGTGATTGATTTAATAATATTTTAAGTAAATATAACAACAACCATAAATTATAAATGGATAAATTGAAAAATCTGCCTTTAAGAAATATTTATAAGTCTTAATAATTCATAAAAATATATTCTGTCATCGATTTAATTATTAACCAATACTTTTGTACCAATTCAAATTGAAATCTATGCTGCTTGCTATATTTATTCACAAATCTGCATTGTTTATGCACTTATTTTTAAGTGCATATAGAAACACATTTTATGCAATCTGCATACGCATTGCGGATCTGCATCGCGGATACGGATTGAGGATCAGTGCGTATGGAAATGTACACTAATGTTCAATTGGAAGAATACATGTACAAAATCATAGATATCCCGAGCTGCAATAAGAGCTGCATATGCAAATTTTGTATTTATACTAAATACAGAAAGAAGGGAGGCCGAAATGAGCCTCATAGCACCCGAATGCTATCCTATAAACTTTTACATATTGTAGAAGTTGTGTTTCATAAATACATTGAATAAATGTTCAATTGGAAGAATACATGTACAAAATCATAGATATCCCGAGCTGCAATAAGAGCTGCATATGCAAATTTTGTATTTATACTAAATACAGAAAGAAGGGAGGCCGAAATGAGCCTCATAGCACCCGAATGCTATCCTATAAACTTTTACATATTGTAGAAGTTGTGTTTCATAAATACATTGATGGGGTTTTCTCTGTTCTATAATCAGACATGTAAGACTTAGTAGTCGATATTAACATCTGTTTGTTTTTTTTATTTCTATGAATCATTTGTATACAGATAAATGACTAATTGCATTTCTGTGTGCATATGATGATTCCGAATTTCGGAGGTTCACCATGGCCTAGTAGTTGGCAAGTTTGGCATCTAACCACTGACTGTCACTTATCCTTATGTTTGACTCTAAGTTCCAACACTGAGGGCTTGTCCCAATATGATCCTGGCTATTGAACAGGAAGTAAGACCCTAACTTTGACCTTTACCCACAACATGGAGCGCTTCTAGATATTCAATGATTTTTTCTGTCTTTAACCTTCTTCAAATGCTGAAAACGTACACAGAGCCTCTCACATTAACAGTAGCCTATTTTTGTTTCAGTGGCATTGATAAACATTGACTTTTATAGTCAATCAATGCATCCCTTGATAAGGTATTATACCCGTAATTCCTTTATATTTATAGCTCATGTGATGTTTGATGATGCAATGGAACAGAATGATGATTGCAAGTGGCAAGTGAACAAGTATGTCCTTCGACTCAAGGACTGTATGGCTGAGGCAGCCAAGTAAGACTTTGATTGAATGTATCTGATTTGGGATTTACAATCTGTGTTTGATAAAAGGAATTTGCTATGTATCCGAGTAAATTACAAGGGTTGTGTTTTCAAAGTATTAAACCCACTTTTTTCACTTTATCTGTGCCCAGAGGCCTAGTGAATACCACTCTCAACTCAGAACAGAGGGAAACTGGGTTTGGGTGACCAGTTAGAATGGTGGTCTTTTGTCATTGGGTTCTGTCCCAAATGACAGGCTTAGGAAACTCTGGAATGTTGATAAATGATCATCTGATAATCTGTTTTTCCAATTCAGGTAATGTCAATCATTGCTGATGTTAGAAAAATCTTGAAACTGCCAAACAGACGATTAGATAAGCTTGTTATTTAAGGAATCACAATGAGTCAAATATTAATTGTGGTCTTGCAATACATGAGACATCGTAGTGAGTATAAATGTACTGTACATAAGATACAATATTTTCAAACTGTTCCAGACTGGTTTCCTGTGCACTCTCCATTATTCGATACGTAAATATACGTGACTGATGATTGCCAATCTACAGTTCTCAAGCATCATTCTGGATGCCTGTGTAAGACCAAGCAGAGATAACCACGAAATTTTATTATTTTTTTTTCTCGTAAAGTTACAAAGATTCAGGGAACATTTGTCTTTAGAAATTGCAAATACATTCAGATCCCCAGACATAAACAGGATTTTATATAGAACGTCATAAACATACATGAGTTCATTGATTGCTAATAAGATCTTTTGAACATGGAAAAAATAGAGTAATACTTAATACAAACATCTGTACACTAGATACCCATAAGGAAGCAATTATGAAAATGTGTTAAACTTAAAACATACTTTTGCTGACACACAATAGAAAAAGTGTGAATTTTTTTCACGGATAAAATCTTTTATCATGTCACAATATTCAAAAAGATTCAACCTAATGCTAAATTTAAGTGAACTTTTGTTTTCGGATGGTCTTTTGAATGTGGCCTCATATTTTCTGAGGTCGGGATCTTGATCCAGACAAGCCGAGACAAGCCGAGATGCACTACGTCCTTTTGGGGAGGTGAAACCGACCCAAATTTTTGTGTACTTTTTTCTGGATTCTTGTACAGACTTTTCTAGTGAACAGTAGAGTTGTACAGTCGGTTGTAGGTTCTGCCTCAGTGGACCTTCATCATTGCAGTAAGTTAACATATGTGACCTAATAATTTACTTCAACACTGTTAAAATGTTTGTTAATATTTTTACAACTATACAATTCACCCATACTGATCCTTATCAATAGTATTAAGCCATACACCCATACAAATAGAATTCCAAACTGATTCCCCTCAGTTGTTCTTTGAGATGTATACATTCTGTGTGTACATACGGACTATAAATCTAAGGTTATTTAAGTGACAAGTTGTTAGATTATAGGACACAACATATTTCAACCGATAAATGCAACATGTTTTTGCTTACAAAACAGCTTTGTAAGTGGTATTTTTATTCTGTCCATTAACAGTGCAGTGTATCAGCGAGACACCAATATCCCATCTCCAGTAAAATGTTCTACACCTTATGGTGGCAGGTTAACCTGGATATTAAAGGGTGGGACAAGACTGGTGGTTCACCTAAAAGACAAAAACCATATTAGGCACAGAAAACGCTGGTCACAGGTAAGGATTACTAATGGTCAAATTACTTCGACTACTGTGTAGTTTCAAAGGGAATAATGAATACACTCAATCATCAAAAAAAATAAATAAATATATATCATTTTGGCTTAATGTTTCCTTTAGGAACATTTTGTCTGCAATGTGACAAGAAATATCTCTTGTGCATAACAAATGGAGTCACACAGTTGCAATGGTGACATGAGTGAATATTGTAAGTTCTATGTACACTGTTGTCTGCTTTCCTAACCTTTCCTTTGGTTCACATTTGAACCACATTCATAAGATACTTAAATATATCTTGAGGCCTATTAACGTGGTACATTTAATTCAATTCTGGTGACCAATACATTGACTTCAAAATGATGGTTTTGCAAACCAGAAACGGAAAAGGTGTGTTATGGTGTTATTTTCTTATATTTTAAGACTATGTGACTGCAATATTATAAAGTATATATAGCTCCATTTCCATTGTGATATCATAATTTTGCAAAATGATAAAAACATGAACACATTTACCTATGTTAAGTCTCTCTGCTGAAAACAAACTTTTCAGATTTTTTTAAAAGCTGTTATAACTGATAATACCCTGGTGGACACTATTTCTGTTCTCACTTTTTTGTTACTAGACTGTCACCTTACCAAAATATCATTCAAATCAAATCAAAGATGGACGTTTTTACCAATATTTATTTGTCTCCATTGTTTGTCAATGAAACAGAGGATTAGGTTTAAAGGTATTCTTGGTAATCTACACAAAACTCAATATGTTGACATTAAACAACATTTTCGATCTGATATGAGTAAAGAACTTGTCAAGCAATTTAGACATTTAATGTCTGCAGAAGTGCAAAATAGATAATTTCTGTTGTTGTGTTCAAGGCTGTGGAACCAACTATCAGCAAACACATTAGCTCTTCAGATTCTCTCTAATTCAAAAATATTAACTACATTATTAAAATTTTATGTAATGAAAAGCACATTGCAACTGATAAAACGTTCTATAATATTACATCTTTTCATCTTTAGTATGATAAAATGAAGCTCCAGTACATTCTGTTACTATGATATTTTAGGTAATGTACATGTACTATCTCCTTGGCTACAGCCTCTTGAAAAACCTAGCTAAAACTAAGACAGAGGTTCCGTATATGGATAGCAGGGATTCTCATTGGTAAGTGCAAAGTGGTTGAGTTTAATGTATGGTATAAGAATGTATGTCAGTGCTCCTGATACATTTTTCTATTCTCAAGAAAAAAATTCTGTGAACATTCTAGACTTGGATCAATTTTGTAAAAGATCACAACCGTTTAGAGTAAAGCCAAAATGTGACACTTTTTTGGTCCAGCACATTAGTCGCATTTCACCATGTTTTTGTGAAATAAGGTAATATCACTGCTATGTCTTCCTGGTATTAACTGCTGGTGATACTTTCTGTTACAACCGTGGTCAGTCGAAACAGACGATACATTAGTAATCTTTAACCATCAGTAACCTACTGTAATGCAGTCTGGAGATACATATTTGATTAACACTAGTTTGTGACCAAGTGAGAACAAAAGAGGCAACTTGGGGTAAAATAAGTTTCATTTCTAATGTTAACTTCTACCTTTCTGTACATACTATGACTAAGACCACCTTAAGTAACTTTCTCTTTCCTTCTCACTTGGCCACAAACTATAGAACACTCTTGGAAGAGGGGCATCTACCTTATTCAAAGGCTTTGACACAGTTTTTATTTTGCTCCTTAAATAATGAGCAAGAGAATAATTTACCCTTGTTACTAGTTTTATATGTCTTGTCCCATGTTTTAAATATATTATATAATAAGTAAAATATAATTTTGTGAAAAACTGGATGCTCAGTAGGCCTTGGGCCCCTTTCTAATTTAAACAAGGCGTGGCTTGGGAAACCCCAAAGTAGAATGTAAAGGAAAGACTTTTAGTGCCGATTACGGAAGAAAATATACAAAAAAATGACATAAAAGAAACTAAGTGAGTGTTTAGAAAAATAACTTTGGAGTTTAAATGTTTTTACTTAGAATTTATGTTTACTGACGGCTACAACAGGTTTTCAGTAAATAACAGATGATTGATCCGGGGTGTATGTTAGAGCCACACCAGAAGTACTCTGAAATATATTGAACTGATGTTACATCTTAGCAAATTAGAACACATAAGTTCATACTGCTACATTTTTGTCTTCTCTCTTTTCCTCACAAAGTAATTTCCATTTACATGCAGTATTGAAACCATCAAGTGGAGTTAAACAGCATTGTGTGTTATTTGTTATCACATGAGCATCAAGAATAGAGCGGAGTCTGATAGGACTGCAGTGAGGAATAGAAAACACAATCAGATTCAAACTGATGGGAAGGACAAAGAACAGAAAAAAGGCATAGATGAGCAGCTTGTAAAGGTACAAGAGTAGAGCATAAATGCATGATAGAAAGGTCAAAAGGTCAAAGCTGGGATTTTACATCCTGTCCAACAGCCAGGGTCATATTGGGACAGGTAATAAACATTGTTCTGTCCTTTAAACGAATAATCCTTCAGATTAACGTAAAATAGATTTAATGTACAAAATGGAGTTAAATAAGATTAAAGTAGAACTTCTGGGCATTCAGGCACTGTTAAGACATAGAGCGTTGATAAAACAGACATTAGCAGAACAGCTAATCATAATACAACACATCAACAAATTTCTGTTTCTATTACGCACCACACACATTTCTCTCAGGAACAGATGGTTTGGAGAAACAATTTAAATTTTGGCAATTATGAAAACCATACACTTTTTCCAGAATATAAAATGGCCACTTATGTAGATTCCTAATATTTGAAATATTCTAAAGTAATCGCAATTAGAAACAGCAAATCATTTAAAAAGTTGTGTTACAAACTTATTTGTTTTCGGAAATACATGAGTGAAGCTACACATTTCATATCAAAATCTACAACAGTGTCTACTATTTGATAAAATTTAATGCGTGATTCAGCGGTGTAATATAGGCATTTCAAAAGATTGTTTAAAAAGTATATTAATTGTGTAAATTGTGAAGGCCTGTAATGTAACAATAATGAATGTTAACAAATAAAATATGACTATGAGAAGTTTCCAACTGCATTCATTCAATGCTTGCACTCTGTCAAGTAAGGCAACTTTGACACGAACCAAACCTTTAGCAACACCCAATAGGTTGTTTAAATGAAGCATAGACTTTCTCAGATATTAAAGACCGTGAGAAGGAAGATTTTAGCAGAAAATCTGAATGATCGAAATGGTGGCAAAACAGCATTGGCATTTGTGGAAGTCCAAACCACATAGAAGTGACAGCTTAAACTTAGATACCAACCATGTAAACGCAATAACTCACTCACGAGTTTACTCAATAGAACAAGGTTTTCTGAAGTTCATGTAACTGAGCCAGATAGGATATAATGCCTAAGCTTATATATTTAATCAAAACGGTTTTGATTTTACCCAGGGTGTCTGGCTAGGCATTTAAGTGATTGGATGGAAAGAAAACTCTTGTCTGAGCTTTATCTCAGACCGTGAGGTAAAGGCAGTTCATACTTGACACTGATTCCAGAGTGTAGTTGTAAAACATCATGGTTTGTCCTTGATTTGACCTTTAGCCATTCGTCTAAAATTTTATAGTTATATATATCAGAAACCATAAGCTACAGGAAATTTGTACTTTGTAGAGACAAGATATATTTCTCTGTCCAAATCAATTAACTGCTGGACACCACATGTAACATCATGCTGGGACCTTTTTTTCCAGATTGAGAACACCTTCATCCTGGCTTTAGATGGAGATGTGGATTTCAAGCCTGAGGCTGTCCTTCGTCTTATTGATAGAATGCGAATTAACAATGAGACCGGAGCTGCATGTGGAAGAATTCATCCGAAAGGGTCAAGTAAGTTCCGTACTAGGACTAGTATACAGCCAAATTCAAAGTCCTATCATAAGATATTGCTGAGGATGAATGAACAGTTTTTCAAAGTACATATACAGAAACTGGGTTATAACCTTTACTATTGGGCTGTAATTAAGAGCAGGAAAAAATTACAGATGGCATGATATGATTGACACAACAATTTTGTATCTTAATAGGTCCAATGGTGTGGTACCAGAAATTTGAATATGCGATCGGTCATTGGTTTCAGAAGTCCACTGAACATGTGCTAGGTTGTGTCCTCTGTTCACCAGGATGCTTCAGTCTCTACAGAGCATCAGCTCTGTTAGATAATAATGTGATGAAAAGGTACACGACTAAATCAACAAAAGCAGGGCATTACCTGCAATATGACCAAGGTTTGTATCCAAGTTTGTTTTTATTGCGTAAAATACCCTTACCTTATCCTCACTAGTGCTTTTGCCTTGGCGGGAGCAAACAACACGACCAAACGAGAATATTTTTAAAAGAAATATTCTTGTCGGTACCAGTATGTACACGCATGACCGCGCATGCGCCTCCATCGGCAAACCCCGTTTAGCCTCACTTCAATTTTGGTCGTCAGGGAGCAAACATCGTTTGTTTACAGTGCCGAGTTCGTTTGGAAAATTCGAGGAAAGATGGCTGAAAGTCAGATTAAATCCAAAGGACAGAAGATTGCTTCTGGTTGTCGACATTTTACTGCAGAATGGGACTCTCATCATTTTTGTTGGGCTTGCCGTGACAAAAAGAAGGGTGATGATGTTTGTGTAACTTCTAAAGAGGAGGACTGCTATATCTGTCTTCAGTTTTCTTCTGATCAGAAGAAAAAATTGAAGGCCAAGAAGGCATATCAATTGAAAAAATCCAAAGATATTTCTAAAGATTTAGAGGACTCTTTATTAGGACCAGAAGAACCTCCATCTACAGCTGCGGCATCAACTTCATCTTCAGCCACTCTTTCTTCTGATAAATCTACTTCTTCAGATCCCCTTTTACTTATTCTAGAGAGATTTGACAGTAGGCAAGGTAGATTGTCTGCTCTAGAGAAGGGAAGTACCTCTGTCTCCTCTAAAGAGGTGAATATGACAGAGGCAACCCCTCATGAAGTGTCTGAGACAAAAAAGAATGCATCACGTTCTGCTTTTGCTGTGATAGAGGAAGAATCTCAAGATTATAGGGAGTCCGGATCGAAAAGAGCTCGTTCTTTGTCGCCTTCTTCTGACAAACCTACAAATTGTAAAGACGAGGAGGTGGATGATGACCCCTCTTACAGGCAGGTTTTGGCTTCTGTCAGAAGTTTGTTAGATCTTCCCACTCCTGAAGAGTATTCAGAGGGACCTTCTAAAATTTTTGGTTCAAAGGACAGAAGGAAGAAAATTCCGATTCTACCCATGTCGCTTCCTCCAGTGGGTGAGATCAATTCTAGATGGTCAGAACTTGAGAAGAAGGTGGCTGGCAATCCTTCGGAAAATGGTGAAAGGTTGCTTTCAGCTCCTTATAATTCAGACAATTTCCTGCCTTATACTAGACCACTGATGAAATTTTATAGATCTACTTCATCAGAATTCACTACCATGGCACCCAAGTGTCAGGACTCCTTCAAGAGTGTGTGCACAAAATCTTTCACTACCCCATCCTCCATTTCAGTACCTACCAAGCAATTCACCACTATGGAGGCAGTGAAAAGAGAACATGTCCAAATGTTAGGGTTTGTGAGCATGTTCATTAGGGCGATTGAGAAGTGTGCTACAAATATGGAGGACATGCTTCAAGCCTGCTTTGGATCAATGGATGAGACTGTTCATAAGGACATAGAGGAGGCTTTGGGTTACATTCATGTTCAGCTGGCAGCTATTTCATCTACAGAAAGGGCATTGGAGACTATTACTGAAGCCTCTATGACTATGGCTTGCAACTTGGAACTGGCAAGAAGGGATACTATCTTAAAGCTATGTGCTCCTCAACTTCATGAACATGATAAAAATAGACTCCGTAGATCTGGCTTTACTTCTTCGGATTTATTTTCACCTTCAGTCCTCAACAGTGTAGAGAACAAATATGACAGGGATAGATCCCCCAAAAGACAGAAGCTAGATAGTAGATCTTCATATGCTTCAAGGAAGAGTACTTCTTATGGGCAAAATGCTAATCAGGCCTTCAATAGAGGTTCTTTTCGTGGCCAAGGTGAATTCAAAAGCCAGCAGAAAGCACCACAGTCCAACAGAGGCAGCCGTGGTGGTAGAAGGAAGTGACTATGTAAAGTCACAGATCTTACTTCCTGGAGGTCGTTTGCAGCTATTTGTCAAGGTATGGGAGCGAAACGAATGCCATCCCAGAGTTGCACTCTTTCTAAAACACGGTTACAAAATACTGTTGAATCAACCAATCAAATTGTCTCTTACACCAACCATTCGAAGCGGTTATGCGGATCCACAAAAACAGAAATTTCTGTTGGATTGTGTTCAGGAAATGCTTCAGAAAAACGCCATTGTTCCAGTAAGAATGAGTGCAACTCTGGGATTTTACAGCAGGTTGTTTTTAGTCCCGAAACCGGGAGAAAAATGGAGACCAGTGATAGACCTAAGTGTGTTAAATCTGCATCTATCGGTTCCCACATTCAAGATGGAGACTGCCGAAATTATACGAAACTCCATTTGCAAAGGGGAGTGGGTCGTATCTGTAGATCTTACAGACGCTTACTTCCACATTCCTATCCACCAAAAGTCGCAAAAACTGCTTCGATTTCATGTGGGAGGACGTTCTTTCCAGTTCAGAGCCCTACCTTTCGGTATAGCCACGGCTCCACTCGAATTCACTCAAATTGCCCGAGAGGTAAAGTTAATGCTTCAAAACAGGGGTATACGCATCCACCAGTACTTAGACGATTGGTTACTGCGAGCTCCAACTCAACAGATTTGCATGGAGCAGTCAAAACAGCTGGTCGCATTTGTACAAGAACTAGGTTGGGTAATCAACTTCAAAAAATCAGAGTTAATTCCAACCCAAAATTTCGATTTTCTGGGGTACAGATTCGACTTGATCAAGGGCGAGGTCCTACCCACACAGAAAAAATGGCTAATTTTGACAACTGCCATAGAAAGTCTGAACAACAGTCTAACAACAACAACTCCTAGGATCCTGATGTCATTCATAGGCATTCTGGCATCTCTGGAAAAAACAGTCCCAATGGGCAGACTGCACATGAGGCCCTTTCAATGGTATCTCAAAATTCATTGGAAGTATCCCCAATCTTTGGACAAAAAAATACCATGCTCAGAAATTTTGAAAAAAACATCTGATATGGTGGAAAAATCCCCAAAACGTGCTGAAAGGTTGTCCCCTTCATGCAGAAGAACACAATCTCCTGTTATTTACAGATGCTTCGGTCAAGGGTTGGGGTGCTCATTTGGGTGACCTGACAGTCAGTGGACTGTGGTCGGACACAGAGGCAAATTTGCATATAAACATTCTGGAATTGAAGGCAGTGTTTTTGGCAATAAGGTCTTTCCAGACCCATCTTTTGAATCAAAGGGTCTTGGTGGCCTCGGACAATGCAACAGTGGTGGCCTACCTCAACAAACAGGGGGGGACTCACTCACTGGAGATGTGTCTCATGATCTGGCGTCTGATGGCTTTTTGCAACCCCAGGGCAATTTTGCTAAGGGCTCGTCATATCCAAGGGTGTCTGAATGTGATAGCAGACAGTCTGTCTCGCAGGGACAAGATTATTTGGCACAGACCAATGGTAGATATGTTTGCAACCAAGATGAACAACAAACTACCTCTTTATGTATCTCCAGTCCCAGATCCAAATGCAATGTCGGTAGATGCATTGAATATCTTGTGGCAGGCTCTAGACGGTTATGCCTAATGCCCAGTTGCTCTCATACCCAAACTGGTTCAAAAGATGAGAACCTATGCTTGCCGAATGATTGTAGTAGCCCCAGGGTGGCCAGGGATGAGCTGGTTTTGGGATCTAATAGAACTGTCCACAAAAACCCCACTACTACTTCCTCACTTGGAAACTCTCCTCAAACAACCGTTCAGTTGCAGGTTCCATCAAAATCTCCAGTATCTGAATCTACATGTTTGGCATCTGGATTCAAGGCCAAATCACCTCAAAAATTCTCTAAGTCAGTGGCAGAGAGAGTTAAGGCACCTCAAAGATTTTCATCAAGAAGGGTCTATGAATCAAGGTGGACCATTTTTGAGTCATGGTGCAAACAGAGTCAGGTGGAGTTCGAAAAACCTACTCTTTCCTCCATAGCTGATTTTTTGACCTATTTGTTCAATGAAAAGGCTTTGAAATCTACTACTATTGCAGGATACAGAACAGCAATTGCAGATCATCTTGGACCTGCAGGGATTGAGATCAGTCATAGTTTTGAACTCAATAGATTGATTGCCAGTTTTCATAGGGATAGGCCAATGAAGGATAGGAATATACCTTCTTGGGACTTATCTTTAGTGCTCTTGGCTTTGACGAAAGCTCCATTTGAGCCACTCAAGGATGCTCCTTTGAAAATTTTGACTTTCAAAACGGTTTTCTTTATGACTTTGGCCTCAGGTAGAAGGAGGGGTGAAGTTCATTCTTGGTCCTTCAGGTCTTTAAAACATAAGTCTTGCTGGAAGGAGTTCACAGTGTCCCCTTCATCAGTTTTTCTTGCTAAGAACCAATTGGCTTCAGATGGTCCAAGTATTATTCCACCAGTGGTCATTCCTGCTCTTAAAACCATCGTTGGATCAAACCTTAGTTGAGGATATGACCTTGTGCCCAGTTAGATCTTTAAGATATTACATTGACAAGACTAAAGATCTGAGGGAAGGAAAACATCTTTTATTTATCTCCTTCAAAAGTGGGTTTTCGGGGGATATTCCAAGATCTACCATATCTTCATGGATAAAACAGACAGTTATGCTTGCGTATCAGGGATCTGACCTTGAAAATCATAATTTGTCCAAGGTCAAAGCGCATGATGTACGCTCAATGGTGGCTTCCTTGGCTTTCAAAGGGGGAGTCTCTCTTGACCAAATTCTAGGTGCATGCTTTTGGAAGTCACACACCACATTTACAAACTTCTATTTGAAGGATGTGGCTTGGAGGTCAAAGAAAAGTTCGGAATATTCCCTGGGTTCGGTGGTTTCTGCTCAACACATAGTACGATTATAGTAGGTATTTCCTACTTGTGTAACTATAATGCATTTTTCATATTTTCAATGTATCTGCTCTATCTTGCTTTAACTTGTGCATGATGATAGCTATTGTGATTATATGCTGTATTTTCATGTATTTACAGGCCATCCAGGAAGATGTTTGTAAATAAGAAGTTAGTTTGTTCCAGTTGTTCTGTTGAAACTACCATTTTTTAAGCAAGACAGAAAACAGCCTTTGATATGTGCAAAAACTCAAACTGAATATAGGACCAAGGCACAGTGGAAAAGGGGCCAGGTTAGTGTTTACAAATATAACATAAACATAGTGTTATTTTGTTGAGTTATTTTGTGCTTTGTGCTTTAGTACTTTGTCCTCACAAGAGTGCTTGATATTTGTACTTTGGCTTATTGTTTGATTATACCTACTATTTGGTGTCAAAAATATTGAAAATCCCACCACCAATATGGTTGTAATCAAGCACTAGTGAGGATAAGGTAAGGGTATTTTACGCAATAAAATGTAAAAATTTTATTGTTGTTTAACTTTTTGTAAGTTAAATACTTACCTTATCCTCACTAGATTCGGATTCCCACCCATCCAACCCCACATTTTCAAAATTTTTGGTTTTTCAATACTTTACATTGATTCCAAAATTAAAGTGAGGCTAAACGGGATTTGCCGATGGAGGCGCATGCGCGGTCATGCGTGTACATACTGGTACCGACAAGAATATTTCTTTTAAAAATATTCTCGTTTGGTCGTGTCGTTTGCTCCCGCCAAGGCGAAAGCACTAGCGAGGCTAAGGTAAGTATTTAACTTACAAAAAGTTAAATTACAATAAAATTTTTACAGTTTGTATGAAATGTCTTTCATTTTATTCTGTCTCCTTTTTATGAAGTAACATTTCCACTAAATTCCAATACTTAATCAATAAGTTATCACCATGGTTAAATGTAAAAAAATAAACTTACATGACATCTCTACGACAAAGGCAATTTTGGGAATTCTTTAACTTTTTCAGCGACTTCCAGTGCATACTCACATTGTTTTTACTTGTTTATACAACAAAAACTTTCAGAATTAAATATGTGTTCATCAAAATTGGTTTCCTTACCATCTAAGTAAATTAAAGGTGGTATCTTTACATTTTAGTGTTTAGCTTTACTATTATTTATTGCAGGTGAAGACAGATGGCTCTGTACTCTACTACTTCAACAAGGTTACCGGATAGATTATGCAGCTGCAGCAGATGCACTAACCTATGCTCCAGAAACATTTGACGAGTTCTTCAACCAACGCAGAAGATGGATACCATCTACAATTGCAAATATTATCAACCTGCTCTCAGATTCTGAAAACACAGTTTTGGTGAACTCCAACATCAGCTCCCTGTACATTGTATACCAGTTCATTTTGTTGATATCCACTATTCTAGGCCCTGCAACGATCATCTTGGCTATTGCCAGTGCCTTCAAAAGTGTCTTTCACTGGGAACTCTGGGAATGTTACTTTGCATCACTTGCTCCTGTAGTTTTTTACCTAATCATATGCTTTAAGTGCAAGACCAAGACACAACTTTTGGTTGGCGCTTTCCTTAGTGTAATGTATGCTGCTGTAATGACTGTTGTACTTGTTGGCATCATTCAAGCTATTGTGCTTGAGAGTGTATTAAACCCTAGCTTACTGTTTCTGGTTGTTGTTGCAATATGTTTTGTTTTTGCTGGTTTAATTCACCCATATGAATTCAGTGTACTTATCCACGGCATTTTGTACTTCCTTTGTATTCCAGCTGGTTATTTGGTACTCATGATCTATTCCTTGTGTAATTTGAACAATGTATCATGGGGAACCAGAGACATGCCAAAGAGAAAAGCAAAGGCCCAACAAGATGCAGAGGCAGCAGCTGAAGCCACAAAACACACACTAAAGAAACAAGGAGGTTGGTTCTCATTCCTGAAGATTGATGCCTTTGTGGAAAAACTACAAGACACATTGACACAGTTACATAAGAATAGAGAAAATACATACCACAAAGAAGTGGTTGAGATGTTGAAAAGCGTTGATAAATCCATGAAGGAAATGGTGAAACAACAAAAGAAATCCAACGGACAGTGTAAAGACTCATGGGACAAGAGTGATGATGATAACACAAAACCCAAAATTAAGCAGGATGAAAAATCAGCAAAACAGAAACCTCAGCCAAGGTCAGATAACACTCATGATCAGGATAAACCAGATAACACTGAAAATCCAGACTGGATTAAAGATCCTCGGCTGAGAACCGAGAAAACAGAATCCCTGTTGAAAGATGAGAAAAAATTTTGGAATGATTTAATAAATCTTTATCTGAAACCTTTGGACAAGGATACTGCAAAACAAGAAAATATGGCACGAAAACTAAAAACTCTGAGGAACAATTCAGCTTTTGGATTTTGGTTTGTCAATTTCCTGTGGATTCTCTTCAATTACATGATTCAGAGAAACAGTAACCTGAGCACAATACAGGTTGGTGCACTGATAACAGAACCAATAGGATTTGTCTTTCTCATATTCTTTCTGCTAGTACTCGTCTTGCAGATGGCTGGTATGATTTTCCACCGGGGAGGGACACTTTTGCAGTTGATTTCCACCACAGTCATTAGTGATATGTATTTTTTCAAGGCTATTGAACAGATCAAAAATTATGTACAAGTCCTAATGCCGACACCAAGGGAACAACACCAAGGGAACAAACAAAAAGAGGAACAAACTGGAAAAGATCAGAGAAACCATCAAGATAACCACGAGGACAATCATCAACACCAAGGGAACAAACAAAAAGAGGAACAAAGTGGAAAAGATCAGAGAAACCACAATGTCCACAGAGAAACTTTACGCACAAATCTACAGAAAGGCTTAAAATTGCTAAAGGAAGAACACAAAGGCAATTCATCTGAGGCATCTGCAGAAGAGAGATACAAATCTGAAACAGATATCCTAGATTACCGAAATGTTTACCCTAAACTGTTAAACCCCGGGAAAGGCAGACCTCAATGGTATGTACCAAAACGTCTACCACGAGCTTATTGGCCGAAACGAAGGTTACCCGGAGCTACATATTGTGAGTATTATAGGGTCCATCTTCGACCTATCAGGAATGGAAACAGATGGCAATCACAAACACACTGAAAAGAGTGCATAATTAACAAAATCAGTCACAAAATTAGACAATGCTGACATTGTCGCAATTGCAGTTATTGGTCTATTTATGAACTGAAATAATTCAAATAATACACAGGTGCAAGTTATGACATTAATTTTATATCGTTTCTTTTAAGACACAGATTCCTGGGGAGTCATTTTAAGCTTAATTGGATTCAGTGTAAGATAGTACTACATGTATATTATATTTTATTCGAGTTTGGTGGTTTTTTCTTTAATACATTGATTTCAATAGAATATTTTCTCTTATTAATTTATTTACTAATCCAGTTACCTACTCGTTGGTTATTTATCATGATTGTTTTATTGATCAAAATTAATAAAATTTGTTTATATTTCACAAAAGAAAAAAATATTCTGTTATTATTGCATTCCACACTAATTGTCAAAATGCTGATTAACTTAAAACTGTCTAAATTTTGTAGAGTCTTGAATGACTTAGAAAATCTGCTAAACCACTGCATTTCTGAATTTCTTGTTAGACTTGTGACATTCTGTGACATATATATTTGGACTGAAGTATAATGATGAGGCTATTTCAGCGACACTGCGATATAACAATGGGGGTGGGTTTAAGAAATTAACCTTAGTGTGAACCCTTCGTAAATTTTATATAAATGTTTATAAACAATATTGACATAAACAGTATAATAGTTTGGATAATGTATACAAAGTGCATGCATGAATATACTTCTATGACTGGCATTGTTTGGTAATATCTTCTAGCATGTTGCTTTAAAAAGATGTTGTGTACATGTTTGAGTAGTCTTTTGGTACAAATGTCATAGGCCAGTATAAAATAACAAAAAAAATAACTTTCAAAATTTGCCTATGTATTAATTATTGCTTGCCTAATGTCACAGATGTTGTGTACAAATTTCTGCGTATTTTTTTTTCAAGTTGTAAGTGCATTTTAACTGTTATCATGTAGATACATCATATTTTATTGTCGTAAGCAATAGGTTTTACTCCTGTTTTGGGCCACATGGTGTCCGAAATTAAGTTTTCATCTGCCAAGTTACAGTTATTAACTCAAGACTAAAACCTATAAACTTCAAGCATGTTGTTATATAATTTTTGTCTTATTGAATACTGTGTGATTTTTTACTTCACGAAAAAAACATCATTTTCTGTACAGTTTAACGAGTGTGTATAGTTATATTGTATAATTGATAAATTAAATTAAAGTAAATTAAGTGCTCTAGTGCAGATATTCATAAACATGTCAAACTCAAACTGAAACTCAGCCATAGCCTCAAGCTGAATCTACATCAGCATAAATCCAAACTTAGTATTCACAACCTACATCTTTTCTTTCCATTATATACTCAAGTCCAAATTTTAAATGAGGTCAAACACAGCATTTCTTACTCTCGAGCCATCTTTGCTGAAGTTAAAACATGTAAGACTCCTTCCATGTAACCTCGGAAGTAATCCCTGAATACAGAGCTTATAAATGAGATTGAGTTTAAGTAAATACTTTATTCAATAGGAAATACAAGAGAATAAAAATAGGGAATAGGTAATATATTAGAGTTGGAGTCTAACACCATAATTATAGTGATTATGTCTGTCTTTGAAATTCTTCACGAAGACCAGCTCTTGTCAGGGGTTTGATTCACAATGCTCAAAATGGGTCCCTCCCCCATCATATACTACTGTTGATTGTGCTGTACCTTAACAGTTCTGGCGGAATCACCTCTGTTGGCAATATTTAGATCAAGTCACAAGTTGTCAGGCGTTGTGCAAAGAACAGGACCCTCAGTCAATAGCACCAACTTTCTTGGAGTAAATCTGACTTAGGGGTTGCTATTGGCAGTTTAACTCAATATCTTTTACCTCCCTCCCAAACCCAAAAATCATGTGTTGTTCATTATTTTAATTTTGATAAGTAATATGTGACCCATATTGAATTTTTTTAACATAAACACACATGTTGGCCACATGGCCGCTCTCACAACTGCACACCCTAATGATGCCTGTATTTCTAATCTTAATCCGGACCATTTCTATATAAAATGTATAACTTCATGTACAATATTAATGTATTGTATACTCTGTACATACATGGATAGTAAACACTCGTGTGTCGGGACACCTCAGTTTCCAACTTGTCTTGGGCTGTCACACACCTACCTTTCACAATTGTGGCTTACTTTGCTGTTAAAGTTTAACTGCAAGAATTGGGGCTGTTATATACCTATCGTTCTCAGTACCTCCCACAACTATTAAAACACTTTTGGGACCTGATGTGTCCCCATCTACACTTGTTTGCTACTTGAATTTTTGATTGAGATGGTTGACATATACAACAGTTGTATTGTAGCAATTATACATGGATACTTAATTTATTAAATATATATCTTATTCAAGAGATGGTTAAAGCTGTATAACCTTCGCATGGTGTTTTTCAAAAAGTTTAGCTTGTAACTAATATAACAGTAATAAATATCTCAACAAAAGTTTGGAATTAAATAATATGTATGTCTCATTGATAACTACCTTTTTAAAAGGTACAACAACTATTTCCAATCTGTCATTCTAATCTGTTGGACACAATTAACTTTTTAAATAGATCATATTGGCTAGTGTTGCTATCACACAAGTGTCCCTCGTGTTGAAAAAAATAGTTGCTTACAATTTTTTCAACATCAGTGATCTATATGATGGATGCATCAGCCCTTTGATGAATGAGCAATCTCAAACTGGTGAACTTTACATTCACATCGCAATAAATCTTGCTTATAACTCATCCATACTGTTCTGTTTTGGCATATCAACAGGTATTTGAATTTTTGCCTTATGACCTTTTTTCCTTATTGTTCAGTAAATGGACCCCATACGTGGGTAGTGCACATTTAAAAATTAACCACCCTATAAAATAACACCACTCCCCTTCTTCAACCCGCCAATGTGTACATTTCAATTTTGAGACATTTTCATGTTATCTGCGCAAAAAGGGTTCAATTCTTCACCATAGTGATCCTGTGCGAATATTAAAATCTGAAAATATGCAAACTGTTCAACCACAAATGAGCCCCAATGAGTCGATAATAATTTTGTGCTCAAATGTTGTTCATGAGGCCAGTATGGATGGCATTATCACCAAATTCTCACAATAATATCACAATATCATTGCAATTCAAACTGGTGTTATGTCTGTGTTGTAAGATGTTTATAACTATAAAATATTCAGTGAGTACCATTTGGATTGAACAAACAAGTACTGAAGAAATTTGTATTATGTATAATGTTTAGCACATTTTGCCAATTTTAAAATCTCATTGTACTTGAACTAAATTATACAAATGGCTGTTGAACTGGACGTAAAATCCCAACTTTGACTTTGTACTTAGTATTCTCAATAATAATAAAAAGCTTATTTTTTCCAGTGCGAGATAATCAAAAGGAACTAAAATAGTCTATGGGAGTCCCTTCATTCCTGAAGTAAGCCAGCACACTTTGCTGTGCCTTGACAGTTTCAATAGGGTTTCGGCCCTGGTATGGAATTACCAGTAATTCCCCTGCAAAACTCCATTGACAACCAACCCATGTTCTCAAGGTAAAAGTGTCCCTTCACTGATCCTTTAATTGAAGTCCCACTCACTGATATTCATGCTTCTTCAAAAGGAAGCTTTCTTTAGCCACAGTGGGAAGGCGTCATCTAAAAGGTTGAAATACTGGACTTTGGATCTGTTATTCACCTGTGACACTCCTGCGGGGGCAATGAGGTTGTCTTCACACTTTACCTTAGATCATTATAGTTAAAAATCTGGGCATCAGAACTGGATCCAGCAAGATGTCATATCAGTTATAGTTAGTATCATACAGGGCAGCAGGACCAGAGAGTGGAATCCCTTTACTTGAAGTACTGATTCTCTGCTCATATGGGACATCTAATGGGGATATGTTTGTGGTCTGGAGCCCAATGACATGGAGGACGTTCCATCTCTTCCTGAATACCACTATATGTCCTTCCAATCCTCTGGTCAGGTGAGCTAAACCAATAAATTAGTCCCTGTACTGAATGATGATTGCATCACACACCTCAGTGATGATGTGGGTTATGGTGGACCACCCTGCTCTGAATGTAGAGGGACGTTGATTTCTCCTGTGGCCAGATGCCTGTAAAATTATGTCCAACCTCAGGCCTAGCACAAGACATTGTTTGAAGAATCGGGTTTTACTCTGCAGATTAGATGTCAGGCGGCACAAATCTCTGGCCTCCAGAATGTGGGATGGTCTTCCTTTTATAGTTCTGCACTGAGGTTGTGATATTGACCCTTGTCCTCCCGTCGCGTGAGCCAATGTCTAACCCCAATCACTGATGCTGGCATTTGTCTCCTCCTTGGAACAACTCTCTGACTAAACCGCATAATTAGGTCATCCAACTCTAAAATTTCCTTAAACAATCTCAGATATATCGCTTGTGTATGTAGCAGGTCATTTATTACTCAATCCATCTTGGTCACTATTGAAATGGTCAATGGATTTGACCTGTCCAGCGATCCCTATGTGTAAGGGATCCAGATTGGATATCATAGTTCGTGAAAACACTAGGGGGTCTAGGGATGATGCCATTAAGCGATCCTTCAGGATTATTTACTCAATCTTTTGTAGTGTATCTCTTCACAAACCCTCTCAGGAGGCTATCACTTTGATAACAAGTCCAGAAATCTGGTCAGGAAACTTTTTCTGCTAATACCTGCGATGTGCCAAATCGATTAACATACCTAGTTCTTCATCACAATTTTTGGGTTTATGTCCTATTCCACAAGCTACGGTCATATTGGGCCAAGGTCTCGGCATTTTGAATTTTTTTTTTTTTTTTTTTTTTTTAGATTTCTGATTTTTTTTTTTTTATATAACCAAATATATTTACATGACAAAATAAAATAAACTAAAACATCAAGAAAAACAAAGAAAAACATTTCAAATGGTATACAAGAAAGTACAGGTTACACATTGAATTACATCAGTTTACATAATTTAAGAAAAAAATATTTAGCAGTGGTAAACTATACAACTACATTATGTTCAATTGATTCACCTATTTTAGTTCACTCATAGCAAAGTAATACAACTGGTTAATTTACAATATCATAATACACCGAAAATACATTTTTTTTTTCAAAATACATTCTTCATTTGTTGCCATTGTTTTAGAAATTTATCACTTTGGAATTCTAGAGAAGCAAGCAACTTTTGCTCATCATATATAGTTTTACATTTGATAAGTGCTCCATCAATACTAATATTCAAGCCTTTCCTGGAGTATGTATATATATAGCATTTTATAACCATTATTAATGTATTTATTGCCGCAGAATTTGAATTATGATGGATGTATCCCAAAAGAACATCCTCAGGACTGAACTGAATGTAAAATCCAGTTTTACTGAAAATTCTATTTTCCAATTGATGCCATAATTGGTTAGCTTTTGGGCAAGAAAAAAATAGATGAAGGAGAGTTTCCTCTGATATGGATCTACATAGTAAGCATTTATTAGAGTATGCCACACCCATTTTATGAAGAATTATCTGTGTTCCGAGTATTCTATGCATTATTCTGTACTGAAACCATTTAAAATATGGATCTTGTATAGTTTTAAAGCAAATTCTGAATAACTGTCTCCAAATATCGTCTTTTAAGTCCACTTTTAGATCATCATGCCATTTTTGCTTAAATATTAAGGTAAGATGTCTTTTATTTAAATTCTCATAAAAATACTTTGTGCCTTTGCCACCGGATAGAATAATTCTTATGGAGTTTAAAATACATGGCTGCAAAAAATTAAAGGAGTCTCTAGTTTTATGTTCCTTAATGAATTTATCAATTACAATTTTTAAACGATAGTAATCTAAAAAATTGATTCTTTGGATATTAAAAGCTCTTTGAATCTCTTGTTGAGATAGAACACAGCCATTATTATCCACTATATCACCCACCGTTATAATCCCTTTTTTAAACCAATCTGGAAAAAAGTGTATTTGATGAGATCATTGGATTGTACCAGAGTGGAGATGCCAGAATATCATCATTACTCTCAATTTTAGTTTTCTCACATAATTTTATATAGGAATGAAAAACATCATTCCAAAAAACATTTCCAGTCCTTTCAATCAATATTTTTGGCCAATCTGAACCAAACTTAAGAAGCTTATCAATTGGAGATATGGATTGTTCAAAAACTGGGATAAAAGCACTTTGTCCACCTCTAAACAGTCTGTATATCCAAGATAGTTTCAAAGCATGGATAAAGTTATCTAAATTTACCATTCTGAGTCCAGCATCTTGGTCATCCTGCATAATATATAAACATTTTATTTTATCTGGCTTATTATTCCATATATAACTAAAAAACATTCCGTTTAATGTATTTATAAAACCTCTGTTTGGTAAAGGAATATTTGAAAAGAGATGAATGAACTGTGAAAGAATAAAAGTCGTTATTACTGTGATTTTACCTAAAGGAGTTAAAGTTCGTTTGTTCCAATTTAGTAAGAGTTTCCTTGCTTTTTCCAAGGCGCATGTATAATTCATAGATGGGATTTTTTCCAAGTCAACTGAAAACTGCAGTCCTAGTAGATTAAAGCTGTTTGTTCCCCATTCTAATTTTGAGGTTACGTTTAGTTTATCTCTAGAATGCTTTTTCCTGCCGATCCATATCACTTTAGTTTTTGTAGTATTCATTTTCAACCCCGAGAATGAGCCAAAAATTTCGATTGTATTTAGTGCAGCTTGTAAGGATTGGTCAGATCCATTTAATATAAGGGTGGTATCATCAGCAAATTGGCAGAGTTTAATATTATGATTTGCAATGATTAATCCTTTTATTTCTTTGTTTTGGGTGATCATATAGGTCATTATTTGAGTACATAAAATGAATAAATATGCAGCTATTGGATCACCCTGCTTGCAGCCTCTTTCAATTTAAAAAAATTCAGACTTTACACCTGCTTGTATAACTGAAGTAGTTATATTTTTATTTAAAATTTTGATCCATTCTATGAATCCTTGGCCAAAACCAAGTTTTTCTAAAACATTAAACATAAAACTCCATGATATTGAGTCAAAGGCTTTCTCAAAGTCTATCAGCATCAACAATCCATCTATTTTGTTTTTTTCAGTGTAATTCATGATATCATAAATTAATCTTGTTACTTCACCTATATATCGGCCTTGCATAAAACCACACTGAGATTCCGAAATTAAATAATGAAGAACTGTTTTTAATCTATTTGCCACAACAGTGGATATTAATTTGTACAAGACACAAAGTAATGAAATTGGTCTCCAGTTCTTTAGGAAATGCCTTGGCTTATCTCCTTTTGGTATACAATTTATAATTGATTGTCGTAGTGTAACTGACAATGTCTTCTTTTGGTAGGATAAGTTAAAAGCTTTTAAAATTAAAGATTTCAGTTTACACCAGAACACCTTAAAAAATTCGGATGGAAAACCATCTATGCCTGGCGTTTTGTTGTTTTTCATACTTTTTAATGCATTTCCCAGTTCTGTCAAAGTAACTGGTCCTTCTAGTTGCAATGCTTGAGAATGGGTTAATTTTTTTAATTTGGGATAGATCAATGACTTCAGAAAATTTAGTAGTATCCAGCTCTGAATCTTTGTTTTTGAATAATTTGACATAATATTCCTTAACTTGGTGCAATATTTTTTTCTGTTCTGTTATTATTTCTCCATTATCACAGCAAATCTTTCTGATAGTTTTATCCACATAGTGTTTATGCTCAAGGGAACAAAAATATTGAGATGGCTTTTCACCAAATTGCAGCCATTGTAACCGTGAGCGTACAAAATTGCCTTTTAATTTTGATTCTCTTAGACTTTGTAATTTTTTCTTGAGATTATCAATTTCTAATGTTGAATTTTTTAAAGCTTCATCTTTTTCAAAAGCGCCAATCTTATTAATTAGGTCTAATTCTAATGACCTTTCAGCTTTCCTCAGTGTTGATGCAAATTTTATAGTTTTAGCTCTAATTTTAAAAAGTATTATTTCAAGAAGGAGGTCTTCTTCAATTGTAAAAAATAAATCAAAATCAGAAGTAGAATTAAGAAAATCTAAGCTGTAAACTGGAACAGCATACTGTAATTTCACTTCCTGGATGGTATCGTTTCCTAAATTCACATAGTCAGCATTTGTAAGCAAATTACAGTTCAGCTTCCATAATCCCTTACCTCTTTCAAATTTACTGATTTCCATATTTAACTCAAGAATTGAATGATCAGATCTATATCCTGGGAGAATGTTGCATTGACTAAGAAGGTCAGTAAAAGCATTAGAAACAATGAAATAGTCTAGGCGGGCTTGTTTTATCGGATTTTTGCGACGCCATGTGCATCTTCTCATATTAGGATGAAAGTGTCTAAAAGCATCTTTTAAGTTATGCAAATTTATTGTGTCTAGTAGAACCTCTCTTGATCTTGGATTGTTAATGCTGACATAATTTGAGCTATCCATCTCAGGACTCAACACTAAGTTGAAATCTCCGCACAATAGGAGATGATCCAAGGTATTTTCTTCAATTAAACTACTGATATCTTGAAAAAAGGATGGTGTGTCTGTATTAGGAGCATATAAGTTTATAACTCGCAATGAGATTGAACCTATATTTATGTCCACATAGAGAAAGTTGCCATTATCATCAGATCCATGGTCTATTAGCTTATATTCAAAATTGTGTTGAAATAAGATGGCAACACCTCTTGAATTTGTCTTCTTGCCACTTATAAGACATTCACACTTTGACAGAGATCTAAGGCTGTTTATATCTTTAGAGATCAAATGTGTGTCTTGTAGACATATAATATTTGGCTTTTTTTGTTGCAGGTAGTTCAAAACATCCGCCCTTTTTGAGCTATCTCTTAAAACCTGACAATTTGCTGAGATTATTTTAATTTGATCACCTAACATTTTGAAAAAGTTTTGAAAATTTTAGCAGTCCCCATTCTTGCGAAGGATAGATAATTTTTTTCATAGAATTAAACATCAAACTTTGAGCTTTAAATGAGTGGATGAACAAAAGTTGTGCTTTTTTACTAAGATTATTGAAAATATATAAATATATGACTTGTACAAGTATTGCCCTGGACAAAGAATTGGAGCATTTTGAGTGAACAACATTACAACATTTATGTACAGCATAAACTATGTACAGATTTGATACAAGACAACAAGACAAACACAGCATGCTGAATATTCTATCGCTGGAAAATAAAAGGTTATTTAGAGAGGATATGTAGAGAAATCAAAAACAAATGTGTAGAACTAAATACATAGATGTAAAATCAATGTAATATCATTTAAATTTCTTTTTAAATTACAATACCGTACTTTTTTAAAAGTTAAAAAAAATCCATTATGTATAATATACACAAAAATATAATGATTTTATACATACACAGGAGCAGAAAGATAATGAAACTACATAATCATACTTTATAGAATTTACAGTACTCTAACAAGTACTCACACAATCCTGATGTATTACAAATTTTAGGCTAAGTTATATACAAGAAGGAAATTTCTTAAAGTTTTAGGAATATACAGTGAGACTTTTTATCTAGGCTAGTCTACCTTAGATCTAAATATTGGTTGATGTTAAAAAAAATTTTCATTGAAACAAAAAATTGATGTGTTCCCATCTCGTTAAAAATGGAAATATTTTGACCATTGCACAAAAACTGAGTATACAACTTAGGTGTTTGGGTCATTGTATAATAAACATATTTATTTTATTAATCGACTCAGTTTGGCATTTTGCTGACAAAATCAGAGTGAACAATTTCAGACCGACCCTTGAAATTTGGACAAAATGGTATTCTTATCCCTCAGACAGGAGTCATGAGATACGAAAAATTTGTATACTCTGTTGGCAGAAGCAATTAAAAACTATATATATATTTTTTTGACATTTTTAAACTCAAGTTTCTAGTACAGAGAATGTGTGATCATTTTACTTTAATAATGAATTTTGAAATAGTATTCAATATATATACAGCATCCTTAACACACACAAGCTAACTGAAAAAAAAACAGTTTTTCTTGGGAAAAAATGCCTCAGTAAGAAAACATTTAACAAGGAAAAAGACTTTCCATTTTCAAGACTAGATAATTATGGTTCAACACAAAATTCAAGACAAAAAAAAATAGCATCAGAAATGCCCGTGCCCCACAGCCGGGGGAAAAAGGTTTTCAATACCATGAGATATAGAAGTAGTAAAACAAATAGTACAGTAGTAAAACAAATAGTACAGTAGTACACAAATTGGGATGCTTTCAGAGCAGTATCAGTGTCCAAATAATGTTTAATTAGCGGAAAATAACATCCAAGAGAAAGAAACTGCATGAAAAAATTAAGTATCAAAACAGGACAATTCAGTAAACTAAAAAAATTATAAAGCTTTAAGACATCTCCCACTTTGATATTCATTTATATGGCCAAAATATGGTTTGAATGTTTTGAATATTACACAGACATACAGATGTGGCAATACATGCTTTTATGTGGAGTTGGGGCAAAACCTGTGGCTCACTTGATGCAATACCATGGGAAGTTGCAAAAGTAAAATGGTTAATAAATTCTAATATGACTTTAACAGGGTTTAGTCTACATCAAAAGACACCCACCTACTTCAAGTAACAAGATATAAGAGAGATCTAAGGAAATAAAACAGTTCAGATATCCCCACAGAGAGATAAAAATTGCATTATATATGCAAGATCAAAGGTCAAATCCAGGTCACACCATAATGTTGGACGCATATAACCCCCGATCAATGTCTCTACTAAATATCAACTTCATACACCTTATGGTTTCCAAAATATAATCCAGACAAGGCATAGTAGGTCAAGGTTCACTTTATCGAGGACAAAGGCCAAATCAAGGTCACCGCATGATGTTTTACATCTACACACCCTAGCCAAAGTCCCTAGCTAGTATCAACTTCCTACACCATATGGTTTCCAAGGTACATCCTAGGCAAGATTTTATAGGTCATGGTTACTATAGGAAGGTCAGAGGTCAAATCAAGGTTATGACATGACGTTGCAAACCTACACTGTCTAACCAATGTCCCCACTTGTCCCCACTAAGTACCAACTTCTTACACCTAATAGTTGCCGAGATATAGTCTGGACAAGAATTTATAGGTCAAGGTCACTACAGCAAGGTCAAAGGTCAAATCGAGGTCACACCGTGATATTGCACACCTACAGCCTAAACAAGTTTTTATAGGTCAGGGTCATTATGGCAAGATCAAATGTCAAATCAAGGTCACACTATGAGGTTGCGCACCTACACCCCCTGACCAATGTCCCTACAAAGTATAACTTTCAACAACTTACGGTTTGTGAGATACATGGCAGACAAGATTTTATAGGTCAAGGTCACCACGACATGGTCGAAAGTCAAATCAAGGTCACAATATGATGCCGGACACCTTCACCCCCCAACCAACGTCCTTACCAAGTATCAACTTTCTTTACCTTATGGCTTGACCATTCAAAAGCAGGGTATTAAAAAAGTAACTATAAGAAAACAGTTACTTGAAATTCAATTGAAGTAGAACGTTTTTAAAGCAAAACTTTAAACTCAGGCAAAGGGATACATTTGAAAAATAACATGTGAAATTTACTCTTAACCATTCAAATGTAGGGTATAGAAAAACAAAAGTAACTCAAGTACACCATTTTTAAAACAATCTTTAAACTTCTACAAAAGTAACTCAAGTAAAACATTTTTAAAACAATCTTTAAACTTCTTCAAAAAGATACACTTTTTAAAATAACATTTGAATTTTACTCTTGACTATTCAGATATATGGTGTAGAAAACACAAATAACAGTTACGTGGAGTTCAATTAAAATACAAGATTTTTAATGTAATCTTTAAACCGCTACAAAAAGATACACTGTCAAGGATCAATTTCATACACTTATTTAAAGTTATTTTCCAAGCAAAACACTAAGGTTTATTAATTGGGGATATAAAAAAAAAAAAAAAAACATTTCGAAAAAACTCTTTCTCATTCATTTTTTTTACTACAGGGTCTGAAAGGTGCATTAAACTGTTTAATTTAAGATATAGTGGCATAAAACACAGTCAATTAAAGTGTTATTCGAACTAGACTAAGGAAAACATTTGAAAAACTAGATTTAAAATCTGCAAATTAATGCACAGTTAAAGATAAATTTAATTAGTTACATCATAATCGAGTTAGATTGTTCGATATCTTTCAGATTTTTAAACCCTTGAACATGATTTTTTTTAAATATAGGATGTAGTTTCTGAAATAACATGTATTATTTAACAGCAAAATGACAGAATACACTCGGTTACTTGAAGTTCTATTCAAAAGACAAACATTTTCAAAAACAGGATTTAAATTCTTGCAAATTAATGCACTGTCAAAGATAAATTTAAATTATTTAAGCATTACAAGTTATATTTACAAAGGCAAAACTAGGCAAAGGCAACATTTTCAAAAACCAGATTTAAACTCAGTAAGTTAATGCACAGTCAAAGATAAATTTATTTATATTATATTATAATCAAGTTACATTTACAAAGGCAAGCTAGACAAGGGCAGCATTTTCAAAAGCTGGATTTAAACTCAGCAGATTAATGCACAGTCTAGATAAATTTAATTATAACCAAGCTACATTATCCAATATCTTCCAATTTTAACTCTTAAACCTGAGTTTTTTTTTAAATATAGGATTTTATTACTGAATTAAACTTTTTATTTATGACAAAATGACAGAACGTACTCAGCTACTTGAAATTCTATTCAAAAGACAACATTTTCAAAAACAGGATTTAAGTCTTGCAAAATTAAATGCACTGTCAAAGAAAATTTTAATTATTTAAAATTAAGATTCACATTACATTAGCAAAGGCAAACTAGACGAAGGCAACAACTGGATATAAATTCTGCAAATTAATGCACAGTAAAAGATAAATTTACCGTAATTATGTTATATCATAATCAAGTTACACTGTCGAATATCTTTCAATTTTAACTCTTTTACTTTATTTATTACAAAATGACAGAATACACTCTGTTAGTTAAAAAAAGTCTATTCCAAAGGCAACATTTTCAAAAACAGAATTTAAATTCTTGCAAATTAATGCACTGTCAAGTTATTTAACATTGGGATTCAAGTTACACTGTCCATTAGTTTTCAGGTTTTGTACTATAATACTTCTTACCATATTTGGAAATTTTAGTTTTGTATTAGAAAAAAAAAGAATATGTATATTCATTTTACAGTCAGTTGTAAGTTATTTAAGATTAATCAAATCCTTCACTTTATCTAGAGTCACATAGAGTCACGTACCTTGCACAAAACAATTCCCAACTGGTTTTGTCCTTTCCATTTTGCTGGATCATTTATATCAGGGTGATTTATATAAAGTCCACACAAGAAAAAGGAGTCTTTTGGGTTTGCCTCAATAATGTTGCCTTTTATTTTACGAAGTTTATCTGCCAGGGTGTCATTCTGCTGGAACTTTAAGGCACAAGCTTTATGCATAGTTTGCACTGCCGTTTGCCTTCATAGCTGCTCGTCAAAATCCTTGATTTTGTATCCCAAAGCCTTTGCCTGTATCGGAGTTTTTGCTGTCAGTATTGCAGTTGCTGTTTTGGTATCATTGAAATAGGAAGCCTTTTTGAATTGGTATAAATGTTCAACTGTAGGAAAGTGTTTTCCATTTTCAATAATTGGGCTGGGGTAGAAGTTACTTAGGAATGAGGTTCTACCAAAGAATGCCACTCCAGATTCATCTTTCATGGTTTTCTGAGACAGGCTGATATTATCCAGACCATATGGAAGGGACTGGACAGAATCAACAGTATACCCTGTACCATTGATGACCAGGATATCACGATTTAAATAACACTTTGACACTTGTGAGTGTCGTCTCGCTGCTCGGAAATAAGGTTGGAGCTGCTTTCGTTTTTCTTTAGTGGCAGGGCAGAAGTCTTCAAGCAGGATAAATGGCGAGGCCTTGAGATGATATCTGTTTTTCCAAACTAATTCCTTCTCTGCCACATTTTCAAAACGAACGATAATATTTCTTGGCCTTTCCACTCGAACTGGGTTTAAATGTGGAGGTTTGGCATTTTGAATTTTGGAATCCGCATAGAGGTGACAGCCTGTGATGAGATGCCAAACTTGCTGACCCACTAGGGCACTGGAGAATTCTTTTGTATCAGTACAACATCTACAGATCTGAATCGTGTTCAAAAACTTCAGAAAATACAATTCGTGGATATATTATTGTATGAAGATAGTAACCTCAATAGTTTTAGTTATATACACTAGTTTTACTTGCTAACTTGAACGTTACTATAACGTTGCTAGGAGTTTAAGGTTAGCTATAGGTTGGTGTCTGTCCTAGGGTCTGTGCACCAACATATACCAAGAATGAAGTGAGCCTGTCAAGTCACTCATATTTTATTTTCCCTGATTGGATTACCTTAAATTCATTGCAACACCTCACAGTAGTTAGCATCCCAAGTTCACCTAGTATGACTGATATTTATAAAGACTTTCCTTTAGCATTTTGGAACTGTAATTGGTGACCAAGTTTAAGACCACCAGAAAACAAATGTTCATCTAAGCCCTATGTACACCCACTTAACAGATATGAATTGAGTCGATCAAGTAGTTTTTGAATTATTTGTTATTTTACCACATGAAAATCATGAACTCCTAACCATTATGTCAATCATTCATTGTGATGTCACAGGTAGAAAACTTGTGGAAATTACATTTTCTGTGTGAAAAGCTTGAAGTGTCAAAATATGACCTAAACAGTTTAAGAATATCAGTCCATTTCCATTTCAAAACCTTATCCTTATACAGAATGAACAGGTAATGTATGGCCGAAATGAAAAATAAAGAAATCCTTCAAGGGAAGCCAATCATCAGCGAGAACTAATGAAAGACTACTTCAGTCACGTGGGGGCATTGGCTGGGCAGGAGGACAGGATCTGAGATGTGTCAAACAACAAAGCTGGGGGCAGAAACTGGCATCTATCAGTCCTTTTCAGGACTATTAACAGTCCTTTCAGGACTAACCCATTATTCCAAGAACTTTTACTAAAGCTGGTTTGCTCAAACAAATTTCGAAACTATTTCCAATTAAATAACAAGTCTCCTGTTAAAAACACTCAAACCAAGTAATGTCCTAATGAACCCCCTTAAATGGAAAAAATTCTAAATTTATTTTTTAATTATTTTTATTCAAAATTGCAAAATATTTCTTAATATTAAGTTCTTTATCACTTTTTCCAAACTTGTTAATCTTTCTTGTTTTTTAAATTTTTTTTCAAAGCTTGTTAAATTTTTTTTTTTTCAAAACGTCTTAAAGAATTTTTTCCAAAGAAAGTTCCAAATATTTCGACATTTTAAAAAAAGAGTTTGAAGTTTTTTATTAACTTCAAATTTTTCTCGAATCATAGACTCATACATTCATTTTGTTTCTATGTCTTAGGCCAAGGTTTTTTGAATGGGTATTTTTGAAGATTTTGGTGGTCCTCAAAAGAACCTTGAAATTGTTTACAGCATTAGTACTGAAAAGGACCGATTGGTGGCTTGGTAGGTGTTCTACTGTGGCTGTTGTTTTGGCATTGGCTTACTGGTGGTTACTGATTTTCTTGCTTTATCATAGGCAACTGATGAAGGGTTAAAGTGCTTCAACAGTGTCAATGTGAAGGTAAGTGGTGGCTCCAGCCTGTTGTTGTTAATCAACGACGAGGAAGGAAGTCCCTCTGGATTGCTGCTCCGGGATGGTTAAGATGTATTCCCTTGCAGCTGGTGCTGGCTACTGTGGCTGTTGAAATGTCTGTGGCAAAGATGTTCGAGTTGTACCTGAGCTTCATTGTCTGTTGGTGTGGTTGTTGGTTGAAGTCCTTCTAGATTGCTGCTCCTGCATGCAGCCATTGCTTTTGTTGCAAACAAGTTTTTACTTCCAACCAGAGAATACATGGTCTTTAACATGATTATAGTCGCCTGTTTGAAACTATCTGTGGATTTGCTGGGTTAATTCTATTTGTTATGTGACAATCTGACCAATTAGCAGTCTCCTTCATCATTTTACACAGAGGGTCTTTACAGATCTGCAAGAAGATCTTTAGCTTCCTCATTGACGTCACACATGTATTATAACATCTGATTTTTGACCTCAGCATTAGACTTCTACCGGATTATCCTGCAAAACAAACTACCTATTGGGTAAAAAATCATTATGATAGCTTACCAATCACCCATTGGTAAATGGATTAATATTATGGTGATGACTTGCTTTTATGTTTAACCAGATAATCTACTTTACAACTGACTGACACTTCATTCACCTCTCTGATTTCATAACTTGCCTGTCATGTCTTTTTTGTATTGTATTTCATATTTAGACTACAGACCTCAAAGCACTATTTCACACAACGAATTGCACAAGTACAGCTCACTGTCAAGTTACTAACATTCCCCAAGCTGAAAGATAGAGGCTTGAGGAGGACCGTTAATAAACATCCTTGAGGTTCTTTCGCCTGTCATTTCGGATGGGACATGTCATTTTAAGTGGTCATAGGAGAGTCACTCTGTATCTACCTGGATTTGAATCCTTGTCCTCTGTTTTCTTAGGCGAATGTCTTACCCACTAGGCCACGTTGGCAAGTCTTGACAATTACTGAAACTAAGCTTGTTTAGCCTCGCATCCACCTGTTTCTGTATGCTAGTTTTTCTTATATTCTACATGGAGGGTCCGATGACATCATCTTGCCTCATCTGGGCTGTATTCTTGAATGTCCTTCCTCGATTTCAACTGCTTGGCTGAATCTCCTGTCTGTCTCAGCTGTTGTTTGACGGAAGCCAATTGTTGCTCTATATCATACAGTTTCAAACTCAGGGCTTGCACGGCAAACAAGAGCTCATTGTTCTGTCAATTATAAGTGACTGGCCCATTTGTTTGGACACTGTCATTGTCGCTTTCACCGACAACTGCATTTAAACTATTACAAGCATTGTCTACAAGCCTTTCATGTGATGAGTTGGATGTGTTACGTGTGTTTTTTTTAAACTATGTATTATATATAACCGCAGTCCTAGTTTACATTTCACTGATGAAATAACTTCGGTAATTTCTTATGACAGAAGTTTATTCTTTCCAGTCCAAGGTTCCTAGCCAGTATAACTGATACACACTCTATTTAGTCCTAAAGGTTTGAAAGACAGAGAAATAGGACTCTCTCTCTCTGAGACTAGTGTTGTCCAGTACCATGCTTGTTTCGCATGAAAAATGTCAGTTACAGGCTATTAAGCACATGCACTATTAAAGCATGTGAAACAAACGTAACATTGTCTGTCAGCAGTCACATAATACTATCAGCAATCCTACGGCCAAGCCTTAAATAATATATATCCACAGTTCATTTAATATACAGTTTCCTTGTAAAATATGGATATAAAACATAGATATAAAACACTAACAGCATTAACTTGATTATAAAATTTTTGCATTATAACTCTCAGAAGTATTTTAAGTTTTTGGGTAAAACTTTTTTACACGAAAGGTTTTAGTTGATGACTAGTCAAAATCCAGAATTTTTGGAGTTTCAGTCCACATTTTGAAATGACCTTGAGGGAAGGCAAAAAGTGAAAGCAAGCATTGCGGATAATATATTTTATTAGTAAATTTTGAAACTTAATCTACATTACTTGCATTTACAGTCCAGATATTCAAGCCAATTAACAGATAGACATTGGGTCACCTTTACCTATTGCATAGTTATGGTCAACTTAACTTAAACTAAATAAAATGGTCATAAAAGTTAAGGTAAGTTCCAGTTCAAATACAGGAAAATATGACAGGATAGCATATTATTTGTATTTATTACCACTACTAAAAATAAGTAATAATAAGTAATACATATAATTGAGAAATATAAAGTTACTGAGAAGATAATATTGATTAAAATATGCACATTAAAATGAGAAAAAGTAACACTTATGGCATAGTAGCCAAAGTTAGTACTCAGCATGAATAACGTTATAAAAATTACTTGCTGAGTAATGTCAAATAAAAGCCCGATAAAATATGCATTCAAATAAGTACCAGACCTTGGAGGCCAAGACTTTATGTGAGACTTACAACAAATTTGCATAAATTTTTTCGAAAAAATAGCAAATTATACACTTTACCAGTGAAGGCTGGGGGAAAACATAGCCTCTTTACTGTAATGATAAATACATCGAGCATATTGTAATATAAATACTGTATCTGCAGTAATACTGGTTAATTTAGATTTATAAGTGTGGCCTTCCTTATGTGGGTGTTCCACCACACGACTAAGGCTCCCGATTAAGGGTTTTTGAGGGTCGGTTTGAAATATTTGCTTAGTCCCAGACCTTCTGTAAGGGTCGGTTGTGGTCGGTTGAGGCCATGTAAAAAATCAAACATGTTTGATGTTTGATATTTCTCACGACTACAACCGATTCATATTTCCAGCCCTCAACAAAATGTCCAGTCCCAGGCGTCCTCAGGCCTCCTCAGACCCAAATTTACACAGTCGTATGTTGTCCCAGGCCGCCTGCGACCCTTAGTCCCAGACCTCCGTAGCTTAGTCCCAGGAGGCCGGTTGTTAGTCCCAGACTCAAATATGATGCATATGAATTTCATGCGTCTGAAAGTTAGTCGGTTGTATTAGTCCCCGAAAGCCTCAGACCGTCTGTGGTGTCCTGGGACCCAAAAATCAAGGTCTGGGACTAAGCCCCGACTAAGGATAACCGACCCTAACAGATCCAAACCGGCCTCCCCAGGACGCCTGGGACAGCACAAATTTAGTCTGCGATGGTCTGAGGACACCCCAGGAGGCCTGGGACTAACAACCGATTAAGAACCGACTGTTTTCCGCGCGTCGGAATTTAAAACGAGGCAATGAGGGGGTCTGGGACTATATAAGCGACCACGCACACATTCTCGTTGTTACTGACTGTTTGGCTACTGAGAGATGTGTGTCACTGATTTGTAGGGGTTTTTAGTTTTTATTTTATATATATTAAACTTGAGCTTAAAGCAAATTTCACAGGTAGGAGACACATTTTACTATTTTTTTATTATTTTGTCGACTGGATTATGAGGAAAGAGAAAGGAGGGAAGAGAGGAAGGAAAAAGATGGATGAGAGAGAGAAGAAAAGTGCAGTAGAGGAAAGAACTGAAGTTACAGAGGAAGGGATTGAGAGGAGAGAGGAGGGGGAGATTGAGGAACGTCCAGCTATTGAGGAAGCTGTGGAAGAAGAAGAGAGGTGTGAAGATGATCCAGAGAGCCATTCTTCAGCCAAGAGAGCGAGGGTGTGTGCAACTTTTACTGACAGTCAGGAAATTTCCATTGTGGAATTTGTAAAGCAGCACCTAGAACTGTATGACAAGGAACATCCACGTTTCCACGATAGGACCAGAAGAGAGGCTGTCTGGGCAGAAATATCTGCAGAACTCAAGCTCCAGCCCTTTGATGTGAGACGTTGGTTCGAGTCCCAGAGAACGCGTTATGGCAAGCTGTCTAAGCTCCAATCTGGCCAAGCCCGGAGGGAGATGACCAAGAGACAGTCCTGGGTCTACCAACAGATGGGTTTTCTTAAAACCCACATGCGAAGAAAGGGGCCCAACAGAAGTTCAGGTTTTGAGGCCAGTCCAAATACCAGCAGGCAGGACGAATCACGTGGGTTGACTACTGACACAAAACACCTTGAGTCCAGTGTCCTGAGGGAGAGGAGTCAGTCCGTCATTGCATCTACACCCGTTTCAACAACAGACTCCAAGATTCTCGAACACTCTAAGCAGATGAGGCCACTAATCTCAGGTTTTCTGCAGCAGAAGTCCGACAGGCAGCCCCTCTTCAACAATGTGGCATCAGAGGCCGAAAAAATGACTCAAGAAGAATTTAAAGAATTAAAGGGCAAGATATTTTGAGACATTGAAAGTATTAAGAGCAACCGTAGACGTCAGCACTTGCCCAGAAGATCAGCCACTATTACCACGGAGTCACAGAGGGTTGGGATACTGCCACCAACCACTCAACAGGCGTCTAGTTCCACGCAAGCAGCAGCTGGCAGCAGTTTTGTGTACTATACACCAAGCCCTATTGGCTTCAGCAACTCTACATCTGTCCTAACTGTACAGGACGAAGGGAGCAGACACAATCTGAGTGGAATCTTAAGCCAGCTACCTGATCTGACATCAACACAGATCGTAGAGCAGCCTCAGCAGCAGCATCCGCAGCAGCAGCTCTTTACTATCAGCACTTCAGCACCGCCTCAACAGCAGCATTAGCCTCCTCAGTAGCCATCCAGTCAGGGCGGGTCTTTGACCTGCCAGGCCCTTTTCAGGGCCACCAAATCTTCCAAAAACAATTATTCAACAAGTTATTCCAATTCCCCCCAAAACAAAAAAAAAACAGTACAAATACTTATCACAAGAAAAAAAGCCCAACACTTACACCACCCCAAACATGAAATAAATAACCCATGGTACCACACATAACAAAAAAGACAACATGAAAATTTTTTTTAAAAAACTCCCAATATGGCCATTAATCAGCCCATTTTTAGATTAGAGTTAAAAGGCATTATCACATACTTACCAACCCACAAACAGACAACCCCAACATCAAACATAACCCCCAACTACCCCAAAAAACCCCAATACAAATAAACACCAACCAAGAAACAGACAAACCCAAAAGTAAACAGAACCCATGCCAAAGAACTGACAAACTATTTTGCAAACACATTCCCCCATTATTGAAAAGAAAAATACCTCCATGGTTATATTTTCCATATATTTGTGAACAGAAGTGAAGATTTTAATTTTAAGATTTCCATGAAAACATTTCTGTTAGCAATAATTTTCAACCCCCCCCCCCCCCAAAAAAAAAAGAAAAGGATATTATGTGTGACTTTTTGTGTGGCATTTGTTTGGCACTGGGTTTGTCTGTTTGTTGGGCATGTGTCTTGTGTTACTTTGTTTGTCAGTCTGTTTAACTTATGTTTGGCATGGGGTTTGTCTGTTTGTCCGTCTGTACAAGTTAGGTTTGGCACAGGGTTTGTCTGTTTGTCTGTCTGTACAAGTTATGTTTGGCACAGGGTTTGTCTGTTTGTCCGTCTGTACAAGTTATGTTTGGTATGGGGTTTGTCTGTTTGTCCGTCTGAACAATTTATGTTTGGCATGCGGTTTGTCTGTCTGTACAAGTTATGTTTGGCATGGGGTTTGTCTGTAGCAAGCAAAGCTCACTGATTGTTTTTGGAAAATTTGGTAGTCCTGAAAAGGACTGTTAGTCCTGAAAAGGACTGGTTACTGCAGCATGAGTTATATTAAATGTCAACCAGTCTGCTTATAAAAGTTCCCACTCCACTGAAACCGCATTGTTGAAGATTCAAAATGATATAGCTCTCTCAATGGACTCAGGAAAGGCAGTGGCCCTAACATTATTAGACCTATCTGCAGCATTTGATACGATTGATCATTCTCTTTTATATGACTGCTTGCATGACTGGTTTGGTCTAGATGGTACTGTTTTGTCATGGATCAAATCGTATCTTTCAAACCGTAAAAAAAAATTAAAATAGGTGATAGTTTCTCTGAGGCAGTAATTCTCCCTTTCGGAGTCCCCCAAGGCTCTGTACTGGGTCCTCTCCTTTTCACCCTCTACACTAGTCCCCTCAGTCAAGTTATTTCAAAATTCAATGTTACTCATCACCTGTATGCCGATGACACCCAGATCTACCTAACAGTTGACTCCAGGAATTTTGACTCTAGCATGGAAGAGCTGACCGAGTGTCTCAAGTCTGTACAGGAGTGGATGGACGGTGTCAAACTAAAACTAAACCCAGAAAAAACCGAATTTATCATTATAGGTCAAAAAGCCATCAGAGAGTCGCTTGCACCAAAATTCCCTGTTCCACTCCTCCAAAACAATATCTCTTCATCGGTGGAAGTAAAAAATCTGGTGTATATGGGTTATATAATTTTATTATTATAAATACATAATATATTATGGTACTGTACATTTTAATTTTAATACAAGATATTATATAATACTGATATTGAAATGCTAAAGTCTGTGAATAACAAATATTATGATATTGTACATTTAAATTTTTCATAGAAGATATTATATCATACTGATAACGAATACATTTATTGAATACAGATATATACATATACTTAATTACAACTGGCACAAGAAAACATAAATATGTAAGAAAAAAAAGAAGACACTGCAATAATCAACAGTCAGTAATTGAAGCTTTTGTACAAATTAATATTTACATTACAGTGGTTACAATTGTCAAAACTTCTTGATGTTTATTATTTCAGAAATTAATTAAGAAAAGGGGAAAAAAATATCTCAAATATTAAATTTGGTTTATTCCAGAAATATTAAATATTTTTATAGAGATTTTTCCAACAGGACCATATTTTCTCAAAGAATTTATTATTATTTTCCAATTTTGAGAGTGCTTCCTGTTCAGAATATATTTTTTTAAGAATACTTTGCAGATGATAAATATTTAGTTTGCCAAATTTCTTTGCTCTGGTAAAAATATAATGTCTTGTTACTAAAAGTATAAAATTTAAAGGCCAGAAATTGGGACCTGGTTCAATATTTCCCAATATTTTCATGTTCATGTCAAGATGTAATTGCATGTTTAAGCTTGTATTTATCCAGGATGTCTGAAAATAAGTGCAAAATTGTTTCAGAATGCTCATTACACAACTGACAATTTTCTGTATTTGAAAGTTTGATTTTATAAAGCAGTTGTTGGACACCCAAAATTCTATGTAAAACACGATATTGATTTTGTTTATTTATTTGGGGTTTTACGTCGCTTTCAACACAACACGATATTGAAACCATATGAAAGTGTTATCTCGAAGAGTATAAAAACATATCTTATATATTGTACTCCAACTATCACCGGTTGGTTCTATAAGGTGTAAATCCAATGTCCACTTTTGTTCATGTTTTTGTATGCAACTTTCATTTTGTTGCAACTTTAGATACACATGTTTACTCTTAGTACTAGATCCTAATAGGGCCCGGATATGCATTGGGATATGTGGTCTCCTAAAATCAAAATTGATATCTTTACCATTCATTGATATGTACTTTTTTGTAAGAGCTCTCATTGTGAAATAATTAAGGACATTAACAGTAAAATTAAATTTTTTTTTCTATTTCTTCAAGTGGAAAAATGTTACATTCAGAATTTAAAATATCTCCAACAACTTGTATACCATGTTTAAACCAGTTGGCAAAAAATATTTTCTCAGTCCCTAGAGACTTGTTTAGCCAGATACTGGTACATAGTATATCTTCATTTGTTTTGATATTTTGACTCTGTTGACAAAAATGATTATAATAGGAAAAAACTTTTTTCCAAAATGGGTTCAACTTAGGCATTAATGATAAACACCACTCACTACCCAGAGATGAAAGGTAGTTAAGATTAAGTTTAGTATCATTGCTTAATATATATAGCCAAAGCTTTGTACGTCCAGTGAAGATTTGTTTCAGCCAATTTAATTTCAGAGATTTTTCAAAGTTGTAAACGTTGGTCATATTGAGGCCCCCTTTTAACTTGTTAGCACACATCTGTTCTCTTTTAATTTTGTCTGGCTTTCCATCCCATATAAAGTTAAAAAGTAATTTATTTAAATCATTTAAAACTGTTACAGGAGTGGGTAAAGTCATAAATAAATGGGTAAATTTTGAGATTATTAAGGTCTTAACAATAGTTATTTTCCCAATAGGTGTTAAATATCTGTATTTCCATGAATTCACTACTTGTTTTGCTTTAATGAGAGCACTCTGATAATTTAAATTTGGCATTTTTGTTAAATCACATGCAAAATTTATTCTCAACAAGTTGAATTCAGAGGCTCCCCAATATAGTTTATGTGAAACTTTTAACATGGTTTTTGAAGATATTTCACTCCCAATCCATACTAAGCGAGTCTTTTCACTATTAATTTTAAGGCCTGATAGTGCTCCAAAGATCTCCAATATATTTAAGGCTGCTTGTAATGAATTAACACTCCCATCTAGTATGATTGTGGTATCATCCGCAAACTGTGCAAGTTTGTACATAATTTTGCCAACAGTTATTCCTGTTACATCAGAAGAGTTCTGAATAAGACAAGCCAAAACTTCAGCTACCAACAAAAATAGGTAAGGAGCAATAGGATCTCCTTGCCTGCATCCACGTTCAATAGGTATAGGGTCAGATAAAAAACCACACTGGGTCACATATGCAGTTATATTTTTGTTAAAAAGCTTTATCCATTGTATAAAGTTACTATCAAAACCGAATGATTCTAAGACATTATACAAAAAATTCCATGAAACCGAGTCAAAGGCTTTCTCAAAGTCGATTTGCATTAGTAATCCAGGAATGCGGTTCTTTTCAGTATGAAACATTAAGTCATAAAGCAGTCTAGTACAATCACTGATGCATCGTCCAGGCAAAAAGCCTGATTGAGAATCACTGATAATGTTTGTTAAAAGTGGCTTTAATCGTTCTGAAATGGTTGCTGAAGCTAATTTGTAAACTACGGTGAGAAGAGATATTGGTCTCCAGTTTTTAATAAATTTTCCGTCTTTATCACCTTTTGGTATGCAGGTTATAATTGTTTGACGCATTGAAGTACTTAAAATATTTTTTCGGTAGCAACTATTAATTGCATTCGCAATAAAGTATTTTAATTTCCCCCAAAATACCTTTAAAAAATCTGCCGAGATTCCGTCAATACCTGGTGATTTGTTATTTTTCATTTTTTTAAGAACTGCCCCAAGTTCTGAAGCTAAAATAGGACTTCCCAATTGAACTTTGGGAATTGTTTTCAATTTTGCATTTCTTATTTCTTCTTTCATATTATAGTTGTGATCTTTATTATCTCTTGACCTAAAAAGATTATGATAGAACTTTTCAACATTCTTTAAAATAGCTTTTTGATCTGTTATAATATCCCCAGTGTTTGTTTCAATTTTCCTGATTGTTTTTTCAGTAAAATGCTGTTTTTCTAATTTACAAAAAAAGGAAGAGGGTTTTTCACCTTCATTAAGCCATTGCAATCTTGCACGAGTTATAAATCCTCTTATTTTTTCCTTCCTAAGAGTTTCAAGTTCTATCTTTTTGTCTTCTAATAGAGTTGAATTTGTTTGAGGTATTTTTGACTCTAAGTTTGCAATATCTTGCAGTAAGACCTGTTCTTGCCCATTTTGGTGTTTTTTTTAATTTGTTGCAAATTTTAAAGTTTCTCCTCGAATTCTTAAAAACAACATCTCTAGGAATGTGTCATCATCAATTGAGAATTGAAGGTTATTAAATGAATCATGGATATAAATGCTATTATACACTGGTAAACAATATTTTCATTTTTCCTCATTTATTATATTCCCAATTAGATCTAAATAATCACTATTTTTAAGGAGACTATTATCGAATTTCCATGTGCCGCGACCTCGGATAAAGTTATCCATGGTTATTTTAATTTCAATAATGGAGTGATCAGACCTGTAACTCGGTTTAATGTTGCATGAGTCAATCATATCAGCCATTGCTTTTGCGATTAGAAAATAATCAAGCCGGGCTTGTTTAATGGGATTTTTTTTCCTCCATGAAAATCTTTTAACATGTGGTTTGAGGTGACGGAATGCATCAATTAAGTCCAAACTACTCATCATTTCAATGACTTTTGCCCGTGCTTGAGGATTGTTGGTATTTACATAATTATGGCAGTCAATAGAGGGTGTAAGCACAAGATTAAAATCACCGCATATCATTACATAATCAGCATTATCATCATGGGCTAAATGCATTACTTTTGAGAAGAAACTTGGGCTATCTCTGTTTGGCGCATATACATTTATTAAATTAAGTTTAAAATTACCACAATCAATTATCGTCTGCAATATATTTCCTTCATCATCTTTAAAAGTGTTTAATATCGTATACTCAAAATTGTTGTTTAATAAAGTCACTACACCACGGGAGTTTGTTTTTGATCCATTTACATAGCAATCCGGCCATATTTGCTTAATAGATGATTTATCACCATCTAATAAATGTGTGTCTTGCAGACAGACAATGTTGGCATTTGTATCTTTGAGGTAGCTGAGTACATCCATTCTTTTTTCATAATTACGCAACCCTTGACAATTTGCAGATAATACCATGAATCTATTTGGGAGAGAGACGTTTGAATTTTTCATCAATTGTATTAGATGCTAGGGTTTCAAGAAAGAAACAATCGAAATAAAATGTGTTAAAAAAAGAAACGGAAGTGCTTTTTCTGAAGAAAATTGCATCAAAAAAGTATAATAATTTGCCTGAGCTAGATCTTTCAAGCAACACAAAGAAAAGAAGACTGTAAGGTATGATTTTGTCTTTGTAACCACAAGGAGATTGACCATTGTAAATTGTCCAACACAAAGCAACAATACCAGTGTCAACAAAAAGAACAATATCAGTAAACAGAAAACAAACACTATGTACAGTGAATAATAAAGAAAAAACAATTAGCATAAAAGGTGACAATGGCTAACAATTTTGCCTAATAATATGACCAATAGGCCAGGACCTAAGGTCAACAACAACATGTCCAATGTACAGGAGGGTTTGCAAACCCGAAACAATTTTGCCTAATAATATGACCAATAGGCCAGGACCTAAGGTCAACAACAGCATGTCCAATGTACAGGAGGACATTATGAATGGCTGCATATAAATATGCCAGTTGAAAAAAACCCTGTCACTCAAGTAGCAAGGAGACACATTATAAGGTTACCCCTGCCCAAAATGAAATATACAACCCCAGGTTTCCTTATAAACCCAGCAAAGTTACGGGTGCACAAATGAAATTTGCAAACCCGAAACAAATAAGCAATAAAGTTTTCAGAATTTTTTATATTTTCCCCAATTAAAAGGTGACAGAGCAGCCATGTTACAGAATAAAACTTTATTTAAAAGGGGAAACTACATGGCTTAAGATGAAAATGTAGTGTTATTATATCTGGTTTCACCATGAAAATTGTAAAATATGCCAAAGAAAGGCGCCAAATGCCAAACTAAAGGAAAAGATGATGTTGGAAAGTACGGGAAACCCGAGAGGAAGACGAAGGGACAGATTTGATGTATCTCCAGACTGCCTGTGATGACCAGGTGCCATGTTTCATAATTTCTTGCAATGGCACCCCGTTCTGAAAAGCCCAAGTCGTGGCTGACCTTCTAAAAGTGTGAAAGGTAAAATGAGGGAATATGTTAAGCGTGGTAGAAATGTACTTCAAATGTTTTCTGGCAACAGAATCGGCCAAGGGAACTGGCAAACCTTGCCTGGCAACTAAAAATAATGGTGAATTTTTCCCAGCAGGGATGGCTTGGAACATAGCTTTTAAAGCAGACACAGGACATAGTACTGAAGAACCCAGTAATGGGAGGGAAATAGTGGTGGTCTCTTTACGGTCCTGCATTGTCTTGGACCACTTGACCAGGACTGTGCATGCGTGAGGGCCAAAATTGACATCACCTCTGGCCAAATGTCTAGTGACATCAAATTTTGCAGCAGAATGTGGCAAGATATTGGAAAGTATCATAAAAGAGAAAAAACAGAAAAGATACAGTGCTTTAAAGACAAGCGGAAATTGTTTATTGTCACACAATAGTATGATCCTATGCAGGATGTCAATAGCACAAGTTTTGAGGTATTTGGTTGAAAAACTGCATTAATTTTCAGGGATTTAATGTACAAAGGCAATCTATGATCTTTGAAAGGCTCTGTATTTAACCCGTGAACTATAAACATGGCTCTAATTGCACACAAATGGTTTGAAATATTAGCTTGCGAGAGACCACTCTGATAACAGAACTCCATAAAAGAAAGCAAAGCAATAGTATTCACCTGTAAAATGGGGATTTTCTCGAGCTCTAGAAATGCTATGAACTGGGCAAACATTCTATTGTATTGAAGCCATGTGGCTGGTCTAAACCCCGTCTTCAGCCTCTCCAGGGCCGAGGCTGCAAACTGTGAAGCATGTGGCAATACATCTACAATACAAAGAACATGCTATACATATTCGTTGAGGTTTGTATGGTCCAGATGTACTGGCATCCATTGACAATTGGGAATAAGAGAAGATAATGTGTTAATTTGCGAATATGTACCTTTCCATCTAGATAGTAGATCTGCTACTTGATTCTGGACCCCAGGTATATGGGTAACAGTTAAGTTTATGTTGAATATTGCAGTTAGCAACCAAATATTTCGTGCACAAGTGGCCAGAATGGGATCTCGAGCTCTACCAGATGTAAGAACCTCAACCACAGCCATATTATCACATTTAATGTCTATGGCCTTATTCTTCCAAATATCACCCCAAACTTTCATGGCAACAACTATATTCAAAATTTCCAAATGTACTATTGTATAATTTTTGAAACCAAGAGGAATGGAAAGTGCATAAATGTTATTTGCAAAGGCTGCTCCAAAGCCAGTTAAACATGCATCAAGATACATAGTATGATCTGGTTGTTTATAGTCGAAGAACGTGACACCATTAAACTGAAGCAAGAAGGTGTTAAACCAGTTAAGATCCCTATGGAAGGCAAAATTTAGACATATAGTAGATTTAGAAGTATGTTGCCTCAGTAACTGTAGCATTCTATTGAGGAAGAACCTGGCTGGTTTAACACATTTGGTAATGTAAAGGAGGGAGCCTAATAAGGATTGCAACTGATTTTTCGTAACCTTAACTTTTGAAGCAAATTTTTTACAAATATCTAGAATTTCCAGTAATTTATCATCAGGTATCTTTAATATACGACTACTGTTGTTAATCTCTATCCCCAAGCATACGGCATTAGTTGTAGGGGGTACTAACTTGGACTGGCTGATTTCTAGGCCTAATTCTTGTAAGAGAGCCATAAGAGTGCTATATGAGGTGTGTATGTCCTGTGGAAGGCCTATATAAATGAGATCATCAATATAATTGCAGAGATAAGGAAAATGGAAGTTATTTTTCATGATAAACCGTATGGCGTCCGTACATCTCTGAAAGAAAACTGAACCGTGCTGAAACTCGAACGGCAGCGTACAATCGATAAACAGCTGTTCATGCTGAAGTCCTAATAGATCTAGATCCCCTGGATCTATCCTGATATGTCTGAAAGCCCGACTAATATCAATTTTATACAGAAGAGCCTCGGTACCTAACATCTTGAGACGGTTAACGACGGCATCTGCAGAAGGGTAGTTCAGCTCGAAGTATGTATTCAAATAAATGTCCTTCTGAACTGCATCATTAACTGATTGACCTTGAGGAAAGCTCAAATGAAGTATAACCCTTCTATTGTTAGAGTTAGGTTTATGCCTAGTTAAAAAGGGGGAAACATGACATTCTGCAATAATGCCGACCTATCAAAATCCAGGGGAAAGCCATATTGCAATAGATCTACAATCTGCTGTTCCCAATATTGGGCCAGATAAAATTCCCAAGCTTTAATGTTAAACTGGCTAGGCAAAGGGATTCTAGCCCCCATGAAGTTGGGCTTGCCCGACTTTCTAACAATAGCATGTGCTTCAATGACAGAAGGGACGTTTGTCCATATAATGTCATCACCTGTGTACAGCATTAAATTGTTCAAAGGTAAGAAGCCAAAATCCTTACCATTTTGTTGAACACATTTAACATAGTCTTGGGATGAAAACTTGTTACTGTAAATGTACTCAGGTATGTTACGTTTATGTCTGACAGGGGAACCAGAAACGTCATAAAGATAGACATAATTGTCATTATGTTCTTTCTCCAGGCATGCTAAATCATGACCTGTAGAGAAGTCTGATATATTTGGGGCTTGTATGACCACAGTCTGTGTCAAAGCCCTTTGTGATCGATTTCCAGTACCAGCCTGATCGGAATTAGCACTTTTGTGATGCACCTCACCCAATTTCGCCCTAGTTCCGTTTTTATTGCCCCTGGAACAAGGAATACGGTGCATAAATTGATCTGTGGAATCTAAATGTGGTAACTCCTGTGTAACTTGACCCAATTTGTTCCCAGTTTTGTTTTTATTGCCCCTGGAAGTTGTAAAATGAGTAACATCAGGAGTAGGGTTATAACATGGATTTTTTCCCAATTTTTTCCCATTTTCGTTTTTATTGCCTTCCAAAGTTTTGTCTGAAGAAATACCATGTTGGTGAGGCAGGTACTGCCTTTCCTTATGTGCAATAGTTTGTAAGACATCATATCGATTTTGCAATGGCAAAGAAAAATCTTGCAAACAAGCCTTCCCCTGTGAAACAGCATTGCGTTCGCGAGTTGGGAATGTACAGTGAGTTTGACCTGCACCAGAATTGCGTTGGGCAGGAACGCATTTGGTTTGAACGCAATCCGCATTGCTATATACGGCATGCGAGACTGTAGATGGATTGACCTGGCATGGTGTAGGTTTATAGTATTTCTTTAGAGTTTTAGCTGAATCGTTGTTGCAAGAACTTTGTAAAACTTCAGCATAGGATCTATGATTAACAGATGTGTTAACAGATCTGTTAACCATAAACCACTTGAGCCAGGTGTCACGTGTTGCCAATAGTTGATTGTTGATTTGATATGCATTTTCATTTTTATTTACAAAAATTCTATCCTTGTGGGTGAACACCTGCTTGTGATCACCCAAGCTTACTCGTTTTTTGGCTGACCTTTATGTTTGTTTTTACATTCAATTTCAGCATGTGGAAAGGTTTTTCCTGCTAAAGCAAAACAGGAAGCACAGATATGCTTGTAGAGGACCCCCCCCCCTGGTCTCATGGGACTTTTTCTGCAAACATGTACCCTGATTGAAATATGTACAAGGCATGGATCTTGTGGTCTTAGCAAACTTCTTTGAAAAAACTTGGTTTTGAGGGGAAATGTTCACTGAATTAGTCACATATTTTTGTGCATTAGCTCTCCTAATCCGATCAATGGCCAGAACATCAGAATATGATTTAACTTCTCCCTGTTCCATGCGACATAGTAACACTGCATGGCTGGCTTTGGCTGAAATCCACAAAAAATCATTAGCATCATCCATGAGGGAGATCATGTAATCAAGCATATATTGTCTAGTTTCCGGATCGGACTCCTCCCTCATGGTACGGCCAAAACCAGCCACCCACTGGGTAACCGAAAGCTGATCGCATGAAACTCTTTCTTTGTTAAGACCGGATAAGACATATTCGTGGGGCCATTTGACCCTGTTTTTCACTAAAACTTCAACCTGGCCACCTCTTTGAGATTTCAATTTTTGGGTATTACCTGTCTTAGCTAATTCAGAGAGCTCCTGCAACCGTTGCTCCACCTTAAACTGAATCATAGCATCTTCTCTCAAAGAATCAAATGTTGGAATGGTAGTAACATGTGTTTCATTTCTTGAATCCGATTTTGAATCCGACTTTGTTGAAACCAACTTCTTTGATTTTGAAGCACCTTTAGCCCCTTTTATTTTGCTTTTGTCCGATGTCTTTTTACAATCCATATTTTCAATATTGTCCAGTCTTTTGCCAATTTTTTGCAACTGTTCTAAAATTTTTGAATTTATCAATGACTGAGCCTTGAGCTGTGAAGAAATGTCCATGTTATCCGAAGTAACAATATGCGAACTGGTAGTAGTTTTGCCAGAGGTTGATTGTTTTTTGGAATCTGAATCCCGAATCAAAGCATCATAATCCACCTCACTATCCGAACTTTCATGCATAGAATCCGACATATTTTCAGTGCTGTTAAACGAAGAAGAGTTTTGCTGTAATAAATCAGTTAAAAATTGTTCATCATCCATCACTTGAATCTGCACAGGAAATTGAATTGTATCTTTTTTATTTGACCTCAAATTATACATAACGAATCATGCAAGTAAAATGCTATTATAGTCAATGTATAAAATAGTAATAATTAAAACACATAAAAGTCTTTGTATAAAACAGAAACGTCCGTCATTGGAAGAATGAAGCAAGTTAGCACAACAAGGACAAAGTAAAGTTATAAAAACATGTAATATAAAATACTAGAATAAATAAACATAAAAAGAAAACCATACAGTCGGTGAACCACCACGTGTAATATTGCACAGCATATGGCTCTTGTATAGAAGATTGTAGTGTGTCCTCGTTGCTTTCCAATGACAGAATGGAGGATTGAGAGCTGTAAAACAGAGAGGTCCCACGCTGGTCAGTCTTGACCAATAGCAATTATATATGCAAATTAGCAGCCACACTAAAGGCAAGGACAGGTGAAGCCAAAATGAGCGCAATGCCACCCAAATGGCATTTAACATTATTTTCGACTCAGACAACTCCTTTGACAATCATGTTGCCAAGGTTTGCAGAGCATGTTACTATCATCTTCATGATTTGCGACGAATTCGCAAATTCCTTGGAGTTGAGACAGCAATACTTCTGGCAAACGCTATGGTCAGTAGTCATCTAGACTACTGTAACTCTTTACGCTATGGGGTAAGCAAGTCCAACATAGCCAAACTTCAGAGAGTTCAGAATGCTCTTTGCCGTATCATCTTCAGACTTGACAAAATGAGTCATGTTACACCCTTTTTGAAAAAACTCCACTGGCTCCCAATTCAACATCGCATCCTGTTTAAGTACAACCTTTTTGGTATTCAAGCTTTAGTAAGATCGAGCAGTCTCACTCGTGGCAACAGGCTATCTATCTCCTCAACCCGCCCATGAAAAGCACATAGGCAGGCGTGGCTTTGCAGTAGCTGCACCAGCCGAATGGAACAAGCTGCCACAGACTGTCAGATCTCAGCAAACAATAGATGGTTTCAGAAGCCAGCTAAAGACCTACTTGTTTAGGCTGGCATACCCCCCACCTTAGTTATACCCTGGGGGGCGCTTTCTAGATGTCGACCCATGCCTGTCCCTGGACTCTCCCTTCTTGGACTCAAGCGCATTAGAGGATTTGTATCAATTTTGCGCTATATAAATCCTACTATTATTATTATTATTATCTTGCCAGTCCACTGCTCCCTCATTATTGAAGTAGTCCTTGAGGTAATCCCTCTGTCTTTTGGCTTCTCTAGCAGGGTTTCTGTCTTGGCCACCACCAGCAGCACCACCAATCAATCCATAATCACCAGGCACACCATCATCATCGTCCTCCCCAGGCTGCTGACCACCAGGTTGACCTTGATACTGGCTTCTCAGTATGTTGTGCAGAGCCACACAGGTGAAGACCACTTCTCTGACTGTTGCTGGGGGTAGTTCAATAGTGGTCCTCATTACCCTGAATCTTGACACTAGGATGCCAAAAGCATTCTCAATAACTCCCCTTGATATTCTATAGTTCACAATCCTTTCCTCTCTGGTTAACATCCTTCTTCCATAGGGTTTCATGGGCCAGGTCTTCAGGGCAAAGGCATCATCTGCCAGATTGAAGTAGGGGACATCTCTCCCACCCTGGGTTATAGGTGCTGGGTCAGGGAAGCCTATCCTGCCATCCTCAATCCTCCTCTTCAGCTGAGAGGCATTAAATATCTAGGCATCTGAGCAAGATCCAGCTGTACCAGCATCCACCCATCTAAACTTATACTGTCCAGGACCAACATGACAATGGAAAAGAATCCCTTATAGTTGTGGTACAGGGCTCCAGTGTTCTTGGGTTTCTTCAGGGCCACATGCTTCCCATCCAGGGCTCCCAGGGCATGTGGAACATTCCACCTGATCCTGAATTCCCTCTCCAGTTCTTTCCACTCATATGGAGTAGTAGAACATTTGAGGTACTCTCTGGTGAACTCATCCTGGATGGCCCTGCAGACCTCTGGTAGAAACTTGGAAATGGTGGATCTTCCAAATCTGAACTGACAGGATAATGATGTGTAGGACTCCCCAGTGGCCAGATATCTGATGGTGAGGGCTAACTTCTCCCCAACACTGATTGGTGCTCTGTAGTTGGTGGCCTGCCAGTCGGGTCTTTATCATTTCAAAGAATTCTGGGGTCATCCTCATGTAGTTGGTGAATCCTGGAATATCTCTCTCGTACAGATCAGCCACAATGTTGTGGTAGGCCCCCCTCTCCTCTCTCTTTAGTAGCCATGGACTGACACACATGTTGTGCCTTTCTTCTAGGTCTCTGTATGGGTGCTGGTGGTGGTGGTTGCTGTGGTCGACGTAAAAATTGGAAATACATGATTATTTGTAACTGAATAAAAACCAAAAAAGCCCTAAGTTTTGGTTGTAGCTGTCTTCCATTAAAAGGTGGCATCCTGCTGTGTTCCTAGAAAAGCAATGGTGATTAGATCGCGGATTTTATATATATATAGAAGAAAGAATAGGAGGTGGATTATTGAGTGCAGTATAATCCAAATAATAGCCATAAATAATCACACAAATTGGTTGATGCCTATTGGGGCCAGATAATGTAATTTGAATATCCAGCACAACTTTGTGTGCATTCGTGTGGAAGTGCAGGTTGATTCAAATTTTGGTAAACATTACTCTAGCAGAATGAACTGCGTGTTTGTGGTTGTGTCCATCATTTTTGAAATGACGTGAAACTGGTGTGATTTGTCCATCCTTTAGGACTGATGCTTTGTGTTCATACACCCCTTTCCTAAGTGCCTTGAGGGTTTCATGTGGCAATTAGTTTGTTAATAGGGATGGGTTCGTCACAACTACTTTGTGGTTCAGGGGTGACAGAGATATAATTACAGTTGAGCAAGTTCAATTAATACAATGTCAATAAATTTTGAACAGAAGCTGTCATAAATCAGACCATTATTAAAGAACCTCATGTCAACTATTGGAGAACCACAATACAATATTCTGGACTGGTCCCACTGAAGGTTCACCATAAGGTCATTCAGTACAGTTCCTCAAGTTCCAGCCAAGTCTAAATTTTGAAATGAACTTGAGGGAAGGCTAAGGTGAAAGTAATCATTGCAGACAGTACATTTTAATAAGTCCAACAAGTTACTCTACATTACTTGTATTTACAATCCAGTTATTCAAGATATATAACAGATAGGCATAGGGCCACCTTAACCCATTGCACAGTTAAGGCTAACTTAAATTTAACAAAAAAGTAGTGAAGTAAAAGTAATTAAAGTTAAAATACAGGAAAATATGAGTGCATTATGGAACAGTTTCTGAACTCTTGATGTACATATGTGAACTATCCCAATGAACTGCCACTCTAGGTTATAACATGCCAAGGTCACTTCAAAGGTCAAGCCAATGGCTAAGAGGTAACAACTTTTTATTTTAATTAATCGAGCATCCCAGCTTTGGTGCACATTCAATGCCTAGGATCTTAATGCAAATTGCCAGAGGTCATGTGATACAAGGTCATATGAAGGTCTAATTAATGACTAAACCAGAGTATGCACTGACAATCAATGAACACAGTAAAAGACATTTGAGGAAATTTTATTACATGTCAGTATACAGTTTTTAAAATTTTAATGACTAGAAGGAATAAATCTTAAAACCACCAAACCCAATCACAAATAAGAAGGAATAGAGGAAGCAAAGGTAAGTGGTATGATAGAAGGAGCTTGAGATGCATTTTGGAGATAAGTCCATACTGCAGAAATTCTACAAAGGCCAGGAGACATCATGTTTTGTATAGCCACATTATGGTCGAATGCATATGTGGCCCCTGACCTCCTGAAGGTGTGAAATCCATGACCTATTGGAGATATATTTCGCACTTGTAGAATATTCTTAAGGGCATCTCTAACATGGGTGTTGTTGACCTGATTATGAGGATAATGGATGGTGGCAAATAAAGGAGCAGAAGGTGGGAGATCTCTAGAGTTAAGAAGGGTCTGCAGGGCCCGGACTGGGCATAAATACATGTTTTCTAGAAGGGGAAGTTGCATAACATGATGTGAGTTGTTATCTTAGAGTGTCTTTGTCCATTTTATGAGCAAATGTACCCCAGGTGGCAAAAATTGTACGTCCCTTCTAAGAAAGTGCTTGCTTGGGTCAAATTTCTTGACCGAATGGGGTGCCATATTAGACATTCTTAGAAATCTGAAATCTGCTGTTAAGAAAATGGCCCTGAATAAGATGGAATCAGTAAGTATGTCGCATGAAATGGATATATGATACATAGTTTTGATGTCAAACAGACCTCTAAGAGTAGTGGAAATTTTGAGTTGATGGAGATGCTCCTGAGGTATTTGATAACATGGTGATTAGCCACAGCTGAGTAGTCTAATCTAAAAGACTTGGCCCTGGCAGAGATTGATGAAATATAAGATGGTATTTAAATGGAGATATTCCATGACAGTAAGGAGATTATGAACTGTTATTGTAGGAGAAAGATCCATAAAGACAATGTAGGCCAGGAATGCCCTGAAGTGTCTCACATTTGAAGCCACCGTAGAAGGTCTATATGCCGTCTGTACCCTATCTAGGGCAGCTTCTAACAGCAGAAGTGAACGGCCAGTGGAACCTGAAATTATAAATGAAAATCCAACTGAAACATGTGGTAAGGGACATGGTCCCAAATATAATTTTTCTTTAAATCTTCTAGGACCTCATCATTTCCCTGCAAATACTTGGCTGTAAGAAGCCATACGTTTCTATCATGGCCAAGAAGGGGTCTTTGGTTCTATGGAAATTCATCACCTGGACAACGGTATGGTTGTCACAGTATATTGTCAGACTGGAGTGAGCCCAGAAGTGGCCCCACATTTTTAGGGCAAGGACTATGTTCCACATTTCCAGGTGCACGATTTTTAAGTCAAATTCTGGAATATGACAAATGGTAGTGGCATAAACCCTGCGATTCCAAATAGCTCCTAGTCCTGTAAGGGATGCATCTAAATGAAGTGTTTTCAGGTTTTTTGTTGAAAAATGTGATGCCATTGAAGGTTGGCAAGAATTTTATGAACCACTGGATATCTTTGTGGAATTCTTGGTCTAGTTTAATTCTATTTTTGTGGCTATTAGCTCCGAATGTCATGAGAATTCTATTGATGAAAGATCTGGCAGGTATAACGCACTTATGTATATAAAGTAACTTGCCCAACAGTGATTGAAAAAATCTTCTGGAAAGGATTTTTTTCCCGTGCACCTGGAGACACATGTTGTAAATACTGTGTAGTTTGTCAGGGGCAAATTTTAGGGTGTAGTTGGTTAAATTTACCTCAATGCCCAGACAAATTAAGCTCTTGCAAGGGGGAATCCTTTTGTCAGGGTTCATGGGGAGACCTAGTCTGTCAAATAAGTCTGACAACATTTTGAAATATGTCTTTGCTTTGTCCCTAGGGGCAATGACCAAAAAATCATCAATGTAAGCTCGAATCTGGCACCCTGATTTGGACATAAAATGGACAATAGCATCGGTCACCATCTGAAACAACGCCGATCCGTGCGTCAAGCCAAAAGCGATGCCCCGTCAACGTATAATGCGTCATCCCATCTGATACCAAACTTAAGTATGTCTATGGTGTCGACTCTGAGGTTTCTGAAAGCCCTAACTACATCGATTTTGAAGATCAGGGGGTCAATAATGTGCTTAGCGTCATTGACCACGTCATCTATAGAGGGGAACTTAAGAGTGAATTTCCTGTTGTCAAATTTGTTTTTGTCCACCATGTCATTGACAGACTGGCCCCTTGGGTAAGACAAATTCAAGATAATCCTTCTTTTGTCAGTGTCCTTGGGCCTTGTGAGAAGAGGGGAGCAGTGTATGTGTGGGCATTGTATATCTTTTGCAGGACCTATTAGGGCCCCATGGGCTTTTTCTTGTTGGATGTATTCTTTAACAGCCTCAGGAAATTGGGTCGCAGAATGATGGTTATTAGCTGTCTGATTGGATAAAGCCTGGGGGTTTGTGATCAATAATGGGAAACCAAACTTTAAATACTGTAACAAATGTTTATCTGGGTAATCTGACAGCAACTTCTCCCAAGCTGATATATTAAGACCCGAATTAAGGGGGATACGGGCAACTTTGTAGTTAGGGCATCCTGTTTCTGCAATGATATTTGCCCAATAAATGCACTGTTCTACCGTTTTTATTGAAACTGGGTCCCTGTCAGGACCAATGAATTCAAATGTCTTTTTTACATGACAGAGAAATCCAATTTTCTTTGAAGGTATATATGCATATGTGGTACAGAAATATGTTCAAACAATCTAGAATTCTGTCCTATGTCCCTGTCATATGTACTGTCAAACTCATTTTACATTTGTCAATTAGTTCATCCACTATAACTTCCAGATATTCTGTATAATTCAAATTAAATCTACTCTGGGTTTCTAAGTCTTTCTTATAGTCCTCATATGCTAGTTTTGAGATAACATGATCATTTTGCAACTCCTGTAAAGCTAACTCAAATTTTGTGAAAAATTGCCCTGAAAATTCGAATAAGATAGGGCCAAAATTCTTACGCACACACTCTATTAAATGTAACACTCCATGCTCAATATGATGACAATAATAAAACCCACTGTTATGATGGTCAGGGTCGTGTACATATACCACCTGATACTGAGGCAAGTATTCCAAACAATGGATAAGATCAACATGGTACTGATAACACGGTTTTCTATCTTTAATTCTACATCCATCGTCTAGATTATTGCTTGAATTCACTGCAGTGTCCAGGTGATAATATGTCCTATTTTGTCCCATTTCTGTCTCCACCTCTAGCTTTAATGTTACAATTTGTCTCTGGGTGAGCATGTGACTTTCCCTGTTGGGCAAAAAACGCACACACATGCCTGTACTGCCCATGATTTCCCTCGTGTGAACAGCAATTTTCATTATAATATTTACACACTTTCTTGGTCGTTGGTTGTGGGTTCAAATGTGATGAGTTGGCCATAGCTATTTGTGACATTGATAACCTGTTTAACACCCACTGTGTGGCATCCCCCCATTTTAAATTACCTTGCTCCAGCTTGTGCATAGAATTTGCCCATGCTCCTTTCACTGCCTGCCAGGGTAGGGAGGTGGCGTCCCTGAGTGATAAGATGACCTGGAGCAGGGATTGTTTCACCGTACTAGGGTCCTGTATATGATATATGTTGGACAATTGGCCCACTGCCCATTCCTGCATTGTAAGGTCGTCGTACAGTACCCTTTTACGCCCGCCCATTGCATGGTAGCCCTAGTTGGGCCACCTGAATTCTGGTGTTGAAGTTATAGAGTCAGTTGTATTATATCTACCCGACTTCTTCACTAATGGCTTACCTTGTAGTGCTTCAGATTTGCCATGTGTTTCAAATGCTGACATGATGTTTGTTACAGTGTTCGGGGTTCAAACGCAGGGCTGCCAAATCCGGAATGACGGCATTGTGAAGGGTTGAGTTCTGTTGAATGCTCTGAGTCGAGGGTAGGTCCTGACGTGTTGTATTCTGAGGTTGTAAGCTGGGTGCTGGCATAACGCCTGTGTGGGGGGGGTTGGGACATGGCAGGTACCGACTGCATGGTGATTACATCTGAAGTTGATGTTCTGACGTTTGTATGATCTGTGGGTAAGTTGGGGTGAAAACCCTGCCTGGCAATGGCTTGTACTCTCTGAGTTTCAATATCATCGACGCGCTTGAGGAGTGCTTGATTGGTAGTGTCAATCTTTTTGAGATAGGCCATGACAGCGTCGTGTTGAGGAGGCTGCTCAGAGCCATCATTTTGGGATAAAGAACTTCCAGTACTTACAGTCGTTCTGCCTGACGCTGTTAGGAAAGATCCATCCAAATTCACCTCTTTGTTTCTCATTTTCCTAGTACTGTTTTTTGCTCTAGCTGACGCTGTAGTTTTCTTCTTGCTTGTTGTCACAGGAGATTTCCTTGGTTTGGTCATGATTAAAACACCAAAATCTAAAATCTTAAGTTTACTAAACACACAAGAATTTTTTCTTTGTGATGTTGTTCCATCAATAGCTAACCTTGAAATGATACCAGAAAATGGGGTTTTTGGCGGCAACAAGCATGAACGGTCTCGATAGGGGTTACTAGTAATGACTTGAAATAACCAAAATAAATTAAGGTAGTTCCAAACTGTGCTACCAGGCCCCTTACAGGCCATGCTATTCAAAGTGATCCTATATCAGTTATACGATTAAAATATTGGATAATTACCCAAAGCTCAATGGTAAAAGTACAGTCAAGAAGGAGTGGGTTTATCTCTAAAAATATTAACAGCTTGTTCACCAGCCTCCACTCTATCTGATATATACCTCCAGATACAATCCGAGGTTTAGGTATCATATCTCTGACTATTTTGTAATGCAACATCATCATTGAATAGAAGGGTAGCACCTGAAAGCCAAAAGCTGTGGACGTTATGTCCATAACTGGCCAAATTCAATCTGTTACGAATTAAAGCAAGATGTCTTCTCACTTTATTTGCATTGAAACAAGTGATGTTTGAGCCCTTTAGAGTCAACATTAATGAATTGGATAGGTAAGTGTACATATAGAGGAATTCGGGATTTTTGAAACAGAGTCAGCTTAGTATCCTTATTGTTAGTATTGTTTTAGACAATTCAACAGTTTAACCTCTATGCCTGGTTGAAAAAAACATTGCCCCTAGCGATGTTTCTAGAATGTGAAAAATTTGAATCTTACTGAGGAATCATGTTTGATGAACATAGGAAGGAGCAGAAATTGAGCAAATGCAAAGGCTTAAGAACCTGTCATTTCAATGGTTGTCCTTCTGTAACAAACCTTAAAATACTCTTCAAAGAAAGATAAGTCATGAAAAGTAATAATTTCTATATAAGCTATGTGTTTTGCACCGTTAGTCCATTGGCAGAGCAGGGCATACAGTTGGCTGTAATGAATAGCTCATAGAGCTGTGGGGCAGACGTTATATGTACTTACCTGGAACCTATTTGAGAAATGAGACACCAAAGAAAACTGGTGAAAAGCTGTTGAATCACTAATAATATTAATGAAACGAATCTGAAGATTTGTTTATCGGAATTGGGTTTGTTTATTGACGAAATTCCCGTTTTTGTAAATATATTGGAGCTAACTAACCTTTTACTGACTAGAAATATTGCTTGGGGCTGGGATTTTGAGGCTGTTGAATTAAATTATTGTATATTGCTACATATTTCACATATTTTGATGAAGTTTGTAGGTTTAATTCTTCATGGTGTTAGCCATGTTTGACATAGTTACTTACAACCGGAAACTGGCGGGAATTACCGAACCATTGGGTAACCAATAGAATCATTTGTGACATTTTAATTAGTTGTGACCTCTTGTTCATTTGCATAGTCTGGGTCAACTCTTGAGTATTTCATCAATATTGGTATATAAGGAAGGGTTTTTGGTCAGAATCTTTGCTGACCTGGTATGAACTGCTGTTCTTTATACATTTAGTCATTGAACCTATGTTCTGAACTATGGCTGAGGGAAGGTAATGAACAACCTCTGTTCTTGTTGAAGTTAGGCCACATAAGATTAATTTGGGTTAGATTTTCTTGGGTTTTAGTTGGGAAAAAATCTTGGGTTCAGGGTAAAAATTTGTGTTGGGACAAATGTAATCTAGTTTTTGAATATGAACTTGATTTAATAACTTGGTACAACTTTGGACTAATGGGTGGGATTTGATTTATAATAAAGAGCAAGGGCTTGTCCCAGGTCAACCCCAGCTACTGCTGGTTAGAGGTTAAGTTTAAAGGTTAAGTCTAGAGGTTAAGTCCTGGTCAAATTTTCTTGACTATATCTGGTTGGTGGCAGAATAAATATTTTTTTGGGAATCAGAAACTAAACATTGGGATTTTTGTAATTCTTACTTTTATTTATGCGCACATATAAAGTTGTTGGTTTGTTTGTGAATAAATAACCGTATTATGAATATTCCACTGATTTTTCTTGTATAATCTTGGCCTTGGCCCTTGGCACGCTACATTATTTCATCAGAGATCGTATGTAAGAGGGTGGGACTTCTGTTGAGAATTTTGCCACATACAGTAAAAATACCACAATTGACTGTAACTCTCTTCTGGTATACTTTCAGATACTATGGGCCTCCTGCTTCATGATGACGTGTACCCGCCTGATTAGCATTAAGAAATAGTGGGCCCATGCTTGAACCTGAATGCGAAAGGGAAATTGGTGAAATATTCTCCCAGTGAAGGCTCAATAGATGAAGGCTAAATCCCCTGGTTGGATGGGCACATCATGAAATGCACTATTGTCACTGACTAACCCAGAACTCAACTCTTGAGTATTTCATCAATATTGGTATATAAGGAAGGGTTTTTGGTCAGAATCTTTGCTGACCTGGTATGAACTGCTGTTCTTTATACATTTAGTCATTGAACCTATGTTCTGAACTATGGCTGAGGGAAGGTAATGAACAACCTCTGTTCTTGTTGAAGTTAGGCCACATAAGATTAATTTGGGTTAGATTTTCTTGGGTTTTAGTTGGGAAAAAATCTTGGGTTCAGGGTAAAAATTTGTGTTGGGACAAATGTAATCTAGTTTTTGAATATGAACTTGATTTAATAACTTGGTACAACTTTGGACTAATGGGTGGGATTTGATTTATAATAAAGAGCAAGGGCTTGTCCCAGGTCAACCCCAGCTACTGCTGGTTAGAGGTTAAGTTTAAAGGTTAAGTCTAGAGGTTAAGTCCTGGTCAAATTTTCTTGACTATATCTGGTTGGTGGCAGAATAAATATTTTTTTGGGAATCAGAAACTAAACATTGGGATTTTTGTAATTCTTACTTTTATTTATGCACACATATAAAGTTGTTGGTTTGTTTGTGAATAAATAACCGTATCATGAATATTCCACTGATTTTTCTTGTATAATCTTGGCCTTGGCCCTTGGCACGCTACATTATTTCATCAGAGATCGTATGTAAGAGGGTGGGACTTCTGTTGAGAATTTTGCCACATACAGTAAAAATACCACAATTGACTGTAACTCTCTTCTGGTATACTTTCAGATACTATGGGCCTCCTGCTTCATGATGACGTGTACCCGCCTGATTAGCATTAAGAAATAGTGGGCCCATGCTTGAACCTGAATGCGAAAGGGAAATTGGTGAAATATTCTCCCAGTGAAGGCTCAATAGATGAAGGCTAAATCCCCTGGTTGGATGGGCACATCATGAAATGCACTATTGTCACTGACTAACCCAGAATAGACTGACTGCCCAGTGGCAACTGAGGTCAATTTTGATCCCTCTAACAACACTTTACTTAGTACCGGTTATGAATGGGTTGACATGCAAATTATCGTTAGGATTTTCATAAAAGGGGCTAACTTTGTATTATTACCAATATCTGTGTATTCTCTGACATTCGTTTGATTTGTTTATTTTCCTGAGCAATATCACTACCCCTGTCAAAACCCAATGGAAACCAATTTTTGATGTGGAGAGGCAACTGCCAGTCAGACCAATTGGCTAAGTATTGATGCCTTCATATCGTTCAATTTTCAAGGTATAGGGACTCTAAAATTACATCTTAAGTCCTGTAAAAGTATTTTTGTAATTGTAAATGCCTTTGCAATGGGAACCTTCCGTAACCCGGCCTTTCAAATAAGTAGAAATCCAAATAAAGGTGTATTTTGTTCCATGCATGATTCATTCTCTTTGCCTATTTTGTCTCTCTGTAATTTGTTTTCATTTTTTTGCAGAAACATTAAAAACTAGAGAATATCTACAATGCAAGTGAGGTCTTTTTTTTCAAATTGAACACATACTTCTACTTGACAGAGTAACACCTAAATGAGACCTAATGTGTTTTTTTTACTTTACTGTGTTTTCCATGGTTACTAGTTATCCTGAAGGGATATTTTTGTTGTGAAAGTTCTGTCCACTACACAGTCAAATCCCACACTTCACCCTGGCAACTAGTAAACATGCATAACCTACTTGTTCAGGGCTAGTTTTACAAGTGCTATAGGAAGTTCAAAATTGGTATGCCACTGGCTGGGATGTATAGTTGTGCAACATCAATTTTGACCTCTATTTGATCTCTGATCATGCGGTAGTGCCCAAGTGGTAGTAGACTTTTAAAATTTTGCCCAGACTACAGCTTGGAAACCAAAAGATATACGAAGTTTATATATGGTAGTAACAGCTGTTGGAAGATGTAGGTGGAAGATGTGACCTTTATTTGGTCTAATAGGCCCCATATTTTACTAGCTTGTCTGTGCTAGAGGTCTGAAAGTTTAAGGTGTAGGAAGTTGTTAATTGGCAGATATATTGGTTGGAGGGTGAAGATGTGTTACCAAATGGTGTGATATTTGTGACCTTTAACCTTGGCTCTTTCAAATTGGTTTCTACTGCCATTCTATTGGGTGTTGTAATTAGTAATCTCCCAGAGTAGGTCAATTTACAGACTGACAGCATGTATTAAAAGAAACAAGGCGGGAAGGGGTTTCAGTCCACTAGCGCGAGCTGCAAAACCATCAGAGACAAGAGTAGTGCACTAAGGCAGTCAATCATCCAAGTACTGACATAGCCCATTGCTGCTTAACATCAGTGATAAGATAGGTACTCATCATGCCACGCCACAATTAATGAAAGTTTGGAGAAAAAAAATGAAAAAGAAAAATAAATGAGAAAAGTGATCCCAAGAAGTATATGAATTTCGCTAGAGCGTGTGCTTAAAAACATCAACAAAACATCTCCAATCAAACACACCAAATCACTTAAGGTGCGTTTGAGTGGGTTTTGCTGTCAACAATCAGAGTTTGTCAACTGATAAAATGCATGACAATGTTTGTCAAAAATAAAATGTCAATAATGTGTGTACCAATCAAACACACCCAGCTCACATCCTTTTTACAAGTTAAATAAGAATGACAATATTAATAGAAATGAAGCAAATGGGTCACAATAAGAGGGCCAGTTATATTGTATTGCACAAATATATTAAACTGCTTCATCAATGAAAACATACATATTCAGTGCTCAAAATGATCTTTCTTCATTTATTGCCCCATCGGTAACCCCATAGACATTGTATTTCAAGCAATTTTGGGTATCCAAACCCCTCAATTTTTCAGACCCTTTTGTATGTCCCAATAAGTTCAGGTTATTATGGTTCTACTGTGAATCACATTGTTCTTTTTTTGGAAAAAGTGACATCCACCAGTGTGACATGATATAAAAGAAGGTATGTGGGATAGAAAAATACCTTAATATATCATTAAAAACATGTATTTATAGCAGTCCTATTTTTTTGTAGTTGTTTGAACAAAATCCATGGAGGAATAAGCTGAAACATGAAAGCAAAATATTTGTACAAAATTCTTGATGACATTAGAGGTGAGCTGTCGCTAGTTCAGCACTCTCAATAACTGATTCAGCCCTCATGGAGCCCAAGACAAGTCAAACACTTAAGGTGCTGTGAAAAATTCTATTTCTAATAATTTTTTTAAATAAAATTTTATATAAACATATTCTTGTATGTTGACCACAAACTAGATTTAAAGCTTGAACCGTCTCACAGAGTGAAAAGTAAACATAAGGTCAAAATAGGAAACCCAAGTTCAAGCAATCTGAATGACCCAGGTTGAAGGTTAAGGTCAAACTAAGATTATACAGGCAAGAGGCCTAAAAATGTCCATAAAAGCACAGAAGTGAGGTGGTTCAAGTCCAAAATATGAATGAAATTATTGACTTCAATAGATGGAGGATATTCGAGTTGTAAGTTGGTAGACCCTCAATAGGTGGAGGAGCACAAATATATAGATAGGTAAACCATACTTTAAATGAAAACGATATAGAAGGGTAAGATCATTCTTGCAAATATAAGTATTTTTCCAATATTTACAGGAGAAAGAGGCACCCAAAACCAAACAGTTCAGAACTCTGAATAGCTGTTCAAAGTGCAGTCAGCACCAAATAACCAAGTTTTACTCAACATATAAATTGTTACTAATGAACTGGTATTGCCTGCCTATCTAACAATAATTCTTCATATTTAACACACTAGTATTGCCAAATGAACTGTATGAAATATTCTTAAGGTGGGGACATCATTATAAAACTACAAAGGATGATGTATTTAAATGGAGCATAAACAGCTGTGAAGCAGACGTAGGATGCTTAAAAATACTTCAAAGAGGTGCCAATAGAATTGTCATCTATAAGCAATTTTTATGTTTTAAAAGATTAAAGATCAAATGAAAGATTACATATATCAAATACCTGGTTAACTTATCTATCATCAAAATATCTGTTCATTGAATTGTAAACAATACCAGTGTTTTCATGCTTTCAAAAAGGCATATTTATGTTCAGTTTTGTAATTTGAAATAAAATGTATGTTTTAACTGTATTAAATTGTATAATATGTTCATATTTTAAGACACCAGATCTATTATATATGATAAAAACAGTTTTATATGACTAACTTGTTGCTCATGAAAGTAGAAAAGGCAGCATTTGGGTCAAGTTACAACATGCGGTTGCTAGTTTTCTGTGGTGAAGGTCCGCATTCTAGGAGTCTGTGCTCTAGTTGTTAATCAGTTCACATTGTATTACTTATTTTTCTAGAAGGATTACAAAGTCACTTGTTTGAACAGTAACTTGACAGGTACATTTTAGATTAACCTGATTTGCATCTTGGGTGTTAAAATTGTTAAGGACAAATATACCACGGCAGCTTATCTGTTCCTACCTTATCAACAGCTTGGTAGAACGTGTGACATGGGTTACACTGGTGTCTAGCTCAGTTTCAACTCTGGTGGCCCACAATATACCCTGATAAGACTATTGTGGGCTATTGTACACAACAGAGTTTAACCTTCAGTGTTTTTTTTTCATTTTTTGACAATTAGATGACTAGGGAGAGTTGGAACTTGGGTATTTTCATTCAGATCACAAACAATTTTTGTATAGATATTTGATATTAGAAATAAACCAGGTTCCAGACTGTCTGGGATTACAGCTACAGTTTTGTCTTCTGTGGCTTCAGCATAGGGCTGCTATTTTCTGGTCTCAATGTAAAAATTTAAGAATCCAATCAAAAAAGATGATTAAATAAGGCCAAATAGGGTCTCAGTCTACTAGCACGAGCTGTGAAGCCATCACAGACATGAATAGTGCTCTGGGGTTGCACCCATACAAGTACTAACGTAGCTCCTTGCCACTTAACTATAATGATGAGACATGTATTCATCACACTACGCCGCTATTCATGAAAGTCCAGAGATAAAAAAAAAGTGATCTCTAGATGAGGGTATTTTTTATTTCCTCTAAAACTTTGGTTTGATTAATGATAACTGTATCATCATCCAGTAAAATCTTTCAATACAATCACTGTGCATTTTATGTACATCCACAGGATTATACCACAGAAAAGGTAACAGGCACTTAAAGGAAAAAAGGTAATAAACACAGATCCCTTACACATAAGCCTGTTGCTGGTCTGCATGCAGAACCTAATCTACTAGCTCACTCTCGAAGGTCCGGGTGTGGCCCTATCCCATATGCCCTGAGATGGTCACACTCTAAGAAAACCATTTATTAGGCTACTTGTAGTATATTTCAGTACAGTACGTGGCAGGATTTAAACAGGACCAGCTATGATTAAGGTCAAATTCAGGAAGAAGGTACATTAGCATAAAAGGACAAGTAACTTAATATATATGGCATTGTCTTTTCAATGTAAACCTTACGCTGTAAATTTGTTACAGCTAAAATATATCCTTATAAATCTCTTGTTAAAACCAATCAGTAACAAAAAACCCACGTTGGCAGTCAGTGCTGACAACATACCAGATAAAATAACATTGCAATTCAACTCAGACAATGATTTGAAAATACACCCGAAGCAGAGCTAGGTCAAATGAAAGGTCAAAGAGTAACGCCCATGGGTCACAAAAACAGTATAATATATAGCAAGTACAATACATTAAAAATTATGTGTCCACCCCAAGCAATATAAAAACAATATAGCATAGTATATATAGACTTTAATTAAACTAAGAATATAAAATCTTATATAAATACTGTGATTAAGTAATTTACTACTTTTATGATTTCATGTTCTAGCATATAATAACTCTACGGTCCTCCCATGAATTACATAAGCAATCTGCTGCTTGCTTCGTACAATTATTCATTTAATATATAGGTTGATTATCTTTGTCAAGAGACATAAAATTGTCACTTTTAGTGGAAGTTACCTGAAAGAGCTTTTGTTGCTTTTGATTGTAATAAATACATTCCAACAGGAAATGTGATTCCTATTCAGTAAAACTAGAATTAGAAACCAAACGTCTTCCTTCCAGTCTTCTAAAGTTACCTTTCTCATCCTAATTCTCATTAGAGTCTGAAAAAAAATCTGAAAAATGGACAGGAAAATTGGATCTTGATTCACGTGTGGGATCAAGCACAGATCGTTCTCAGGAAGCCTTGGGAAGCCTGAAAAGTCCTCGGATAAGTGACGATCATTCCTTGACTATGAGGCGATTAAGCCATGTTAATGATCGGTTTCAACCCTTATCCTGTCGGTGATATACTGACTGGGTCTCAGACTGGTCCGAGACTTCCTCAGGCCTCCTGGGACTAATAACAGATTTCCTAAGATTAATGGGCGACGTTGGTTGAGGTCAGGACTAAGTCCAGGCCACTTGGGGCAAAGAGTCCTGGGTTTTAGAGTCACAGGACGCCTCAGACAACTTAGGGTTGTGTATATTTGGATCTGAGGAGGCCTCAGGAAGCCTGAGACTGGGGACTGTGTGGGTAGGGGCAAAAGTGGATCAGTTACAGACGTGAAAAATATCAAATATATTTGATATTTATACAGACCACAACAGCTCCAAACAGATTCAAACAGACTGTCCAGGACTCTGAATTTAATCCCAAAAACCCTTAATTGGGAGCCTTATTCTTATGGTGGAACAGGTGCATTAAATTAAAAAGACATTAAAAACTCCCTGTTGTTTTCCAGTAAATTGCATAGCGTGCTAGTATCTGAAATCAGATTACACATGTATAAACATCTGTGTTAGTGTTCAACCCCAACAAAGCCAACAGAACTCTCCATTATAAAGTCATAAGTGATGTTGAATTGATCATTATCAAAAATAAAGTCATTATCAAAACACTATAAAAAGTAAAACTGAATTAACTAGTAGGTGGAAGACAGCCAGTTCACGATCATATGCTTTCCTGCTAGTTCCAAATCCAAAAACACATTTCACTTAATTTTATCCTTTAATAAATACTTTTAGTTTTCAAACTGGAATTACTTCAATAATAATTTATTATTGTCAACGTCTAAAGACTTGGATTTCCTCTGCCAATCGTTCTGCCATCTCGATCACCGCTTCAATGGGCCCCACCATGTAGAAAGCAACTTCAGGCAGATGGTCTAATTCCCCGTCGAGAATCTTCTTGAATCCCTTGATGGTTTCTTTCAGAGGCACCAGCTTTCCTGCAGAACCAGTGAAGACTTCAGCAACCTGGAAAGGCTGGCTCAAGAATCTCTGGATCTTACGGGCCCTGGCTACTGTCATAAAATTAGCCTCAATTAAATAACGAACACCAGAGTTTTGAGTCCTTTATTTTGATAAATGATAATTTTAATGGTAATTTTTCTTTTAATTTGTTTAAAAATAAATTTTTGAGACATTTTGACAAATTACCATTCTTGGAATGTATAACAATGTCCCACCTCTGAGGTGAGTGGTTCAAATCAGGACCCCATGTGGAAAAGTTGGTAGTTGTTTACCGATGGTTGGCAGTTTATTTGTACAGAACCTTGACTAGCTGTATGTACTGGTTTCTCTCCCCATAAAACTAGCCATCCAGATATGACCTACACAGTGTGGAAAGTGATACTAAAACCCAACTAAATAAACTCTATGGTGTACTCCCACAAAATGTACAGAAGTACTTTTTGTCAACTGAGCAACTCTTCATTTTATAATGTGCATTCATAGATAAGGTGGTCATATTGAAAACAAATATAGCAGGAATGATAAAAAACTTTTCTCTCCCTCACTGTGGTTGGATTCTGCTCTTTTAATTTGGCACTTTTGGCCTTGTGTTTCCTACTGTGCATTACCAAAATTACCAACACACATTCTATTTTATTCAGAGGACTTCCTAAGTTCCATGGACGATATAAGTTGTAAAGTAACATTCTGTATATTTGTAATCAAATTACTTGGGATTATAATTGCATCTTTAGGAAAGGTAGCCTTAAAGTTTAGTGTGTTTTTCATTTTGTGTTTCATTCTCTTTGTAAAAACTAAATTCTCTTTTTGTTTCTCTCAATTCTAGTTACACTGTTTTGCTATTTATTTGTACCTGTTGAATAAATCGCAGGAAATTCAGTGTGGCTGAGAGTTTTACAAAGAGCTTGAAATTTTATCAAGCAAAATAAGTTGCATTGGATGACAACTAAGTTGCAATTGTGTGTTCTCCAGTTGCTGGGTTCAGTTATTACAACCATTGACTCTATTCACCATAGGTCTTGTCTTGGTTTTTGCCTCAGATCCAAGACTTTTACCACAATGTTGGACAAAAACTGGACATTTAAACAAAAAGTGGCTATCCCTATTCTGAAATGTATTTTGATATTTTAACATAAGTAACTATTTTTGAAAAAAAACATGTATCGTGGGTGAAGCTCCCGATGGAAGGGTAGGCAGGGCTCTATTGGCTACTAAAGAGATGCCGTTTGTAAATTATTCCTCCCTAACTGCTTCCTGAATGCAAATGAGACTTCACAAACTACATTATCAATTCCTGAACAACTTTGTGATTCGATCCAGATTTTTAAAAATCCCTGTATGAATAGTTTAAGAGCATCCAGATCAGCTATACAATCAATACAGACAGGTATGTGATCAATAAGATCAATTTAGGATAGGTTTGTTATCCCCCTGCTGCTTTCTCTGATATCCATTGATTCTATATTGATTGTATATATAGAAGTCAGATTTATTGCTTTTTGAGTTTCACCAATATGGATCACCATATTAAGTAATTGCTACAGCTGAGATATCAATTAGCTCCAAGAAAAGAAGGGCCCCACAGATTTGGGTCAGGCATTGGTTTAGAAGAAGGGAGGATTGAAGGATCTAGGATACACTCATTTCAGAATTACAGGTTTAGGACCAGTCCTCCTGCAGGAATTTCATGAGAATGTCCCCAGAGGTCTTTGCTGAGCTGGAGAAGAGATTGACTCCAGATCTCCAGATGGAGAGGGCATGGTTCAGAGAACCTGTCAGCCCAGGACTCATCATAACGACCATCACCCCAGGTACCTGGCTGCTGGGAAAAGCTATACTTCCCTCCGGTAGCACTTCTGGGCAGGGTGCCCAAGAATCACCAGATTCATACCTAAGGTTTGTGACGATATTTTCAAGCAGCCAGGAGCCAAGGTAGATTGTGGAACCATTGGCTTTCCACCACCATAATCTCTGGTCACCACTGGGCCATAAGTGAGTTACTTCATATTGGAAGATGATGCATCCCCCTTAGGACACCTCTTTTCCCCCAAACAGCTGTACCTTAATCAATGTAAAGAACTTTTTTTTTAAAAAATGCCTCTGGCATCCTGGCCCACAGATTCAGGATCCTGCAAATAACAGAGCAACAAATAGGCAGTGTGATTGAAAGCATCGTGCTGGCCTGTACTGTACTGCACAATCCATTCTCTTGTGTGACCAATGTAGACAGGGTTTCTTTAACCTAGGCATCTTGGACCAGGGAGTCCAACCTGTGTAATGATATATTTGAACCAGGACAACAGCCCAGCCGAGCAATGCAACCAAGGCACAGAGTAGTGTTATTGCAGCACTTTTTCCTCAACAAAGATGCTATGCTCTGGCAGACAGGATGTAGGCATTAAATGACATTTGGACACATGAATTTCAAGTGAGGACATTACTGTGTCAAAGAGTATTAAATGTATTGACCAGTTTATATGGATGTTGTTGGACCATAGTTGAAAAGACATTTGGTATTGTATTTTCTCTGTTGTTGTGGTTTTCTCTGTTGTTGTGACTTTTCTATACATATTGCTATTTACAAGAAATAAATGTTGTAATTTTTTGACAACAATGTGTATTCTAACTTAACTTTAACTGCTATGCTACTGAATTTACAATATTCATTCAAGCAAATATTATTGTGAATAATTTGTGTGCAACAAGAATTTATTTATTTATTTATATTTTATTTATTTATTTTTTTTTTTTTTTTTGGTTTCAATAAAATACAGTAGAACCTCGATTATTCGAACCCCATGGGAGACATACAATCCGGTCGGCCAGTAGGGACACACAATTTTGGTTCGGTTAATCCGGAGATTTGGATAATAGAAGGCTGGATAATCGAGGTTCTACTGTATGTGATTAAATTTATTTCTAACAGTGCTTCTTTTATTTTCAAAAATCTTATATAATAAATGAATTAACCCACACCCATACATCAGATAATCGGCAATATAAGATATAGCTTGATTGATTAGGGCTTGAACCCCACTTACTGGGATATGTGGGGCTTGTGTTGAAACATGGTGTATGAATATATGGCGTGGATGAGTATATCTGTGAACACATGTTTTGAGGCGTGGGACTTGGATTCAAAGACTTTTATAATTTGAATTCCCCTTTTCCTTGACATGAGTGGGTGTTTTAAATAAGTTCTTTTGGGATGGCCTGTGGTAGAGACTATTTGACTATGGGTTTGTGCAGCCCAAATTTTTTTCACACCCATTTCTGGAAACCTGCCAGATATGGGGCTCCCTGTCCAGACTCCATGTGATCTGAGTTTCCTGTAAATTATATTTTGTGATTAGAACCATCACTAGTAGGCCTCTTTGTTGTCAGCCCTTTTGTATCACACACCTCCTTTAACCAGCCATCTCTCTTCTTTTGATCTTTCATACAAAAAGTTCACAATGAGCATCTCCTTCTCTTCAGTAAAATCCACGGGTGGCCCCTCCATTCCCCCCCTCTGTTTATCCTGAGTAACCTCTGTATCCTATGTAGCCTTAGTATCCTTAGTGGACTTTGTCGCCTGCGTGGCTTCTGTTGCCTCTGAGTCTGCTCATACCCCTTGCATGTTGCTGTCACTCTCAGGACTCTCTGAACTGAACTGTGCTATCCAAAAGTAGCAGATGGAGTAGCCTTCCTCCCTCTGTTTCATCTTTTGAGACCTGTTTACAAAAATTATATTAAATCTTAAAAACCGATCTGTTCAATACCTGCGAAAAGCCTCAAACACTTGCTGTCATTTTTAGAGGTATTAAGTCCAATAAAAACGTGAGATGCTGCCTTTTCAAAATCCAAAGTAGAAATAATAAAAAAGTCCTTTATCTGGGTGGTTTGTCTTGGCAATGTTGCCCCTTTGTTGTGATCTTATTAATTACTTACCTATAAGAAACCCAATAGAAAGCATTTTAGCCTGATCATTCTATCACATAACTCACTCACTACATACAGGGTGGCTTCTTTTCAATCACATAAACATTGTATAACTAAGTGCTTTCACGGAGAGGATCCTATTTGCTGAATCATTTGAATCATTTGCAAACTCAAACCTTTAATAGTTTACTGGTTTGAAATTAGTTAGACAAGGTACATGATTGACCATTCAAGCAAATGTTTACAATCAGCATACCAACGTTAAGATGGTTCTGCGATCTCTGTATAACCAATAAGATGACTTTGCAAAGGGTATGGTAACTTTAAGAAGGACTAGCAATAGAGATAAAGATCTGACAAGGGCTGAGAAAAATTGATGATCTTAGCATTCTTTGCTGTAAAGCAGTCAGTGCAGATAGAGCCAAGGATAAATATTTCTTGACACACAATTTACTCCTACATTGCAATCAAAATATTTCATTATAAACCAAATTAAAATCCTGGTCGAAGGTTGTATGCTACACAAAGTTGATGCTAGTTGAGCTTTCCACCATATCTAGCTTGACCCAAGAGATTATATCCTGTTTGCCATTCAGGTATTCCCATGTGAGTGCATTGTTACAAGTGCCTCAGTTATGCCGTGAGTCATGAAGTGAAGATAAGGGTCGCATAGCCTTCGCTGAAGAAGCCCAAAAGGCAGACACAAAATGGTTTGTCTCAAGTGTATGCCCTTACCATCCCCTTGGGCCATCGTGACCTTCAGATAGCCTGTCTTGAGATGCTAAACATCTTGGGGAATGTCAAAATCGCACAAAGGAATACAGTAGTCTGTGCAGAGTTTCCTTGCTTTTGCTATTTAGTTATTCAGCCTTCTGAGTTGACTCCTGTTACTTACTGCTTGCCTTCAGGTTTATATTCCAACAAAATCTCTTCTATTCCAATGGCTAACCGTATATCAGCCATAAAGACAGGCCTGCCCATTCACATATTTCAAGAGCCACGTGGACAATATTTCTAGAAAACCATGTCCATTCAAGCCACCATAAAGAATGTTATTGATATTGAAACCTTTTTAACTGATTATGTCTTCACGGCCATTTACACATTATCATTTTTCCCCTTCCAGCGTCTTTTAAATTTTTTACCACACTCTGCCAAGACTCTTTCTCCATCACTTAAATGAAGGAGATAACAGATTTGCTCTCTCCATCCCCCAGACATTAACTAGTTAATTAAGTGGTCTGAAGCCCTGCCAGCTACAGATATAGTTAAATTAATCAAAGTCCTTGCCTTAGGAACCAACCACAAATACCCAGTTACAGCCAGTAAAAACTCCTCAGTATCACCACCAGCTCAAAATATTCAACTCCCATTCAGTTAATATCTTTAGGCACATGAACCCCCTTTACAGATACTTAGGTGAGGCATCACTTCAAACTAACTCTCATAAAAATACAAAGCCATGGCACCTGGATGTCAAAATGCATTCAGAGATATGTGACCTTGAACCACAATGCCTCCAGCCAAGTTAGATTTGCATTACACCTGTATATTTCGTTGTTTATGTCAGATTTCCAATGTCTTGGCATAGCATCCAACAGGGAACCTATATTAATATTATGTCTATTCCATTCTGGCCTTGCTCTTCAGCTGGTATAAATTTTTCTCATTAGTTATAAGGTCAACTAGAAATAAAGAAATAAACTAAACTAAAACTAAACTGCCAAGAATATACAGTCATTCAAAATGCTTTGCAGTTTTTAGTTGCTTTATTCTTTAATTGAAAGCATGACCGTGTCAATGATAGTTTGTGGTGTAATATGAACTTTTTGAGTCCACTATTTCAAAAATAATAGGTTTGGACATTTTACTATCTTCTCTACATAAATTCTGTGTGAGGTCTATTTTTGTGCATCTGGAAAAGCAAACACCTTTGGCATTTTAAGCCTCCATTGTTTACAGGCGTAATTAAATTTTCTCTCTTGACTCTTTGTTTGTTTGTGATTCTGTAGGAAATTAATTTTTCGAAAACAAAATCTTTTGATGTAAAAGTTGTACCAAATAAATATAAAACTTGACCTAGTATTATAGGTTTTAACTATTACGATGCATCCTTTTCAAGATTAGCTTCTTTGCCACCAGAGTTGCAAGATACTCTGTATTTTTAAGTGTGAGCTCTAGCAAGGCTTGTGCTTCTAAAGATTTTGTTTTCCTTTTTTTCTGTTTTTTGTTTGTTTCCGGACTTTCACGAATTGTGGCATAGGGTGATGGGTATCTATCTTTTACAAAAGTTAAGCAGTAATGGGCTATGCGAGTGCTGGGATGGGTCACCACTTTAGTGCACTATTTGTGTCTCTGGTAGACCAAAACCCCTTTCAACCTTGTTCAGACATTCAAGTTGAAGTTAGTCCTCTAACATTTTGTAAGACCTTAATCAATCTAAAGATTTGATAATGCACTTTGAAAATCTGAGCTTTTTCACACTGTAGGTCCTAGTTGTACAATTTCACATTTCAGTTTCAAACCTAATATATCTTTTTTAAATTAAAAAATTCAGCTATGGTTAGTTTCAGAGATTCAGAGTTTTGTGTTGAAACAGTAGTGCTGTCAGTTAATTAAAATTATTGTTTTCCCAATAGTAATGTCTCTGGCATTTTGTTCGATGAATAATATTTTTTCTTCTTTGTCAGTTTCAGTAGGTTTGGTTATGAGCTGAGCGTTCATATATTCTGGAATTAATAGAGCCACGTTTGTACTTCTGTTAGACACATATTGATTTTCTGTTCATATTGGTACTTGTAAAACTAGCATTAGTCTGAATTCACCAAATACATTGGGAATTATAAACTAACACATAACAGTTACAAAAGTAATTTTGGTTACAATTCTTATAGCTTGTTTCAAAGTCAATGCCAAGTTTCAAACATTTTCGTTTTCAAAAGTGAATGAAATTTGTTAAAGTTTTTGTATAACAAAATTAATTTTATCCTTTTATATATATTTTGCATTGATGTGGTCTATATGTTTTAAATCCGTAACAAATTATTTGTAAAATTGAAAAACAAAATTGACTTCTCAAGATAAAAAGTGTGAATTCGGGAAAAATCAATCAATCAATCAATCAATCAGTTGTCCACGTGCTTAATCTCCGTATCAACGGATTCTAAGGCACACCATCCAATTCATAAGGCATAAGTCATAAGACATTAGACATGTTCCGAGTCGTTCCCAGAGAGGTCGTCCGGTGTTCGGTAGTAAGAAGCTATGGTGGGAATGATTTCTGAAATAGGTAGGTTTTGAGTCGACTTTTGAAACTGGAGAGATTTGGAGCACTGCGTATATCATATGGGAGATCATTCCATAACTTAGGGGCATCATATGAAAAACTATTGTTAAAATGGACCTTAGATTTATGGATGGAAGCACAGTAAGAGGGAACCTGAAGGAACAAATTTTTGGGATTTGAACGTCTTGTATTCACAGCAGATTTGTACAAGGGGAGATATGGTGCAAAATACTTAGGCTGGCCAGTGGTGAGGTACTTATAAACCAAAACTAGGGTTTTGAAAATAATACGTTGTCTAATGGGTAGCCAATGAAGTGTCCTAAGGGTGGATGTAATATGAGTGTACTTTGAAGCACCAGTGACAAACCGTGCAAGAGCATTTTGAACATATTGGAGCCTTGTAGCATTTCGGGATGACAAACTGCGAAAAAGAGAATTGCAGTAATCCAAACGGCTACTGACCAGAGCATTTGCAATCACCACTGATGTATCCACAGAAAGAAACCTTCTGATGCGATGAAGGTCCCTGAGGCTAATAAAACAGGATTTGATAACAGAATTTACATGATTGGTGAAACAGAACTTTGCGTCAAACAGAACACCCAGATTGCGTACAACATCTGCGGTAGAGAGGCAATTACCAAGGATATTGACAGGAAATGAGTCACTGAGCCATTTGTGTCTGTCTTTGGCACCGAAGACTATGAATTCTGTTTTATCAGGATTTAGCTTGAGTTTGTTTTCAGACATCCAGACCTGAATATCATTCAAACATGATTTAAGACGGTCAAAAGACTTGAGACTATCATCAGGGGATAAGTGAATGAACAGCTGAGTGTCGTCCGCATAGAAGTGGTAATGGACTCCGGTATATTTTCTGATGACTTGACCAAGAGGTGTTGTGTAGAGGGAAAACAGAAGAGGACCTAAGACAGAACCTTGGGGGACTCCAAACTTCAATTTGAACAAATTCGAAAGACTGGAACCAATCTTGACTGACTGAAAACGATCCTGGAGGTAGGATATAAACCATTTTAGTGCCGATCCAGCAAAACCAAATCTAGACGACAAACAGGATAGGAGTGTGTCATGATCAATAGTGTCGAAAGCCGCGGACAGGTCGAGTAGCACAAGTGCTGTAGGCATGCCCTTGGACAGAGGTAAGTGAATCTCATTTTTAATGCACAACAAGGCAGTTTCTGTTGAGTGCCCCAACTTATAGGCTGACTGGAAAGTGTTACCAAGATCATGAGAATCCATGTGAGATCTAATTTGGGCAGCCACAATTCGCTCAACCAATTTTGACAAGACGCTAAGACCGGACACCGGTCGATAGCTCTTCAAGTCCTCTTTTGAAAGAGTGGACTTTTTTAGGAGGGGTGTGACAATAGCCTGTTTGAAAGGATTAGGGAAAATGCCATTTTTGAGGGACAAGTTAACCAGTTTAGTCAATGAAGGGAGAAGAATGTCAATACATTGTTTCACAATGTGAGTGGGGCATGGATCAAGGGAGCAAGTTTTTGAAGGAGATTCCTTGATAAACTTAAGGACTTCAGTATCAGTGACAACTTGAAAGGAACTGAAAGTCGGCGGCTCCTTGTCTGAGTGAAGAACCTGAGATCGGGTGTATTTAAAGGTGTCTCGAATCTTTCTAATTTTATCAATGAAAAATGAACCAAATCTGTTTGCTAAAGACTTTTCATCCTCAAAGGATGGGAGGACAGTAGAATTAGACCGACTCAATGTTCTATTTAGTGCATGCCATAACCTCTTACTATCACCACAATTTTCACTAACTAGATCACGGTAGAAACACCCCTTGTTTCTATTTAGAATGTGGTTACATCTGTTTATCTGCCGTCGAAGACGGGAACGATTTACAGAGGATTTGCCTCTTCTCCAGGCGCGTTCATACTGCCTTCTCATGCACTTTGCAGTTCTATACTCGTCAGTTATCCAGCTTGGGGCTGGTTTGATGAGATGTTTAGTCTTCACTGGTGCATGAATATCTAGAAGGCCAGACAAACCAGACATGTACTGTTCATGCAATAAATCTATATCATCAGATGGTGAGCTAACAAACGGAATAGTCAGGAGGTCACTTCTGAATTTATCAATATTCAATTTATGATACTGACGGAAGGAAACAACTTTCTGAATTGGTGTATCCAAAGATGGAAAGTCAACCACACAAGAGATAATTTTGTGATCACTAATGAAGTCTGAACCTTTCACATCAGAAATTGCAGAGAAATCAGATGGAGCCATCAACAAATCTAAGGTATGACCATGAAGGTGAGTTGGAAAATCAATGTGTTGGGACAGACAGCAAGAATCAATCACTGATTTAAATTCAGAGACTGTTGGAGACATAATGTCGACATGAAGATTGAAGTCACCACAAATGACAAAGGAGGAGGATAAGGAAGACAAAAAACCCACATATGACAGAAAATCTTCAAAAAAATTTACTACAGATGAGGCAGGGGGCCGGTAGATGACCCCAAGAAACAAGCGACGCCCATCGAGAGTGAGACAGACAGTGTGATTTTCATGAGACGAGAACTCAGGGGAATGAATGGTTTTAAAATCAAGAGCAGATTTAATAAAAAAGCCAACACCGCCACCACGTTTGCTTTCTCTGTTGGTGTGAACAAGGGAAAAATCTTCAGGCGTTAACTCATTAAGAAATGAGGGTGTGTCAAGAGCTTTAATATGGGTCTCGCTGAGACCAAAAACGTCAAAATTTCCAGTTTGGATTTCATCACAGAGAATTGGACCTTTATTCCTAATGGACCGGCAGTTAGCAAACCCAAACTTCAGTGGCCCAGGATTTAGAGCGACATCGCCCGACAGTAGAACCAGAGCAAGCTGCCTGAAAGACGCCTTTTCACAAAAAGTGACTCTATGTGTCCTGACATAAATAAACAAAATGGATTTGGCAGTAGGTCCATCGTATTTACATCCATGCAGGCCGACATCACACCTAGTCTGAATTCTGTTTTGACTCTTATGGCAATGAACAGAGAGGCCAGCAATACAAAGGAGTCTAACAATCCGCATCATAAGAAATCACAAACCACAACCAAAAATGACTGAGTAACTCCCGGTAAAGGACAGTAATGCCCCTAATATCAATTAGCAAAATATTCAAAAAGTGAAACACAACCTAACAACACAGAGTAAGTCCCGGTAGTGGGCGATAATACCCGCAATATCAACTAGCAAAACTATTTTACAGTTAAAACCATTCAGAACAACATAAAAAGGATAAATAACAGAGGGTATTTCATGGCAAGCAGTAATAATAGAAAAAGTACGACTAAAAACCCAGATTATTTGACTTTTCTCATCATTTTTGTATGTTGTTAAAAATATGCGTCCGTTACGGTCCTACCGAACACCGAACAAGAATACTTCCAAGACAACAATTTGTACATATCATGTACAAAACAATTAACACATTTTCTCCTATCTGTAGAATTTATAGATATATGTGATTGAAATAATCATTGAATATTTTAAATAGTTAAGACATGATATGTACAAATTGTTGTCTTGGAAGTATTCTTGTTTTATACCAAAGAGTTCTTCACATTGTCAATCATGCAAATAGTCTGTTATTTGAAATGTCATAGTATGAGAGAGAATATTTGAACACCCATCTGTTTTATTGTATTTTATCAAGGAAGTTTGGAGTAACATTGAGAAGTGGATTACTGACAAATTTAAATTTAAAGTACATGATTGTTTTAAATATCACTGTTATACAAGATAATACACTACACATTGTAAACTATTTAATTATTATGGAAAAGTCGTTCAAAAATAATGAAAATGCATCAACAAGAGCAACAGCTATCCTTTAATTTTTATCTTTACTAAAGGGAAAACCGTAAATCCTTTCAGGCATCAACAGTCCAAAGGGAAATTAGTAAAATTAGTAAGAAAACAGATTAGGAAGGGTTATTCACAAACTTTAATAAATGTACTTAAAATCTTTAGATTTTTAAAAATAAACATGCCGTATTGGCTTGTGATGTTGTCTTTGTATTGTTTCCCATTTTCTGTAGATTTGTAGAATGCATATATAATTCTATAGGTATCAGATATAAATGATACCGTACTTGGTTTATTTGAAATACAAATACAGTATTTCTCATGAGTCTAAAAGAAACCCTGGCATGCAAAAGCAATTTAAAGGCAAAATTTAAAAGGAAAATTATTATGACTGATTAGAATCTTAGTTTATACTTAGCCAGGGAAAACGTTTTGCACCTTAATGGTGAACAACAAGAAGACTGAAAGCATCAATCAATTGTTTGTTTCTTGTTTCTTTTTGGAAAGTAGGTATGTGGTAGGTTTCTGCTCCTGTATAATGTGAACATATTCCGCAGGTTTTTCTTTGGCCATTGGTCAAGTAGTTTAAAACTAGCTGCTTCTGGTGACAGAGCTCTACCCCTCTCGCTTTCCAGTAGGTTCCCACTCCTCACATTGAGACCCAATACTCCTCGTTGCTGAGGTTGTTGAAGGCCTCCAACTTGTTGTTTCCCTTCATCTAGCTTGGGAGTTGCTTGTCCTTGAAGAGCAATTTGTTTCGTGTCTCTTGTTGATAGTTCAGCATCAAGTAGCTGGAGGCGTGTTAGAACCCGAGGGTCTCTCCTGCCTCTCTCCATTAGTTTTTCACCTTGTAGATTCAGACGATTTGCTCCTTGAGAAATCTCCTTCAGTGATTTTGCCAGTAGTGTAGCTTTAGGGAGTTCATGAACAGTTGATCCTAGAGGAACATAGATTAGCAATGAAGTTGTCTTTTTTATTTAATTATGATAGAGACTCATAAAAAAGAAAACCAGGACATCAATAACACAATCATACCAATAAACATATTGTAGGTAAAGGGAATAAGCCATAGTGTGTAAAAATATCAAGAAATCAAGTTTATCATTGAATGATTGATTTTATTGCTATTGTCGGACAATCCATGCAAACTTCAGACTGAATGATCTGTTTAAGTATCTTAGAATCAGATAGCACAGAGATTAAACAACAAAGAATTGCTAAGGTTAGCTTAGTATTGTAGAAGTTGTCAAAATTATTACAACAAAATCAAAGTTGTCAAGTTATTACTACAATAAAAGTTGTCAATTATTACCACACAATAAATCTAGTGTGCTCTTGTTTTTGTCAGTACCCATGGTGTTTAATGCCAGTTCACACAGTTCTGTGTGGTTGTAAGAACACATATTTAAATTTTACTTAATGGTCTCTTGTTTATTTTTTTCTCAAATGGACTTCATATGTAGATAGTTGGGTAGTTCACATTTAAAATGAATCAGCATTTCCCTTTTAGTTTAGCACATGGGAGAAATTTGAAAAAAAATGTTACATCCATAAACAGTTATCCATTTTGTGTGAAATACATCTTACCAAAATGCAAATTCTGACTTATTGCAACAAGTGGATATTTCAGAAAGATAAAACGCATCAAGTCAGAAAATAGGCCCGGAAAAGTTAAATATATTACTTCTCTAAGTAGCTCTAGTGGCATTCAGGGAAAAGTGTCATCTAGGTACTATCAATACTCAAAGTATCTCTTATTGTTATGTCTAACTGCAGATTTGTTACAGTTTTGAGATTACTCAAACAAATGTATTAACATACCAGTATTTCTAACTCATTTATTATTACTTTTGCCACAGCTAATATAGTAATTCTTTAGCTAATACTGTATACCCTACTGTTAAGGTAAGCTTGAGTAAGATTTTTTTTCAGACATCTATGAACATTTATGCCAAACTGTATATAATAAATGTGCAAGAAACACTGTTTAAATAAATGGGTTGACCAACATAAGGATAATATGTGTCATAATTTGAAGTGAAAATGTGCTTCAATTTGTTTTGGACTATTCTTATTAATTTGGATTATTAGATTACTTTCTCAGATTTGTGCACAAGCCATTCATATATAGCCCAACAAAACTTCAAGGAGTTGCCTTCTTTAACAAAAACTTTTTATAGCCACCTATCCAGATGCCAAATTTCACATTATTCTTAAAAGAGGGCACATAACTGAAAAAATCTTTCATAGTTTTAACACTCTTTTAGTTTTACCTTATGTTCAATCTGAACTATTTTGCAAGTTAGACAGATTTATAGTTTATATTATAAAGTTAATATATTTTATCAATATGGAAGTTTACCTTTTACAAAGTATGCCAGAAATATTGCCAACAGTGAGAGAAAAACAGATATCCTCATTTTTTAATTTCTAAACTTGACTATGTCTGATCCACAACTGAGATATGATATAGAAGCACATATATACTTATAACTCACGTATTATTGATTTTATGATGTCAAAACGTTGATGTTGGAAATAAGTCCTTGCTCAGTCATAGGTTTCTGTATTTAGTTATGCCTAGTTCCGTGCTATCCTTCTGCAAGTGTCAAATATTTAACTAGTTGAGGATTGTTTGTGGCTGAGTGCTTTGTGCTTTTTGTTAGTATCCATTAGGTTTTATTAGAGTATGTCAAGACTCATATTTGGGTATATTCAGTGTGTAGTGAGGGGAGGTTTGAATGGCTATACAGTGTAGTGTGGTCTCATTTCAGAGTCCTAAGGAGAATGTTGTGAAGCAAAATAAAAACACAAGCTGTTCCAGGATCATATGAACAGCCCTTTACCTCTGCCAAGTAGGTCATGTTTTTGGGAGTATTTGTCTGTTTATTTGTTGGCCTGTTGGCCATGATAGGTCCAAATGTTGTGTACAGGTCTATATAATTTTTTTATGTTGGTAGGGGCTTGGCAAACAAAGTAGAGTTTACGTTTTGGAATAGATCCGGGTAATATTTTGAATACAACTTAAAAGTAACCTTGCATTTTGGGGGAAAAATCCTCTTGGTGAGGTCTGCACTAATGATTTCTACTGAAATATACAGAAGACGGTGTTGTAGATACGCAAACACCAGTTATTAGCCACTAGTGTTTATATTCTGCTTTACATTATGGGCAGACTGTCCACATACGAAACTTACTGTATTACATCTTATGGGTTGACATAACCAAAACATGGGTTAATTTCATACTAAAATTGAGTTTTATGTGCTTTTAGTCTGTTAGTAAGGCCTTGCCTTTACACCGCTCATTGCTAGCCTTACAAGCTACATACAAGAAACATTTAACTCGTTTCTGGCTTGAGGATCTTGGCAATAAAGGTACAGACAGGCCAATGTCTAAACCTCATTCCCAAATCTATTGGTAAAATATTAAAGTGCCGAGTATATTGGAATATAACGATTTGAGAGGTGAAAGTCCCCAACCAATTTAAAAAACTAATCAAAACAATTCAAGAAGGTTACAAATGAATAGAGTTTTAGCCCTTGGAAAGCTCTGATGGAGCTTTTCCAATTGGACTGAATGTCCTACTAAAATTCACTAAATTTGAGATAATAGTGTAATATGTAAAAATTGTAACATGAAAACAAAAACAATACCAATAAAAATAATAAAAGGTGGGGTCTCAACACAAATTATTAAGAAACCTATGAAGCCAAATTTGATATGTTTGTGAAATAAAAGTTGACTCAGCAAGTATTTTGAATGTGAAGTTGGAATCTCTATTGCATATACACATGGAACTCAGTCGTTGTGAAATATTGGATGACCCCATTTAACTTTTAAAACCAATCATCATAATTACTTACTTATATTAAATAAAATTCAAAAAATTGATTTTTATTGATATATTTCAATAAGTTATCAGTAACCGCCTCAACCATTTTCACTGATGTTTTGTTGAGAGCAACACGGTTCCTTTGGACATGAAAATGTAGTTTACAAACCCATTTCATTTTATTCTGATTATATGGTAAATATAACATTTTCATATTATAAAGGAAGTTTAAAAGGCTTCCATACATGGCAAATCAATTAAAAAGCCTTCTGATGTCGGCTATAGATACCGACACAGAAAATATAGAACATAGATAATTTTAGCTGAAAATGATATATATTTTTGGCTTTATTTTAACAGTAAATTAAAATACAAAATTGATTCGCCAATTAAATTATATTCATACTTTAACAATTGGTGCAATGGCTGTGGCCATTATATATAATTGCCACATAATGCACATGCATGCAATGAAAAAAAATGCAGATTTCACTGATTAAACGGCCTCCCCGAACCCCCCACAATCTTACCCACAAGCAATTTTACAAGCATACCTAAACACATCTACAACTATTTGTAATCTCACAGGAATAACAGAAACACAACTACACATACAGAAAGACTCTCAGACGCTTGTATTAAATAAACCCCCTCTTTGCTGCGATAAATATGGGCACTGACAAAAACGGTGATTGTCCTTAAGTGCTTTCTATCAAGAAAATCTGTAAAGGGAAGCAAGTCCTGAATCCTTAGAATCACAAACAGTGTTTTATTTTCAAAAACTGGACACAAAGTAACCATCATACTTAGAACAGCAATTGGACGCTAGTAGAAGTGGCCAGAGATGGAATAGGAACAGTTACTATGTCCTTCCTATTTTTATGGTTTCGGAGTATTTCTACAACAACACAGCTCCTGTATAAGATATTATGAGGTATCCCCTGACTAGTTGTCTTTTATGGTCAAATGCTGCCATTGAATGTGATAGGATATTTAAAAGTGACACCATGTATAAAGGTTTGAATATGGTGGAAGTGCAGTGGTGTCAATAATCTGATGCAAAAAGTTGAATACTCACAGTGGAATGTCTAGCAGGAGCCAATAAAGCCTGAAATCTAAGTAATTTTAGGTACAATGGCATACACTCATATTTAAATGGTGTAGTATCCAACATCAAAATTATGTGGTGTGTTCTAAGGGCTGTCATATAATTTAACATATTTGCATTAGATTGGCCATTTTGTGATAACATTTCCATAAAGAAAAACAAAATAAATATATTTACATTATGCACTGACAGCCCAGCTTCCACCCTAACTGACTGGAAATCCTGTCACACCCTTGCATACTGCCTTATTGGAGCCGACCTAAAGCCATCTATCTGTGTAGCAGAAGCCAAGGTGGCTAGCTGGGCTGCGTGTGGAGGAAAATCTATAATGAGACAATGACGACAATTTCAATTAAATGTTATTGTCCAACAAAGTATGGTCAATGCGAGTTGGAATCCAAAATGCATTAGGATCTATTTCCTTTAATTTTTAATCCCTGTCGGTGAGTTTGTCCAATGGAAAGCAAGTCAGCTTTAGTATTTTTCTTTTCTGCAATATGCTGAAATTTAATCTAAAAATTATGGCTGGCAGATATTAACCAGATACTTCTTAGATCTCCCACTAGTTGATGCCATAACGACTGCCAGATTGCACACCAAATTTTTATTCTTTTGTTTGACCAATAACTGTCATTGTTTGTACAATGTTAAAGCCCATATAATTTCTGGGAAGACATAAATTATACACCATGCCATCAAAAATCACACTAAAGTCTGTAAGGTATGCATCTTAATGCACTTGAGTATGACAAATGACTTAGTCTTATAAGAAAACTCCTTAGATTGTGTCAAAATGTGTCAAACCTGTAAAGATCCAAGAAGAAGATCCTGATTCAAAAGTATTTTCCTAGATTCCTTATTGTTTACTCTCATGTTGGCCTGAATTGTACAAATCATTATTACTAAAGGGTGTCTATTTATTTAATTCATAATTTGATATGAAAGAGTGTTTTTTCTAAGACTTTACAATCAGCATTTTTGTCATGTAATATTTCACGACAGTGGTCAAAAGTTTTTGTACCTTAAAAACTGTCATATAGGTAGGGGCACAAATCAATATAAAACCTTCAATTTTTAGTTTTAAACGTGAGATTTCTCTGATTTCTCCAACATTTCTGTTTGGATTGTAATGCAACAAAATGGGCAGAAGCTCTGTAGAAATACCCTTCTAACTTTATAACATTTATGTAGCTGATACATTTTGAAATATATTAACAAACATCAGCACTAGTTGAGGATTTGTTTATTTGGTGGTTTATGTCTTGTACTTTTGTATAGGTTGTATTGTGAAGGAAACTTTAAAGAGTGGGGGAAACCAGCATGTACAGTCCATCTAAATACTGTTGTACACACCAATCACAAGAGATCACAAGCGAGGGCCATTTTTCTGCATTTTGAAAAGCAGACACCTCTGTCATTTTAAGCCCCCATAGTCCACAGGAGCAATTACAGTTTCTTGACTCTTGGAAGGTTGTTGTTCTGTAGGAAATTAAGTATTATTTTGTCTAACTGTTCCATAATATTTTGGTGTAAAAGTTGTACCAAATAATTATAAAACTTGACCTAAATTCGGGTTTTAACTATCATGATGCATCCTTTCCAGTATTAGCCTTTTTGCCTCTAGATTTATAGGACGCTCTGAAAGACATCAAATTCCTAGTAAGACCTTTATTGTACTTTGTAATCTGAGCTTTTTAACACTCAAGGTCCTAGTTGCACAATTTAACATTTCAGTTTCAAACCTGATATCTTTTTTTTAATTTTAAAAATTCTGCTATGGTTAGTATCAATGATTCAGAATTGTGTGTTAAAACAGTAGTGTTGTCAGTGAATTCCCCCCAAAAATATTGTGTATTCCCAATAGTAATACCTTTTCATCTTTGATGGGGCTTAATTTGATGGACAGTATTTGTACTACCAATATATATATAATAGCTCCATTGCTCCATATCTGTTCTTACTTGTTTATGAAATTTGGAGTTTATTGATTGATAAAAATTCAGACATTAATGGTATACAGATTTGAAATTTCGCTTCCTTGTCTGTACTATGCAAATTCTGAAAAGACAAAGCTTGTCTGGACAGGTAGCAAAGCACACTCTAAGGAATAACTTTATAGCACAGCCAAACTTGAATGGATAGATTCAGAGTTCAGTATTCTTGGTATAGATTTTTTTTCAAATGAATGACATGATATTCCTAGAATAAACTATAACAAAGCTTTAGCTAAGGCCAAGAAAAGTATAAATTCTTGGAATTACAGGCATTTGACACCCATAGGAAAGATTACAGTTACCAAAACTTTGATAGTATCAAACTTTACACACTTATTTTTTAAGAGTATTCCAACTTCAAACATAGTCATGCATGATATAGAAACAATGTTGTATAAATTTTATGGGCAGGTAACCGGATAGGGTATCTAGGAGGGATATATGTAAGACAAATTAAAAAGGTGGTCTGGAGATGACGAATGTGTGCAATTGTGAAAAAAGTTTGAAGTTTAGTTGGCTAAAATGCCTGAGCACTGACTCTTCAAAATTTTAGAGACTACTATTAGAGATGTGAATAAATTGTATGTATTAGGAAAAAAATGGTCAAAAACTGTAGCCTGTAAACTCCACAACTTTTGGAACACAGTTTTAAATACTCAGATGAACTGAATGAGATATGAAAAATTGAAAAAAAAATCATACTATTGTAAATAAGCGCAATAGTAAAATAGGCATAAAAATTATGTTTTACACAGACTGGTTTAACAGGGGCCTCTACTTTGTAGGAGATGTTTTGAATGTAGAACCAATCTCTTACAGCTACAAGAGATAAATAGCAAATATAATATTAGTGTTAATTTTTTAACTTTTTTACAACCAGAATGGTTTTTCATATTGCAGTTTATAAATGGTATTGATTTCTTGTTAGACAGACCGAACATTCCTTTCCATATGCAAATTTATATAAATCCCTCAAAAGAGGGGGAGATATTTGTATCATATTCTCAATGACTGTAAAGCGGGCCCCTCAGATTGTGAACAAAAATGGTGCCAAAAATTAAACAGAGACCATGACATAAATTTTTGGAAACAAATTTATCAAATGAACTTGTGGTTCCAATATAGAGTCATCCAAAGGATTCTTGCAAAAACTTAAACAATCTGACTCAGATATTTGTCAATTATGTGGCCAATGTTGTGAAACAATTACACATTTATTTGTAGGCTGTAACAGAGTAGATAGTTTCTAAAAGAATCTACAAACCTGGATTGAGACAAAAATTGGTTCAGCATTTGACTTTAGTGACACAGATAAAATTTTGGACTGTGCATTCATTGAGCATTCTTTTTGGCCTATAAAATTTGTTTTGCTCATAGCAAGATTCTATATATTTAAGTGTGCAAAATACAACAACAATTTTAGCATATCACAACTACAGAAGTTAATTAAATCAAAGTATACTGAACAAGAAATGCTGTCTCATGTTAATAATGGTATTGACACTTTTGATAGGAGATGGTCATTGTGGAGTGATATTTTTGCTGAAATTTAATTAATGTTCTGATAGTTAAGCACAAAAGCAACAAAGATATTTAGTCATTTAGTTGACATTATTATGTAGCATGTCATTACTCTATTACTTTATTGTATAACAACCATATTCATGTACATGCTTCGAAAAGAATAAATGGATGGAAAATATATATATATAATAGAACTGACAAGGGAAAACCTTGGTAGGGCACGGCCCAGTGAGGGGCCTACCAGGGCAGTTGCTACCTACCTTAAATCTGGTTCTACAGCCTCAATATCAGTCTTGACCACTGGTCATCCAATAAGAAACTAGGACAATTGCTTCCTTGGCCCCAGCTTAAATCTGGGGTCACATTCAAACTGGACGCCATTGTGAATACATGAAAATTTCTTACCCTCAATCCTATCACTTTAAGCAACATATTAAGATCTAACTATAGGTATAACCCATCTTTTGCTTTCGAGTAATGAGTGGGATCCCTTCAGCCATAACCCCACTGTAGGGAGGTCTCTCCGGATTAATGTATCTCATCACAGATCTGGGTTTACTGATTTCAGTGATTTAATGCAACTTCAGGCTTATCCCACCTGAAGCTTGTGATAGCATAGCTCGGGATTAGGCAGGACCTGCCTGACCCAGGTAACCCCCTACCAGATATGACTTAAGACTACACTTTGGTACTCTTTCCTTTCGATTTCGAAGTTGAGCTGGACCCCTTCAGAATTTATCCCCCTAGGGGGAGGTCTCCTCGGATTGATGTAGCTCTTCTGATTCTGGGTATGTTTTGTTTTGAACCCATCAGGGTGTGGACTGGGATCAGTCCCTAAACCAGGCTGGACCCGGCTGATCCGGTATTTCTCCTCTCAAACTGACTAAATTGTATTCAGATCTGGCAGCTGCTAGTATAACCTCGGATTGACTCTTAAGTGACTTTTGACTTGGACTATTGACTGAACTCTTCTTACCTTAAGGCATTGCAGTAAATCTGTGATATGTACATGTTATGTTTACAACATACAGTATTTTATATATTTTATACCACTTTGTGGTCCCCCTTCTGTGTAAGGGGCTTCAAAATATTTTTCAAGCTTTAACTCTTTTAGTACTAACATGTGAATAAAAATATCCCAAAGTACGAATTGTATGTGGCAGTGAACTTGACCTTTACTTGACCTCGAACCTAACTTTTGACCTATCTCTACCAGTCCTCAGTTTTCATTTGCTTTGACTCTAGCAACTGGGTGTATTACTGTATCTAATGTAAAGTTTCTTAAGAAGTAGCCATTGTTAACTGTACATGAATTTATTTTAGTATATCAAAGCTTTATCCATATTCTAAAGGTATGACCAAAGTTTCATGTTTCTCAAGATTCAAATAGAAAAGCCCATTTAACTGTGTGAAATGCTTTTTTGAAATCATTTCAGATCAGTATACCAAGAATGTTGATTTTTGCTTCAGATTCTATGAATTTTTATAAATCTTTTGTTTTTTCCAATAAATTGTCGTTTTAAATATGCCACTTGATCAGGATTGATCAAATTTGAGATTATTTTTGTTATCTTTTGTATCTTGTAATCAGTGGTCAGGAGTGAGGACACGCTTCAACAATTCTAAGTACCGAAGATATTTTTCCATTTTTGATATGAGAGAAAGCAAGCCCCTTTTTCGTCTATCACCTTACTCACCATGTTGTAAGGAGTACTTAAAGCTTTCAAACATCATATTTTATATCTTTCCAAAAGAACTGATAAAAGGTTTTGGTAAAACCAACTTATCCTGGTGACTTATCATTTGACATTTCTATAAAGCCATCAACAGTTCCATGACACTCAATGACAGTGTAAAAGTTTGCTCTGCTTTTCATTTAATTTTGGTATGTCATTTGTTTCAAGAAATTCAGTTGTCATATTTCTGCTTTCGTCTATGCATTTATTTGTCGTATAAAGTTTTTTTTAAAAAAGAAGGCTTTCTCGTTCAAGATATTCTTAGACAAATTTATCACAATACCTTTGGAGTCAATCGCCAATTCTATATTTATTCTTATCCTTTCATTTTTTAAGTATTTTGATTTTTTTCCAGTTAAAAGTGCCTTTTATCTTAATATTGTCACCATTGGCTTTTTCTGTTTGAATTTTTTCAGTTCTTTTTGGAACCATTTTATGGTATAATTCAAGGCATTTTTACCATACTTCGATTATTGATTAAGTTAACTTTTTCTAGTATTAATAGTTTATTCAATATTTCCTTTCCTCTAATAGTTTTATGTTTTGCTTTGTGAGTAGCATAAGTTTTGTATCAGTTCTAATTCAGCTTTGTTAAACTCCCACAACATATATTTATTATTCAATGGATTATCAGATAAGATTTCATCAATGGTTTGTTCAACCACCTTTATACAATCTTTGTCCATTAATAAGCAGTTGCTAAATTTCCAAGAACTTTTACCCCTTTTAGTCCCTCTGACAATTTTTGACTAAGACTTATTAGACTGTGGTCTCTGTACCACAGCCTGGTTTGATTGTAGTATTTTCTATTTCAGATTCTAAGGATGCTGTTATTATAAAATCCTGCTTTGAACTATTCTACAACAGCCTTTTCTTCTCCACTTGAATTAACTTTTGTCATGGTTTCTCAATCTCCATATATCAGTCAACAAAAATTCATTTATAAATTGGATAAGATTATCTTCATATAATAAAGGATGTATCCTAATCCTTATCATGTGTAAATTAGTATTGATGTCATCTCTAATGATCTTAAATTTTTCATTATTTTTTAAAGTTTTCATTAAAAGTTATTATGTTGAGGTATGATGTCCTTAGTTGGATGTTTACAATGAATGCATTCGTTATTCATTTTGCTATGCATGAGTAGTGTTCTTCCTTCTTTGTTAGTGTCAATAGCTTTGATTATGAGATGAGCATTCACATATTCTAGAATTAAATGAGCAAAAACTATACACCTAACAAACTATACCACTAGACAAATGTAAAAAGTAGATTTGCCATTCACACTGGTACCTGTAAAATTAGTACTTGGAGGAAACCTACAAATAAACCGGGGATTAAAATTACGCAACAGTAATTTATCTTCCAATTATTATGGCTTGTTTCAAAGTCAGTACCAAGTTTCATTTTTTTTTCAAAAGTGAACGTCATATTTAAAAAAATTTTATAATACAAAATGAATTTCTTCTTTTACATATATTCTGTAATCCTGAAATATTATTTGTAAAACATGTATCTTTCCAAAAATCAGTATTTAAGTTGTCAGGCTATTATTATCTATTAAACTTTATTAGCTAAAAATTATGAATTTGTGAAAAGACTTTTTTTTCTATTTTCTGTAGGACAGTTTTTCTATTTTCTGTAGGACATACAGATATATGTGATAGATGTATACAGATATAATTATTTAATATTTTAAATAATGTAAACATGAAGGTAGCAAATTTTTGTTATTCGTTTTTGTACCAAAGAATCCTTCACATTGTCAATCATGCAAATAATATGATTTTTGAAAGTCATCTGTTCTACAGTAATTAATCAAGGAAGTTTGAAGTTACACTGAGCAGTTGAATACTGACAAATTTAAGTTTACAGATGTGAAATTTGTTTAGGCACAACTTTAGCACTAGGCAACATGATGCACTACACATGGTTAACTGTTTAGTTATTTTGGGAAACTCAGTGATAAACAGTAAAAAGGCATCAACAAGAGCACTAGTTATCTTTGAATATTTATCTTAAATAAAGAGGAAACTACAAATCCTTTCAAGCATCTATAAGTCAAAGGGAAATTGGCAACTTTTAAAAAGGGTTGAGTGGGAAACATTACTCACAAACGTCAATACAGTAGTAATTGTTAATGTACTCAAAATCTTTTGATTTTTAACAAAAAGACAGGTAAATACCATGGTTAGTGCTTTTGGGCATCTAAATGTATTTCTATTGTTTTTTCATGTTATATTTTGTTTGTATTGTTTCCCATTTAAAAAATAATAAAAAAAAAATTTGGTTTATTATTTGATTTATTTCAAATAACAGTAATAGATTCTTTATGAGCCTGAAACAACAGGCATGGTGCAATTTGTTGCAATTTATTCATCACAATTTAAAAGTAAATTTTTGTGACTGATTAGTTACTTACTTTAATAAACGTCAGAGAAAAATTTGTCACCTTAATGGTGAACAAGAAGAAGACTGATAATATCAATAACTTGTTTGTTTCTTGTTCCTTTCCAAAAATTACCCATGTGGTGGGTTCCTGGGTTCCAATTTCTGTAGTTTTTTCTTTGACCATTGCTCCTGTCGTTTGTAATTACCTGCTTCTGGTGACAGAGCTCGACTCCTCTCTCTTTCCAGAAGTTTCCCAGTCTGTACATTAAGATGCATTGCTCCTCGTCGCAGAATGCCTCTCCCTTTTTGTTTCCCATCATGTAGCTTGATGACTGTTTTTCCTTGAAGTGGAGGTTGTTTCCTTTCTCTTGCCCATAGTTCTACATCATGTACCCGGAGGCCTGTTAGTCCTTCAGACAGAGGTTCTTTCCTAGCTCTCTCCAGTAGTTTCCCAACCTGTAGATTGTGATAATATGCTCCATGAGGCAGAATCTCCTTCACTGTTTTTGGCAATAGTTTAGCTTCATGGAGTTCATGAACAGCTGATCCTAAGAGGAACAGAGGTGAGCAATTAAGTGTTTTCTTTTGGATTTTATAGTGATAGAGACTCATAACAAGAAAGTTGAACCATTAATAACACAAACATACCAATAAACTAGTGTTCTCAATTTTCCCAAGTGTTTGGAACCGGGTGGGTAGTGATTTTAGCGGGCGGGTACCTGGGTACTCGCTCCGATGGGCGATAATAGGTGATAATACAAAAAATCTCCATATTTACAAACTTAAAACTCACACAAAACATGGAATCCAACCATTTGATATATTTCTTTCCTGTTAACCTTTTTATTTACTAAATGACAAATTAATGGTCGGATTATATTATTTTTTGCTTCACTCGTTGGTGCATTCAAAACACCAGGATGCGGAAAAATATGGTCAATAAAAAGAGGAAGACTTCTGTACATTCAAAACACGGTTGTTTATTCTGTAAAAAGGGAGTCACATGACCTATTAGTTATGGAAAAATAGCTTGAATGTAGTTTCGGAATTGCATGGTTTCGAAATTGCAGCCTTATATTTTTTTCTTGTCCATAGGGCAATTTTATTGATTCAAAATCATAAAATACTGTGTGAAAACATTGTACTTTTATTTATTTAAATAATGCATGCCACTATATGGCCAATATACAGGAATTAATGTTGTCGGAATTATATAACTGTTTTAACACACTGACGATTTTCAAAGCGTTCCGGCTTTTGACAATGCATAAACAACCAAAATAAAAGACAAATAAAATACCATAAATGGTGTACTAGGATGAGAAAACAATATCCTTGTGCATTTTAATTGAATACTTTCATTTTTAGATGAATTAATGAAGTCAAGATATGTCTGTACTCGGTCAGCCAACGTGAGCGATATTGGCAGAATTAAGGCATAGATTCGGGTACTCGAGTATGTGATTTCAGATTCGGGTAAATATTCAGGGTTCGGGTACCCGGATATCCGGATACCTGTTGAGATCACTACAATAAACCTAGGAACATATTTTAGGTAAAGGGAATGAGTCATAGTTTATCATTTAATGATTGATATTATTGCTATTGTCAGACAATCCATGGACACATCGGGAATGAATGATCTGTTTTTGCATCATAAAATCAGATATCACAGAAATTAAGCAGTAAATAATTGCTGAGGTTAACTTAGCCTTGGTATAGTAGAAGTTATCAAAATTATTACCACACAACAAAAGTTGTCAAATTATTACACAATAAATCTGGCCTATTCTTTTTTATCATTCCCCTTTATGTTTAAAGCCTGTTTACACTGTTTTGTGTGGTTGTATCAACAAATTTGATTTTTTTCTTCGTGATCTTGTGTTTTTAATCCTTGTATGGACTTCATATGTGGGTATTTGGGTAGTACATATTTAAAAATGAATCAGTGTATACATCTTAGTTTAGCCCATTAGAGAATTTTGAAAAAAAATTGTTACATCCACAAACAGCTATCCATTTTGTGTGAAATGCATCCTACCAAAAATGCAAATTCTGACTTATTAGAATGAATGGATACTTCAAAACCACAAAACACACCAAGCCAGAAATAGGCCAAGCAAGTTAAATATTTTACTTCTCTAGGTAGCTCTTCTGGCCTTCAGGGGACAGTGTGATCTAGGATTTTCCTTACTTAAAGTATATCTTTGCTATTATGTTTAACTGTGCAGGTTGTTACAGTTTTAAGTTTACTTAAATAAATGTGGTCTTATACTAGTATTTATTGTTACCTTTGTAATAACCTAATACCTAATTTCAATACAAGTCAGCTGTAACCTTACCCCACTGTTAAGGTAAGGTTATGTCAGATTTTTTTAGATTGTGTGACCAATAATGCCAAATTGTATCCAATAGATGTGCAAGAAAAGTTGTCTTGATCAATGAATTGACCAACATCAAGATAATAGCTATCAAAAGTTCAAGTAAAAATATACATCAAACTGTTTTGGACAATTCTTACTTTTCTTGATGCCTAGATTATTTTACCAGATTTCTCAGATTTGTGCACAAGTCAATCATACAGAGCGCAACAATATATGTCCAAGGTGGCGCTTTCTTTAACAGCAACCTTAATAGCCACCTATCTAGATGCCTTCTTTCACATAATTCTCAAAAGTGGGTACAAAACTGTAAAAAAAATTTTTCTACTGCTTTAGTTTTACCTATTTTCAATATAAACTTTTCTCATATTAGATAGATTAATAGTTTATAGAATTAATATATTTTATCAAAATGGTATTTTTAGAAAATGGTATTTTACCTTTTACAAAGTATGCCAGAAATATTGCCAACAGTGAGAGCAAAAGAGAGATCCTCATATTTCAGCTTCTAAAATTGACTATGTCTGGTTGACAACACAGAGATGAATTAGAATTACAGATGCTTAAATACAAATATATGAATGACATGTAAAAGGAACACACTTACGCTTCACTTATTATTGATTTTATAATGGTAAACTTGAACGTTGACATTATGCCCTTGCTCAGTTTTTGGTTTCTGTGTTTTGTTACACATAGTTCACACTTGCTCTGTGCTAGTCTCACAAGTTATATATGTTACAGTAAATATGTACTGGTCTATATAAAATTTTATGTTGGTTGGGCCTCAGCAAATAAGTGATGATTACATTTTGGGAAAGATCCGGATAATATTATGAATACAACTTAAATGATAATCTTGAATTTTTGGAAAACCCCCTCTATGTGAGGTCTGCACGAATGATTTCTACTTAAATATCCAGAAGATGGTGTTGTAGATAAACATACGATAGTTATTAGCCACTAAAATTTACATGTAACTTTACATTGTGGGGAGATAGTCAACATACAAAACTTACAAAGAGCATTTTGTTCAAAATACTTGTAAAAAAGTGTAAGAAATTCAACTGTGGACTTCCTTGGAAGTATTTTGGAATCACGAAGTATTGTGGTAAGTACAATATGGACAAAAGTATTAGCAATTAGTTACAGTAGTGTGTCATATGGTGTGGTTTATTAAAAATTCTTTGTATCACTTCTTTTGTATTACCTGACTTATTTTATCAACTTCTTCATCAATGACTAATTCTAATTTTTTTTTTCGTTTTTGCCACCATTAGAATTCAGTTGCCACATGCCTTCTATAAATGCAAGCGGATATATAGAATGGTCACATGACTTTGATTCATTAAGATTGCAAATAGATCACTAAACACTAACAATGTATTTTATGGAACACAGTTGCCTATAAAGAATCAGGCATTTTTAGAAAGTAAGGATCACAGAAGGCATATACATTTAAAAATATATTGATGGACAAACTGTTTTCATCATATGGCAATCAATCATTCATTTATTTGACCATAAAAGTAAATATTTCAAAACATTTTACAATATCAGCAAAATCATTGTCTAAATTTCTATAAATACCTTTTTGAATTTCTACACATGATTTTACATAACTTAATACATTGACATTACACAAATACTTCGGTCTGTATAGTGACACAGCCACTCTTTGTATATACAATAACATAGAAAAGATAAGAACCAATCAAAATTGGGACTGATGTTCGAAACACCAACAATATTGTAGAGTGTGTATATTTATATCAAAAATCATACCAAAGTGTTTCCATATTTCTTTTGCTTTGACACAAGAAAAAAGCAAGTGTACAATATCATGTTTGACGTGACAGAGAGGACACAAGTCATATTCTAAAATTTTCCACTTTTTTAAATTATCAAAACAGGGCAGAATACAATGCAGTACCTTGTAATTAAATTCAGCAATTTTAGTATCTTTAATGTGTTTAATTTTATTGGAATATATTATGTTAAATTTTAAATTCTCACTTTCTAATGTTTTCTTCCAGTAATTCTCTTGGAAAGGAATTTCAGTTTTTTGTGTAATGATATTTTTATTAATAAAATTTGATTTTTTATCATTTATTTGCAAAATTATTTTATTCAGCTTGTAGAAAGGGAAGATATTGTTGCTTCCCGAAACAGGTGTGTGCATACCAATCTTATCCTTAAATGGCGCTAATACTTTGTTGAGAATACGTATTTCACGAAATATATTTCTTTTGTTTTTCACCTTTTCATATATATAATCACAAGCTATTTTCCCATTTATAAATTTATTATCTTGCACATGCATAATTCCTGGAAGTACCCATTCTTTGAAATACAGGTAAAGGACAAAGTTTTGACTTATTAAAAGCAGTAATTACATCTTGATAGAAAGGAGGTAACTTTTGTAGTAGAGGCTTTTCTCAGTGAAATTTAGTCTAAGAATATTGTGGTTTTCAAGTAAATTCAGATATGTATTTCCTAAAAATCCCCAAGACTCATTTGAATTTATCAATTTTACAACCCAGGAGGCCTTGAGTGCTTCAAATTGTGATTCAATATCCACCATTTGTATAGCTCCTTCATTAATATCAGCAATTAATGTATTTCTTTTTATTCTGTCATGACTATTCCATAAAAACTTGTAAAAAACTTTGTTAACCTCTTTAATGTATCCAATTGGTATGTCTAAAAAATGTGCAGAAAATAATAATTGGGGTATCAATAATGATTTTATAACAGTGACTTTCCCAAAAAGTGTAAGTTTTCTCTTTTGCCAAGAAAATAATTTTATCTTTATGTTTTCTAGCTTTTTGTCCCAATTTAATTTGTTGCATTCTTTTTTATCATTTCCAATATATATTCCTAGACATCTCACTGGCTTGGTTGGCCATTTTATGCCTTCTACATTACAGCTTCTTTGTCTGTCCTTATAATGACCTAGCCATATACCTTCTGTTTTTGACTTGTTCAATTTTGGTCCAGCTACTTCAGTAAATTTTGAAATAAGCTCAAGTACTTTTTGCAAATCAGAATCACTTTGAAGAAATATGCTTATGTCATCTGCATACTGAAACGATTTATATTCAAGACTTTTTGGGCCTACTTTTGCAACTACACCATGCAGTGAAGTGTCATTATGTATTTTATATGACAATATCTCTATTACCAAAGTAAAAAGTAAGGCAGACACAGGACAGCCCTGTCTTATTCCACGTTTAAAATTAATTTTATTTGAGTATCCATTATTTTTATGATGGCTTTTGGTCCTGTATACAAAATGTTTATCCATTGAATGAACAATTCTAATAGTGGAAGTAATATCTCCAGAGAGGTCAACAATACCCAATAAGTGTTTACTATATCATATCTTATGGGTTTACATAACCACAACACGAGTTAATTACATAGTAAAATTGAGTTTTGTGTGCCGCTAGTCTATTAGTAAGGCTTCATAGTTAGTTTACACCATTCCATGCTAGCCTCACAAGCTACAAAGTAGAAGTATTTAACTTATTTGGACTCATTTCTGGCTTGAAGAGCTTGGTAATAAAAGTTAATTATAGACTGGTCAGTGTTTAAACCTCCTTCCCAACTTTATTGGTAAAGTAGTAAAGTACTAAGTCTAACAGAAAATAAAAATTTGAGCTGGCTCTGAAGCTAAATCTAAATTATGAGGGCCGTTAGGCCCGAGAGCAGTAATGATTCATGAAGTGCCTGTAAAAACCTATAATGCCCGTGCAAAATCACATTATTGTACTATTATCTAAGGGAAGCCATATTATTGACATATTTGTATTAGATTGACCATTTCGTAACTATTATTTGATAAAGGAGAGCATGATAAATACATATAACTGATATGCTGATAGCCAAGCTGCCACCCTGAATGACTGGAAATCTTGTCACTTCCGTGCATATCGGTTCTTGTAGTAAACCTAAAACCATGTATCAGTCTGACAGAAGCCAAGGTAGTCTGTTTAACGCGGTCCTGTTAAGGGCCTGTTCAGGCAGTTGACATCTACCTTAACTTTATAGGCTACATGAATCTGTCTCTTTTTCATTTATGGACCTCCACCAATCACCATCCAGGTTACATCTCACCTGACTTATTTTGAAGTCTGGGGTTACTTTGAATTTGGAAGCCATACTGTAAACAGTGAGAAAAGTGAATTTTGAAAACAAAGAAGCATTTTATCAGCATTTTAGTGTGTTATACATCGAAATTTTATGAACAACTTTTGTGATTGTGCATTGTGAAAATGACTGGAAATAATAAGAAGACACCTATTACGAATACAAGAAAAACGGTCACTGCATCAGCCCGGGCCAGAATCTCGACAAAAAGGGTCAGGAAAAATATCACTGATGACAATAGGGGGTCATATTTACAGGATCCAGTAAGTACTGTTAATTTGAATCAACCGGGTCCTTCTTCAAATTCCTCCAATGACCAAATTATGGCATTATTGATGAAACTGGATGAATCCAATAAAGCCCTTACGGCCTGTATGGACAAAATGGAACAAAGACCATCATTAGATTCAACCCCAGTTATACCAAGGTCCCATGGTCTCGAACACCAGCCTTTGAACACTTTTGTGGGTAACAACCACCCTTCAGCACTTCCCACTCAGTCAGTCACATTCCAGGATGTAGCATTAAGGGGAACATCACAAATGCTCATTTGACCAACCCAATGGCCCACACTGGAGTCAACCAACCACCGGCGCAGTCGGACGTAAGCAGGCAAGACGCTATACTACCTAGTGTGGACGTGCTTAGACATATCCCTACAATTTCAGACAGCATCTCTAGTGTGCTGAAGTCTTAGCAGCAGAACCGTCAGGAGGCAACGCAAGGTAAGATCTCTGCAGCAAAGAAATCAGGGCGATATAACACTGTAGATATAGCCACAGTCCCACCACACGCACGTTGGCCTAATGAGGGTTGTCTTGGTACCAATGGTAGGAAGAGGTCAACTTATGATGGACTTTCTTTGCCCCAATGGGTATCGGGTCAGCTCACAAACATATAAAATATACAAGATCCTGTTCTGGTTAAACAAGCATTACTCCAGGTCCTCATGGCAACTCGGGATGCGACATCCCTCCCATGGCCAGCAGTGCAGGGTGCCTGGGCGGCATCCATGCACGAGGTAGAGGAGGGCACCCTTAACTGGGCAAATACCACACAATGGTCACTTAATAGGTTGAGTGCTTCACAGCTGGCAATGACTAATATCACTACAGCACCACAGGGAAGGAAGCAGTGCAAGTATTATAATGAGGGATCCTGCTTCCATGATGGAAGTCATGGAAACTACATACACACATGATTCTTTTGCAGCAAGCAGGGCCATCAATCAACTCACCCAGAGATGAAGTGTTCCTTCAAAGGCAGAAACTCTAATAAATCAACCACGGTGACTCATCAGGGACGGGGACAGCCACTTGGACTTAGGGATACAGCACAAACTGGGGGGGACAATTGGTAATGATAGCCAAATAGACACAATAACTTTCTCTGATTTGATAGAAATGAATAATGTTGTTGAAATTAGTGACGGGTTTAGCTGTAATGAGTTTAATGATGACAAAAATATGAGTACAAATGTTGGGTTAGAAATAATGTGAATGATATAAGTTTGAATAACATGTTTTGTGATGATGTTTGACATTGCTTTTCAGAGCACACCTGTTCAACAGGTAGGTCCGGCCATGACCAGGGGACCAGATATATGGCTGAACATCAATTTTCTTTACAGGAAACTCCTATGAGTCCAGCCCTGGGACCTCGAGCTAACTATAATGGTGATGGGACATATAATTCATTTACTAACAGTGTTGATTCTATACCAAATTTATATGATCACTTTGAAATTGAACAAGTGAGACCTAGGCATGTTGCCAGTCAGTATAATTGTGGCATGGGTGACACTTTTCGTTGTGTGAACAATGTGTCAATTGATTGTATTATGGTTCATTTCATAAATTGGCTATATTATCACAAACACATGGGTAACTTTGTTTACATTGTATATATTAAACCCTTGAAAATCAGTGCAAAGGGGGCAAATTTTATTATTTTCAAGTGGACGGGCGACAGAATGTTACCATATTTCATTGTCACAATGTGCCAGAAGGTTTATTGACAATAATACACTCGTCTTGGTGGGTAGTAGCCAAAAACATTGTAAACATGTGTTGTCAAGATACTGGGTTATCATCAAGTACTAAGGTAAATCCTCAAGTAGCGTTTGAAAATTACCAAAAAGACTGTGCAGTACAGCAATATTTTAACATGCCATATGAAAGGTACATGGAATGTATTATTGATGCGCTGATAGATTATCAAGATAAAGTAGCTGATAATACAGTATTGAGTAATGATAAAGATATGTCAAAGCAAGATAACAACAATAATGTATGCACTTCATCTAACATTGTACTAACAGCAAGTAGCAACACTTCAGTCGACTGTCCGTTGTCCATTGACCTCAAGGCAATGCTGGATAACAATACTGATCATGGTGTAACTGGCCGGGACATGTTCTTTCCAAAGAAAAAAAAAGATCCATGGTCATCTGACTTTAAAAACGGAGTATTCGTCAGTATCTGAGTATTGCTGAAACTATCAAAGATACTGGGGTTTCCAATTATATCTCGGCTAGGATACCTATTAAATCAGATTTGAACTTGGATGCTTGGGAGCATTATTTACGAGATTACCCAGATAAGAGATTATTACAATATTTGAAATTTGGGTTCCCTTTTTCCCTTGGAAATCCTGACAAATTATGCAATACTCAGATTGACAATCATTATTCTGCTTTACAATACCCTGATCAAGTCCTACAATATACTGCTAAAGAAATGGACTTAGGGGCAATTTTGGGCCCTCTCAGTCACCCTCCTTCTGAGTATTTTCCTTGTTCCTCCCTACTGACTAGGCCAAAGATATTACTGACAGGAGGATCATCTTAAACTTATCTTATCCTCATGGTAAGTCTGTGAATGACTTTGTAGATAGGGATTCATTTGATGGTAGTAAGTTTATACTTAAACTACCAACCATTGATGACATCGTCTCAGAGCTTAATGAACTGGGAAATGGGGCTCTTTTGGCGAACATTTATGTAGCTCAAGCCTTTAGGAACTTGAGGGTGGACCCAGCTGATGCTTTGGAATTTGGGATCAAATAAAATAATGAGTACTTCCTGGATTCTGGGATTGCGTTCGGCTGGGTCCAGGGCAAGTCGGCATTTCAAATGGTCTCTGACACCGTCACTTACGGCATGTCTAAGTGTCACAACAAAGTCCTGGCTTATATTGATGATTACATCATCATAGCCGCCCCCCCCCCCCCCGAGACTGCCAACTGAGCCTTTGATGATTTATATCAATTGCTTAATGATTTAGGCCTTCCCATAAATAAGAAGAAAGTAAGTGCCCCATGTAGGGCTTTGACTTGCTTAGGGATCTGTGTCAACTTAGATGATAATACTTTAAGTATTGACGAGTCCAAACTGCAGTCCATTCTCAATGAATGTCAAAAATTTGTAACCAAGAAGCACACCACCAAGAGGGGCTTACAGTCCTTGTTAGGGAAACTCATCTATGTGCACAAATGTGTGAAACCTGCGAGGCTGTTCATTAACAGAATGCTCACTCTCTTAAGGAAGAATACACATAGGAATAAGATCACCCTTAACAGGGAATTTTTCCAAGATCTGAACTGGTTTTTGACCTTTCTTCCACAATTTAATGGCATTACATGCATAAACAAAACTGTCATACCAGAAGACCACACACTGCACGTCGATGCATCCCTTACTGGTCTGGGTGGGTGTGGTCGAAAAGAGTATATGCATCCCCCATCATACACCTCACTTATTTTGACCTTAAGATAGTGCATTTAGAAATGCTCAACATTTTGGTTTCCCCCAGGAAGTGGAAACATTTTTGGTTACACTCAACAGTAAGAATTTTTTGTGAAAACAAGGCTGTGGTCCAAGTGGTAGAGTCCGGGAAAACTAAAGATCCATACTTGGCTGCCTGCATCCGCAACATATGGTTGCTGACAGCAACGTATGACATCAACCTTATTGTACAACACATTCAAGGTACACACAATGTCATTGCTGATTGTCTCTCAAGGTTATATTCTGATAAACCTACTGACCTTCATTTACTAAAAAATTTACTAAAAACTATATCTGGGATAAAGTACTTACTGAAGACTTCAGATTGGATTTTTCTATATAATTTCAGGTGCTTCTCCCCAGTCTAACTCCTTATTGGACAGTGCCTGGCAGAAGGTACAGCTTGCTTATAGACCTTCCACTACAGCTTCCCACCAGAGGCATTTCAGGACTTTTATGGCATTCATCATGTATATGGAGCTTCCAGTTAATATCAGTCTTCACAATGTGCTCACATTTCTGGAGTACCTATTTCAGAATAACATTTCTCCCAAAGTCATTAGAAACTATTTGTCATCTGTTCACCTGATGGCTTCAAAGTACAACATCCCACAAACTGGTTTAGATCATTATGCCATTACAAATTACCTTAGATCCATTTCAATCAATTCAGGTTTAGACCTACCCCCAGGGGCATCTTTGACCTCACCATACTGTACCATATCTCCATTTCATGTGACATTCTGGATGATTCAGTATTATACAGGGCCATTTTCCTCACCTGTTTCTATGAGTTTTGCGTATGTCAAATATTGCCCCCCATAGTGCTAAGCAGTTTAGGAAACACAGGCATTTTCTCAGACAAGATCTTATTTTTGGTCATCCAGGTGCCCATCTGATCATTAAATGGACCAAGACCCTCCAAGACCATAAGGCCCATCATATCATTCAACTCCCCTCTCTCAAAAACCCATTCCTCTGCCCCTGCTCTCACAAAGTTAATTCAATCAAGACCTCTCCCCCCTGATGCTCCATTATTTGCAAATAACTTTCCCCCATTTGCACAGGTAATTGATTCACATATTCGTGCTTCACTTAAGAAGGTCTTAATTCATACAAACAATCCTCTTCAAGGTCATACATTCCATACATTTAGAAGGTCTGGGGCGACCTTAGCCTTTGACAACAATGTATCACTTCGGAACATTCAAGCACATGGCTTGTGGCGTAGGTACTGCAGTCTGGACATATCTTCAGAATGCCTCATTGGCCTCTTCCATCATACCCAACACTTTTGCATCCCTTGTCTACTCCAGCTTCTGATGGGTTTGGTGCTTTTAAATTTGTAAACCCATTTCCAATTTTAAAATGGCTCTGAAGTGTTGTATATATATAACCATACTAACATGTATAATAAAGAAATCTCAATATGTCTTTCATTGTCTTCAACTATTTGGTATTGGGTTTGAACCTTGGCAACTGAGCTGGGCTGCATGTGGATGAAAATCTACAATAAGAGAGTGAAGAAAATTTAAGATATTCAATTAAATGTTATAGTTCAAGAAGTAAGGTCAATGTGAGTGGGTATCCAGAAAGCATTACAATCAAGTTCCTGTAACTTTTTAGCTGGTGAGTTTGTCCAAGGAAAAAGCAAGTCAGCTGTAGTATTTTACTTTCCTGCAGTATGCTGAACTTTCATCTGAAAATTATGGATTGCAGATATTAACCAGATACTTCTTAGATCTCCAACTAGTTGAGACCTCAATGACTGCCAGATTGTAACACCAGATTTTTATTATTTTGTTTGACCAATGACAGTCACTGTTTGTACCATGTTGAAGCCTATATAATCACTGGAAGCCGTAAATTATATACCATGCCATAAACCGCCTCTAAGGGATGCATTTTAATGTACTTGGTTATGACAATTGACTTAGTCTTAAAAGGTAGCTACATTACGTTGTGTTAAAATGTGTCAAACCAGCCAAGATAAAAAAAAACTGATTTAAAGGTATTTTCCCAGATTCCTTATTGTTCACCCACCATGTCATCCCGAAATGTATAAATCATTACAACTAAAGGGTGTCTGTTTACTTAATTTATAATTGGATATGAAAGAATGTTTTTTCTACACCAGGAGGACTTTACAATCAGCACTTTTGTAATATAACATTTCATGACAGTTGTAAAAAGTTTTAACTCTTCAAAGATTCTCAAATATGAAGGGGCACCAATGAATATAAAAACTTCAGGTTTTAACATGAGATTTCTCCACCATTTTTGATTGGAATGTAATGCAACAAAAATGACGAGATGCTCTGTAGAAATACCCTGTTTTTTAAATTTTTAAACTTTATGTAGCTTACACATTTTTGAGACACGTTCACAAACTATAGCACTAGCTGATAATTTATTTATCTGGTGGTTTAGGTGATATCTTGTACCTTTGAATAGGTTGTATAGTGAAGGATACTTGGAAGACTGGAGAAAACCAGCACATAAAGTTGGGCAAAATTCTGTTGTACACACCAATCACAAGTGATTACAAGCTTGAGAGGGCCATTTTTCTGCATCTTTAAAAGCAAACACCTCTGGCATTTGAAGTCTCCATAGTCTACATTAGCGATTACAGTTTTCTCTTGACTCTTTGGAGGTATATGGTTCTGTAGGAAATTAAAACTTATTTGTCTAACTCTTCGAATAAATCTTTTGGTGTAAAAGTTTTACCCAAATAAATATGAAACTTGACCTAGTATTCGGGTTTTAACTATCGTGATGCGTCCTTTCCAAGATTAGTTTTTTGCCTCTAGATTTGTAAGATGCTCTGAAGAAAACCACATGCCTAGCAAAACCTTTCTTAATCTGAAAATTTGATAAATCACTTTGTAAATGTGATCTTTGTAACACTGTAGGTCCTAGTTGTATAATTTACATATGAGTTTCTAACTTGATATCTTTTTGATATGTCTTTCCAATAAGGAAATATTATTGAATAAATTACAAGAAATCAAGATTAACATTTAAAATTCCAGTAGTGACCAAATATTTTGATAAATAACATTTAACATTTCAATTATGTGCTTTATTTTATCATCTGAAGTGTCTTAAAATGACAGGATCCGATATAGATACAAACTTCAAAACTGTGGGTTTTTTCTCAGAACTGACTTAAAATGACTGGATCTGAGAAGGATTCAAATTTTCAAGAAACAACTGACTTACCTCAGACTGGTTTGAAAAAAAAAAACAAATTCGAAGATGAAGATTCAATCTCCTGTCTACAAAATGAGCAGGTTAAACCGCTGTCACGGTATCTTTCTATCATATAAGAACAGCATATCACACAATAAAAATGTCCACATTTAGTAATAAATGCTTTATCTAAATTTAGTCCAATTATGCATGTGGAACACTCTAAAGACTTTAGCTTCTCTTTATAAAATGCAGGCCATAGTGGACAAAGGGCATTTTCGACTTCTGTAGGCTTCGATTTAAGACTAAAGGCAAATTTGAATGCAGCCTGCATATTGCCAGCCATCAGGGATTCAACAAGCATCTGTTCGTAGTTATCCTCTATGAATTCTGTGGTTGGTACCTAGGCGAATATGGAACTTTTGAACACCTTGGTCATTGTTATATTGGCAGGGTTTGGCGAAGAGGTTCGAAACCAGAAGCACCATACAAATGGGGCATCTCTTCTTCATACTTCTCTCCTCCTTCCATATTTTAATCATTTTACAAGCACAGGTCAGGCAGATCCAGTGGGCACAAGGATTCGTCATTATAATACTATCCTTAGAAATTGCTTCTAAACAGACACAACACTTAGAATCTGTCAAATGACCTGTCACAAATTTTACAAAGTCAGGATACTTGGAGCTGAAAAAAAAATATCTATAGTATTTTCCTGAAAAATTTCAATGATTTTTGTATAAATCCAGACTGCTGAAATTGTAATTGCTCTGGTTTACTCAATATTATCTCACAGTCTTGCTAAACAAAACTTTCTCTGTTATGATGTTTAAATTTCTAAACCTCATATAGTCATCATTAGAAAAAATAACAAATATACACTTGATTTAGGTATTAAATATTATTCCCGTCTCTTTAATAATATAAGTATTAAATTTCATCAAAGTATATTCACGTTGAATAAAATTATTCAAATTAAAAAATTAACTTACCATACAAAAGCAGGAAATGCATCATTGATCATTATAAATATCATCATATCCTGCCTGAAATCTTTGCCCTCGATCATCGTCAGCAGGTGGAAGAAAGTAACAGAATTTGATATAATATGTGTTGGCAAATAAAAAGTATATTTCTTGCCTTGTAACAGTATCACAAATTGAAAAGGAGAGCTGTGAAGGCTTTTATAGTGTGCTAGTGTTATTCAATTTCTTTCATTTGTTATTCCTCTGCATTGAAAGGTTAATGTTGATATTACATGTTAATTGTTATCTCTATAATCATATTATATGGTAAATACATTCAATAAGTGTTCCTCCAAAAACATGTAAGAGTTCTTAAATAGGAATGGCAACATCCACCCCCACCTCCCTTTAGCAGACACATCTTCAATTACACACTCAGGACAAGTCAACTGATTATGATCTGGCTCGTCAGGTTGAATAAAGATAAATTTTTCATCAAGCGTTCAGTGTCTTGTACAGGCAGACTTTCTTTAACTTCACTCTGCTTCATTTTATTTCTACCCATGTTGGCAGTGCACGTTATCAAATAAAAAGTCCAATAAAACCACTTAAATGTAAAAATAATGAAAATTTTTAAAAATATTTAACGCACACTGTCAGCACTCCCCAGCCTAAATAAAAATACAAGTTTTTGAAACCAATTCAAGATATTTAAAGACTTTTACAGACAGCTGATGACCCCTTTCTCAGAGCTCATGAATATCCATGAGACTAAATTACTCAAGAATTCAATCAAGGACACTGCCCTGCCACACTTCAATACTATTAAGACGTTTCAGTGCACAGAGCTGACTACACATATACACCACCAGTTAAAAATATATCAACCCCCTCCCAGGACTGAAGTTCTGTGTTACTTTTCAAACACATTATAATATAAAATATAACTGGCACCAGGGACAAAAAACCCTATCACCCTGACCAGTACATACAAATCCTGTTTTAGCTAAATTTGACACTTTTATAGGATGAGATTTTGGCCATGTTTTAAATGAAGTAAATCTGTCATCATATTTCTTATATTTATTATTATGATAATTATTATTATTAGAAAAAATATTATAACAGAAGCCATTTCTAGAATTGTGTGTACACAGAGAAAATCCACCAATATGAAGTTGAGATGAAACTGGACAATTGCTATTCCCGTCAGTATTATCTTTTGATAGCTTTACTGTATCAGAACACATAGGTTTTGTTCGGGCTGGCATCAAGGTGCCAGCAAGTTCAGCCCTGGGGGTGTCCTATCTTCGGACTGCTGGGATATTAGTGTTCTTCATTAATTAATTTGTTATCTCGCATTTCATTGGTGGTCAAGTGGTCACCTTGTGGTAGTCCTTCGAGCTCTGCCATTTGAATTTTGGAGGTGAACGGGGTCACACTGCATTTTCACTGAACAACTTTTACAATTCAATTTTAAGTTTTTAGTTTTTTATTGTTTAGTTATTAAATTTTGACGACATGGCAGAAACAGCCACTCGTCCGTACAACCTAAGATCGAGGGAGCAAGTGGTAGAGTTGCCTGTGCAGTTACACTTGGCTGATGACGAGAAATTCATATCAGACCTTCTGGCTGGAGATAGGACACAAACTGGGCAAGTTTCGGGTTCTGATTCCTCATTAAGCGATAATGACTGTGATGCCTTGATTACTAGTCCTCTTGCCAAGACGGGTAGTTCAGGTCTTCCTGGTTGTAATACAAAACATGTGTCGGATCTGAGTTTGTCAGATGCTACTGGCGTTAGCCAGCAAGGTATAAATATGCAAATTTTGAGCCAGTTGAAGTCCTTGGGTCAAAGGTTAGACGATATGGAGACAAAAAATTACAAAAAACCAGTGATCAAAGTAAAATCAAATCAAAAAATGTCAAGAAAAAGGTTAAGAGCACTGATACCCCGGTCACAGTGGCCCCTAATACCTCCATCGCTACTCCGGATCTAAATGCTTTGAGGCAAGATGCGTTGATTCAACTCAAGGTGGAGCAAAGGCTTAAGGAATTGCAGGAAACCGAAAAGCAAGGTAAATTGAAATCTCTCCGGGGCGGTTCGGTTGAAGTTATGGTTAAACATAAAGTCAAATGGCCCCATGAGTACATATTGTCAGGTTCCAGTAAAGAGCGTGTATCTTATGACCAACTCTCAGTTATTCAGTGGGTGGCTGGCTTTTGCCGCATAATGAGGGAAGAAAAAAATACTGATTCAAAAGAATTCATGCTGGATTATTTAGTTTCATTGCTTGATGATGCCCAGGATTTCTCTTGGGAAGCAGCAAAAGCCAGCCACGCCGTCTTATTATGTAGGATGGAACAGGGGGAGATTGAAAATTACTCACAAATTGATAAAATTGACCGTATCAGGCGTGCTAATGCACAAAGGCATATCCATCCCCACAGCCAGTCCCACAAAAAATTTGTTCAAAAATCTCAAAAAGTCATGCCATGCCAGTATTTCAACCAAGGTACTTGTTCTCACAACAAAAGTCATGACACCAAAGGTGTTCGTTACAATCATGTCTGTACTGCCTGCTTTGCTAATGGAAAAAATTTTCCACATCCTGAGGTGGAATGCAAAAACAAATTAAAAAAGGCATCGGTATCAAAAAACGAATAAATGTGGGTACTACTTGGGCAAGTCACCCACCATATTTTCTAGATTGATCTACTCAAAAATGCTCAAAAATGCTCAGGAAGAAACACAGGCTAGTAAGGAACTTGCCCTGTCATGGTTTACCAAGTATAAGTCCTTCGATAATACAGTTCCCAGCAAGTCATATGCTATGGCTGTTAAGAACAATTCTAGTAAATCTGAATTTCCCAATACTAGTGTCAGAAATTATACATGTGCTGACAAACGTGTAAAAAATAAAAATTCCCACCTGACAGGTCAAAAATATCCATACTTTGCTAACAAATGCCCTTCCAAAGCTGTCACTGTGGCCGGGGTCCCTGTGAAGTTTGGCAAGTGTACACCAGCTAAATACTCCTTTCAAGTACCTGATAGTACTATCGCATTGAATAATAGATTTCAATGTTTACAGAACCTGTGTGATTCACAAAACAACGTTATTCACGATGATATTCACACTTGCACTGATGTTCTTGCAAACAAACAACATTCAGTACCAAATAACGAGTTCAAGGTGAAGAATCATGCCAAACAACACTCAGAGGAGTGCAAACCATCGCTTATTTGTTCCAGTGACATGTCAGAGCCGTTATTGGCTACTCAGGAAAAACTCTTATTCTCAGGGAATAAAAACGAAAATGGGTGTTTCACTGGGGATGTTAACTACATGGAGGAACAAGGCAATGATAGGTTGTCCACCTATTGTCGAAAAACTCACAAAAGTACACAAATTGACTCCATTGCTAATTGTCAGTCTGGTGGCGTTGTTTGTGAAGCTTCTGACGTGCACAGAGAGTCACTATTTTTGACTTCACAAGAAATTCATACTTTGGAGGGGAATAAAAACGAAACTGGGCCTTCTGATGGGGTTAAAGTGCAGGTCAGTAGTTCGAATCCAAACAATATTCACAGCGTTAACATAACAGCTGGGGATAATGATAGAGTAACCACAGACAATGTGGACCTAGTATTTGACCAAAACTATAACCTTAATATCTTAGACACCATTGACAGTGACACTGCAGTCGCAAAAAATCAAAAACATTTAATAAATATAGTGAGTAATAATGTTCATACGTTTGGGTTTTGCCCCCTTACACCTTTGAAACTGTACACAGGTGATCCAGCATGTTACACCGACCTCGAAGCTCATGCTATAGTCACAGCTACTGGCAAACCTAACTGTCTGGCTGCCAGAATTCCAGTGACTTCTCAACTTAACATTATGAACTGGCGTTCGTACTTATCTAACTATTGGGATGTACAATTGCTAGATCTATTAGAGTATGGGTTTCCTTTGGATGTTGATAGGGACATAGCACTTATATCCACAGAAACCAATCATGCTTCGGCTTTACAAAATTCTTCTCATGTTCAAGCCTATATTCAAGAAGAATTATCTTTTCAGGCCATGCTAGGTCCTTTTCAGGCCAAGCCTATATCTTTGCATGTATCCCCTTTAATGGTCAGGGATAAACAGGATTCCATGAAGAAGAGAACCATTATGGATCTTAGTTGGCCAAAAGAGGCTTCAGTAAATGCTTCAGTCTTAAAAGATGTATACTTAGGTACTCAATATGCACTTACCTATCCTTCTATAAATTCCATTGTTAATTCTTTGGTCAAATTAGGTCCTGCTGCCCTTATTTACAAGGTTGATATAAGTCGTGCCTTCAGGCAAATTAAAATTGATCCCAAGGATATAGATCTGTTAGGCTTGAAGTTTCAAGATCAGTACTTTATCGATAAATCGGTACCGTTCGGATATCGGAATGGAAGCCAAATTTTTCAGAGGTCCACCGATGCCATTAGGTTTATCATGCAACAACATGACTTTCCTCATCTATTGAATTATATAGATGATCTTATATATACGGGATTGTCCTCTAAAATCAACCACTCCTTTCATTTTCTCTTACACTTGCTTCAAGACCTGGGTTTGGACATTTCTCAAAAGAAACTTGTACCTCCATCTACCTCGGTTATATGCTTAGGCATTCAAATTGATACGGTTAATAGAACTTTGTCCATCCCTCATGACAAATTGATTCAAATTGTGAATATTTGTCAGTCATGGCAGTCAAAAACTTACTGCAGCAAAAGGCAGTTGCAATCTTTATTAGGCAGTTTGCTGTATATCAGTAAGTGTGTTAAACCGGCTCGTTTTTTCCTTAACAGGATCTTGGCTTTGTTGAGAAATAATCATGCTGTTGATAAGATACTATTAGATCAACCTTTCTTTCAAGATCTCTCCTGGTTTAACACTTTCTTAACCAATTTTAATGGTGTTACATATTATGATAAAAAATTCCCAACTGATCAAGTATATTTAGATGCCTGTCTCACAGGTCTGGGGGGTCATTATGGTTCAATGATCTATGCTCTAGATATACCATTAGGTTATGGAAATTATGACATATGTCATTTAGAGATGTTAAATATAGTAGTGGCTTCCAAGTTATGGGCAGCTCACTGGAGAGATAGAAAGATTAGAATATTTTGTGACAATATGTCGGTAGTGCAAGTCATGAATACAGGTAGAGCTCGGGATCAAACTCTGGCAACCTGTGCTCGAAATATTTAGCTGATTGCAGCCACATTTAACATTGAATTCATTTTTTCGCACATATCTGGCCAATCCAATACTATAGCAGACTTATTGTCTCGATGGGCTGTCACATACAATCCACTGGAGAAGCTCAATGGTTTGTTATGAGATTATTTGTGGGTAGATGCTCATTTAGATCTAACAATCCTCAATCATAGTATTTAGTTTTCTACCCCATTCATTTTATATTTTCAGAATTACCTGACCTGGCGGCCCAGCTGGCCACCTTGGCTTCCAAGCGACTGCTGGATGGTTTCCGACCTTCCACCTTGCAGCAGTACACGCGCATATGGAAAGATTTTCTTTCTTTCCAGGTGGCGGCTGGGCTGCCAGATTATCAGGTGAATACAGAGATTTTACTTTCATTTATGGAATTTTTACATCTCAACAACATATCTACAGATCATATTGCTAACTATATTGCTGCCTTGAGAGCCTTTCACATTGTATCTGCATTACAGACTGATTCTTTCCAAGATAAACGTATACCATTGTTCTTGAAAGCTTTGAAGTTGCAAACTCCCCTTAGAATTCCTGTGAGATCCCATGTGGATGTAGAACTCCTGTCTTCAATAATAGCATTATGTGATTCACTTCCTCACTCTCACATATTTAAAGCTTTGTACCTTCTCTGTTATTTTTCATTTCTTCGTCTCTCCAACATACTCCCTCATACCACCACTTCATTTGATCCGACCAGGTAACTGGCCAGAGCAGATTTTATTTCTGTTCAACAGGGAGCAGTGCTTCTCATCAAGTGGAGACAATGCAGGATAGGAAGCAGGCGGTAACCATCCCTTTGCCAAATTTGGGAACTTCCCCTTTGTGCCCCATTGCAGCTATCCATGAGATGATTCAAATGGTTCCAGCTGATTCTAATGATCCACTGTTCCTAATGCCCAGAACTTCCAGGATTGGTCCCCTTACTGATTCTGTTGCCAGGAAACATTTAAAAAATATTTCTAAGTTATTATCTCCCACCACTTCCTTGACTTTTCATGATTTCAGGAGAGCAGGTGCCAAATGGGCTTTTCAGCAGGGTGTTCCATTAGAACACATCATGAAACATGGCACCTGGAAATCCGATGCCGTATGGTCATACCTCTCTTCTACAACTTCCAGTTCCTCCCCTGTTTCCCTTGCTTTTCAAGCTGCACTACGTTCCTAGTCACTACTTGGGTTTTTGGGTGAACTTTTCTTGTGGAAATTATGTATTTATACAGTTATAATTGTCCTTATATTACTAATAGTCATACACACACAATTTACAATAGTATTTTTGATCACTGGTTTACGTGTGTGTAACACACCACTCCTCCACCATGACCTTAGAACAACAGTAAAGTTCTGGCATTGCAATGAACTACCGCATGTGGTCATCAGTAGTTATATATTCCTCCATCAGTTGGGTATTGTTTTCACCTCCAAGCGTCTTTGAGGTCGTTAAAGTTTGACCTTCATTGCTCACCTTTCTCATTAATAATCTTGTGACCTCCCAAGGTCAGATGTGTAGGTCGGTGTTTTATCACGACCTTGGTATGGAGGTCAATCTCATGATTAGTTCATTTCACTGCCAGTCATGTTAGTATTGTAAATATTTTAAAACTTTATGTGCATATGTCAAAAGAAGTAGAAATAGAAATATAAAACCCAGTTGTTGTTTTATTTCCGACTTGGGACTCCCTGGGGGCTGAGGCAGCAGCAGAGACATGCCATCCCCCTCCATTGGTTCTTCCTTTCTAATTTTATTGGAAAACATATCTTATTTTTCTGATTAATTGTTGAAAATATATCGAGAGTTTATATATCTTTCAAAAGATATTTTTACACAATTACATCATCTACTAAATATATTGTTTCTACTATTCAGTTTTAAATATATTTTGTCTATTTAGTATTAAGGTCACCTTAGCATAATAGGAAGTATTTATAAAGTCATATTTTTGATGTATAATAATAATAATTCTCATGTGAAACTTTGTAGATGGATAAAAACTTCCTCTGACATGTGTAGACAGGTATCTGTGAATAAGAAAAAAAGATAATTATCTTATTAGGAGATAAATCATGAGATAAACTGAGCTATAGACAGAGTTCTAATGTGAAAGTTAACATTTGGATAAACATTCCCTCTAAGGCATAGAGACCAGTATCACAAGAAAACACCCATTAGCAAATGAAAAATTTATTATACTTGACTTGGTTTTAATACATAAAAAACTAGTTTAAAAGTAAATTGGTCATAAAAATAAGTCGTATTGTTGTGCCTTAAATGTAGAATATTCCTTAGATCAATTACATCTAATTGTGGGAAAATACTGAAATTGTTTTGTGATTACATTCACTTTCTGTGGGAAAATTTTACCTAAATGTTTCTAGATCATTTCTAGGATCGGATTATAAAAGGTTTTATAAAGATTTAATATTTTAAAGCAAACTTTAATCTATTATCCCGTATTTAATCCTTAAATTACTTATATAAACTTCAACAGAGTACTACAAAGTTTCAAAGTAGACTAATTATATTTAAAAAGGTTACGTTTCCACATAGCTTATTAAAACCATACCATTATTAGCTTAACATCAATATAAAGAGAGGGGGTTATCGAAAAATCATTATTCCTAATCAATTGGGTCCAAATACAACAATTTTAACACTTTAAATACTACTAGCAGAATATTCATCACATTCTGGCCTCTGTATCCTCCTTGTCAGATAAGAACAGCTGTAGCGGTGTTGGAGCCAAACTGTCCACTGAAGCGTCCATCCTGTCCCAGCCAGCACTACATATGGGACCAACAAGGGTCCCAAATGGATTCTTATATGGGGCCTTTGTGGGCGCCCTATATGGGCCCCAGTCAGTTTTTGCAAACGGTTTTCTGATGGGACCAATATGGTTTATCAATAAGGGTCATATATGGGCCCCATATGGGGCCTTTATTGTGAAATAAATAGGTCCCACATGGGCCCAACTTGTAATTTGAACATGGGGCCCAGATGGTTTTTGCAAATGGTTTGGTATGGGACCAGTATGGGCTCTGTATATGGGTTATATGTGGGTCTGACAAGGGCACTATATGGTAAACTGCATCCAGGTTCTTATTGGTCCTACATATAGGTTCAGTGTTTAAATGTGCACTACCAACATAAGGTCCATTTGTAGTTCAAGTCGCATGTAATAGAAGCTCAAAAATGAGTTGATCTGTGTGAACTGTCCACAATTTCCTTCACACTTTGCCCACATATTCTGTCTAATATTTTAATACACTTTCATGAAGCCTTTGTAAATAATGCACAATACAATCTTGATTCATACTATACTATTGTCCAATTTCCAGAATGTAATTCAAATCATTTCAAGTTCAAAATCTTATGATGTACCACATTTGTGTCTAAGCTTGTCTTATACAGAATACAGAAATGTGTATCAGAAACTCATCACTTAATGATTCACCCAAACCCTTTTTCCAGATGGCCCAAGCTAAAACAGCTACATAGCCTTGTCAAGACACAAGTAAAACACATGATGAAATCCTCAGTTAATTGATATAATTTAGCACATGCATTATTTGATTAATAAAGATTTTTTTTCATTATGAATCCCCACCAAAAATATCATAGTTTATTATTTTAGCCTTATTTACACAATTTTTACAACTTTCATAGATTTCTCACACATATTTATAATCTTTAAATTGTACTGTAATTTGTATCCTAGTGACGAAAGGCTACCCTGTTTCACACCATGGGGTGTTTTTCCATTTTCCTAGCACTGCCTCAAAATACTATCTGTGTGAAAAGATAAACATATCTGTACTGCATGATATAGGGGGTTGGACCTATTAATGACCCCTTGAGTTAAACTAAGAGAAACTAAAATTTTACAGAATTTCCACAACTGTAGACTTAGGATTTCTGTACTCTTATACATGAAAAAGGTGTATGTGGTACATTAAGGTAATATAAACCAGTAGATTATTAATTAGTGAGATATACAACAAATTTAATTTAATACATTTTTTACAAAAACTTTACAATACCTTTACAGAGCTATAAAATGGCTATTGTATGTGATAATAATGAGGGTCCCTTGTGAGAATATTATACCCATTTTTGACCTTCACAGGTCCAACCAATATGCATGTACACTTTTATTTAAAAAGCTTTTGTGGCGAGTTGTTTTTCTCAAATGGGACCTTTTTTATTTTTGGATTTTTTTAATTCAAAATCAGATGAGAAGTTAATAAAGAACACTTGTTATATATATTTACATTTTTCCTCTAGGATTTATATATGGGGCCTATCTGGGACCCTTATACCAGTAAATCATCCATAAAAGTCCATTCTGGGGCCCATATTAAACATTGTGATAATAAATGTTTTGTTTACCACTCTTTACGAAGTCCAGATCAACATGATGCCAAATGAATCTATTATTAAATATGTTTTATTTTCCTCATTTTGTACTATTTAGGGAGCATTAAGTATTTTTATATAACTGGGACCAATATGGGCCCCCTTTGGGCATTCTGTGCCCATATATATCCTTTATAGGACCCATATTGCTATTTGCCCGCCTATAGCCCACATAGGCCCCATATGATCATGCTTGCTGGGGTTTTACCTTCCATCAAGATATGGACTTGTGATTGGCCCATATCAAATAAAATAATGTAATTGCAACAATTATATGTTATGCAAATGTTGCAAATTGTAAACAAAATGAATAAAGAGACATATAGACAAGTTGTAGTAACATTCAGCTATGCTATTACAAATAGCAGATGTATATAAAAATGTTGTATAAAAGATATTGGGTTGCTAGGGTAGTCCCCCCAATGATGTAAATTGCAAATATAAAAGTAAAATGTCACATAAAGGGCATTGCAAGGGCTAGAGTAGCCTCCCAATTATGTCAATGTGAATGTATCACCTGTATATTAGTAATGGGAATATACAGTCACACTGTGTAAAGTTAAATCTACTGTAAAGATAGTGCTCTGCTTAATTTAAAGTACTTAGTACTAGATTGAGGTTGTTGACACACCTCAGGAAGTTGCAAATTTTTACAAGAAATGTCTTTTAATGGTACATGTAACTCTTATTACAGTAACTTTAATGTTCTAAAGAAATATGTGTTACTAACTTTAATGTTCTAAAGAAATATGTGTTACTGTTAAGCCCACATTAAGTAACATCATATAGTTTAGGTATGTCTATGGGATTTTGAATAGAGAGGCTACAATAGCAAATAACTTCATTAGTGTCATTGTAGTTCAAAGTCAAAAATGGAATACAATTAGACACATATACTGAATACATTTCTACCTTAAATATATTACTTCCTGAGATGTGTCCAACCCATGTCTGTCCATGGACTCTCCCTTTTTAGACTTAAGCGCATTAGAGGATTTGTATCAATTTTGCGCTCTATAAATCCTGCTACTATTATTATTATTGTTACTATAGCTTATGAGTTGTCTAGTGTTTACTACAAAGCAAATACGGACATATCCTGTTTGTCCAAAGTGAATGTATTTGTTTTTTACATGAAATTTTGATGTAATTCCCGGGGAATTAATGGTAATATATCTATATTCGGTCATTGTATATTATAATAGGACTATTTTACAACCATAATCCGTTGAATCTAGATTCCTAGGATTAACAGATTCGCTTGTGATGTGACTAGAATGCTAATCTGGATTATGAATCTGTTAATCTACCTCCTGAGGTAGATTGATGGGTTCATTGGATTACCCATAATGCTTTGCAAAATAATGACAGCAAATTGTGCCAGAAAATTTTAAAACTTTAGTGATTTTCATTATATTATAGTGGTTTATCTTTCTTTTTTTCATTTCGGATTCGGGTTTTGAGAAACTTGCATTTCACAAATGTAGGTAATCCAAAGAATCCAAATCTGAATCTGGATAGCACCAAGTCATTTAGGTTCTGATTCATACATTCCCAAAGTCACACATTTCTGCAGGCCAATTCATACTTATACATTTATACTGGTGATGTCGGTTTGATATTTTTAACACTTACACTTTTTCAGTTGATTTGATATTATTTCATTATTTAGTACTTTCATTATCTGTATTTCTATTAAAAGTAAAAACCCCTCAGTTGACTTGATGGAAAAGTTAGACAGAGAAAAAGACAGAGGCTTGAGGATGATTATTTATCAATGCTCTCTGGGTTCTTTAGCATGCCATTGGGGATAGGACCCAATGACAGACAAAATGCATTTTGCACGGGCATAGAAGAGTCACTTTATCCGCCTGTACCTGGGTTTGAACTTTTGCCTCTGTTTTTCTGGGAGAGTGAGTAACCCACTAGGCCACAGTGGCAGCCATGACTGCAGCCGTGCATCCACCTGTTTCTGCACCTTTCTACATTCTCTCATATTCAGCATGGAGGGCAGGATGACGTTGTCTCAGCTCCTCTGATTCTGGAATGACCTTCTTCCTCGGCTTCACCTGCTTAGATGAATCTAGTGTCTGTCTCAGCTATCTGCCTCAGTCGGTTGTTGCTCTTTATCTTCCACTTTCAAACCCAAGGCTTGTATGTCTGACAAAAGCTCACTATTCTGTAAATCAGAACTGACTGGCCCATTTGGTTGGACACTCCTGCTCACAGCTACACTGCCATTTTCACCTTCACGAACAAGTGTTTTTGCATGTATACAAGCAGTGTCTACAGAGCTTCAGTAATGTCTTCTGATGAAAGTTTATTCTTAAACGAAATAACCTGATAAATAAGCACATTTAATGTTTTAAATTTAATGTTTTTAATTTAAATTTATGTTTTATTTAGTTCTGAAAGACAGAGAAAAAGGGACCCTCCCTGGGACTAGTGGTTGCAAATATCATAGTTACAGACTATTAAACATATGGATAAGATCGGAGTTGAGTGTCTCTTTAAGCATGTGAAACAAATATAAAGTTGTCTATGAGCAGCCAAACCATATTCTCAGCAGTCCGACATGTCGAGGATCATAAATACCCACAGTTCATATAATATACAGTTTTTTGTAAAATATGGATATAAAACACTACAAATCGTTGGAAAACCTTTGCATAATAACTTCCAGAAGAACTTAAAGTTTTCCAGTAAAACTTTTCCACAGGAAATGTTAAAGTTGTTTACTCTTTAAAGTTCAGAATTCAACTACCCCAAAGCCAAGGTCGGCTCCTGTGATGACATAATTCCGGCCAACAGGTATTTAGTTTCTATAATTCCATTCAAGTTATATATATATATATTATATTATTATGTATTTATACTCAGCACAATATCTCCATATACTACAGGACTCAAAGCGCTATTTAACCAATCCGACTGTACAGGTACAGCCCCAACTCACAAGTAACTGACATTCCCCTAAGTTGAAGATAGAGGCTCAAGGATGACCATTTATCAACATCCTTGAGGTTCTTTAACCTGCCACTGGGGATAGGACTCAGTGACAGAGGACCACCATTTTAAGTGGTCATCCGAGACACTATGTATCTGCCTGTACCTGGGATTGAACCCACATCCTCTGAGTTCCTAGACAAGTGTGTTACCTGCTAGGCCACAGTGGCAGATCAAGTCCAAATTTAGAAATGACCGTGCGGGAAGTCAAAGGTGAAAGCAAACATTGTAGATAAAACATTTAATTAATAAATTTGACAATTTACTCCATACTACTTGTATTTACAATGCAGGTATTAAAGCCAATTAACAGCCAAGCATACCGTCACCTTAGCCTATAGCATAGTTTAGGTTACCTTAAACTAAGAGAACAATAAACAAAGTAAATGTAAATAAAGTTTAAGTTAAAATACAGGAAAATATGACAGGATTAAATGTGTAAGAAAATATATACTAGTGCATTGTGGAAATATGACCCTATGCCAGTTATAAGACAAACTTGATAGATACCTTAGAAATAAATAATGACATATCACTTGTAAAATGCTTGAAAGGGGACTTTATCGCCCATTCTAAAATGGTACGCTGGGCAGTGACCTTAGACACGTCTTTTGCGCAATGCTTGAACTGCGAATATAGAACAGTAAATAAAACAACACTGTTGAATTCTCGTACATTGTCCCTTCGCATACAAATGTAAACAAACAACTCGTGGTTAAAATATTCATAAAATTGTCATTTCTTGCTTGATTTTAATAAATAGCATATCATTTTAAAGCATGTCTTTTATTCCTATAATACAGAATCAATTCGAGTGCTTTATGATGATTTTAAACTATCGTTCAGCTGAATATTAAAGTCACGAAGCCCGAAGGGCTGAGTGCTTTAATACAGCCTCGAGAATTTGTCTTTTATTCCTATTCTAAAATGGTTACATTGATATTTGTCAAAAATAAGAGGTAAACCTTACGCAAAAATCAAAAATCCAACGCCATGTTGGCTCTTCCATCAATGAAATATACATAGTGATATGTAAGGTAGAAAAGTAAGTATTTTTGTCACTCTATTTTCATAGAATTTGTTATGAAATATTGAGAGACTGTCACTGTAGATGCTTTCAATTTGTTGTAAGCTTTAAAACGATATGCAATTTATTAAAATCAAACAAGAATTGACAATTTTATGAATATTTTAACATCACGCCCATAGTAATATAAATATTGTGTCTGCGGTAATACTAAACCCAGTTTTTTTTCAGATTTATTATTGTGGTATTATGACAGATTAAAAAAAACATGACAGGGTTACTAAACGTTTAAGTAATAAAAAAACCAAAGGTGTTGGGACAAACGGTAATGTTTAAAGAAACAATCTTAAAGTTAATTTTTAACAGCCATGGTTGAGCAAGTCCAATAAATACAATGTGAATACGTTTTGGATAGAAGCTGTCATAAAGTAGACAGTTATGAGAAGAAACATTGTACCAAATATGGCAGAACCACAATGCCATATTCTTGAATGTTCTAGAACTGAAGGTTATGTCCACTATACGGTCATTCCACACAGTTCCTCAAGTTCCAGTGAAGTCCTAGCTTGAAATAACCTTTAGGGAAGGCAAAGGTGAAAGCAAGCTTTGAGGATAACACATTTTATTAATACATTTAACAAGTAAATCTATACTTCTTGTATTTACAATCCAGTTTTTCAAGCAAATTAACCGACAGGCTTAGGTTCACCTTATAATATCGCACAACATTGGTTAACTTAAATTTAATAAAACAGTAGTTAAGTTAAGGCAAATAAAATTAAAGTTAAAATACAGGCAAATATGACAGTATTACATTTGGAAGAAAAATATAAGTGCATTAGAGAAAAGTGATTTTATACCAGTTATACGAACATAATGGATAATCACCCAAAGCCCAGTAGTATAAGTATGGCCAAGAAGCAGTGAGTTTATGTCTAAACATCTTAGCAACATGTTTCATCAGCATCCACTGTTTCTGTTATATACCTTCAGACACAATACGATGTTCAGGTACCATGCCTCTTAATGTTTTGTAAAGCAAAATAATTATTGAAGATAAACGTAGCACCTGAACGCCAGAAGCTGTAGTAGTGAGTTTGATATCATTATTTTTAGCATTGTTTCAGATGATTCGACAGTATGGCCACGTTTCCATGGTTTGGATATAACGTGAGACCACTAGCCAGGGGTCTGAAAGGTGAGAATTTGAATCTTCCTGGTGAACCAGGTTTGGTAGGAATGAGTAAAAACTGAGCAAATACAAAAACTTAAAACCTGCTCTCTTGGTTGACACAGAGAAGTCATTTGGCAGTCTATAGGTTGCCAGCCTGGTCAGATGTCATTTCAGCACTTGTCCTTCTGTGACTAAACAAAACAGACCTAAATAGACATGTAAAGTTATGCAACTTACTTGTTCAAGGCCAACTTTACAAGGGCTCCAAGAGCAGAGTACCTCAGAACAAAGGCACAGGGACACATTCTTCTCTTATCTGTATCTCAGAAACCAGTATAGGAAGTTTAAACTTGGTAGTGCCACTGGCTGGGGTTTGTAGGTGTGCAACGTCATGGTTTGACCTCTATTTGACCTTTGACCCTGCTGTAGTTCCCAGACTTTTCAAAGTTTGTCCACACTACAGCTTGGAAACCAAAAGATATAGGAATTTTATACTTGGTAGGAACATCAGTTGGAAGATGTAAGTGTGAGTCGTCCTTTTGTTACCTTTGTCCTTGTCTAAGTAGTCCCATCTTTTACTATTTCGTCTGTGCTGTAGGTCTGAAAGTGTAAGGTGTAGGAAGCGCATTTGTGACTGTTGACCTTGGCTCTGTCAAATTGATTTCTACTGCCATTCTATTGGGTGTTGCAATTTATAATCTCCCTGAGTAGGTGGATTCACAGACTGACAGCATGTGTTAAAAGAAAAAAAACGTCAACAATGCATTACTAATGAAATAGACCAAATAACTGGAGGCATGTTCGATTGAGTTTTTGCAATTAAGAATCTACCTGAGTTGCATGACGATGTTTGTCAAAAATGAAATGTCACTTATGTATGTACCAACCAAACACACATCATGCTCAAGTCCCCATAATAATTTAAACAAAAAAAAATGACATTATCCATAGAAATGAAGTGGATAAGTCGCAATTGAAGATTCATTTATATTGAATACACAAATATATTGAACTGCTTCATCAATGGAAACTACACATACATATTTAGTGCCTAAAATGGTCTTTCTTCATTTGTCGCCCACTTGGTAACCCCATAGACATTGCAATTTTGGTTATCTGTACCCCTCAATTATCTCACCCGATTGTATGTCCCAATAAGTCCCAATAATTGTGGTTCTACTTATTTCATTTTATTTTTTTCTTGAAAAAGCGACATCAGTCATTGTGACATGATATAATGAAAGGTATTTGGGATTTAAATATGTTAATATATCAATACAAACAGGTATTTATAGAAATCCTATTTTTCTTGTAGCTGTTTGATCAAAATCCACCAGGGAATAAGCTGATTAGTGAGAGTAAAACATTTGTACAAAATACTAGATGACGTTAGAGGTGAGCTGTTTCTCAATGTGACTCTCCATAGCTGATTCAGCCCCCATGGAGCCCAAGACAAGTAAAACACCAGGTGGTGTTCAAATTCTATTTCTAATAAATTCTTTTAATAGGAACTCATAAAATAATTTCTTTAGTTTGTGAAATTCTTGTATGCTGACCACAAACTAGATTGAAAAATTGAACCATCTCACAGAGTGAAAAGTAAACATAAGGTCCAAGCAATTTGAATGACTCAGGGTGAAGGTTAAAAGTCAAACTGAGATTACAGTGGTACCAGGCCTAAAAATGGCCATCAAGGCACTGAAGTGAGGTGGTTCAAGCCCCAAATTTGAATGGAATTATTGATTTCAATAGATGGAGGATATTCGAGTTGTATGTTGGTAGACACTCAATAGGTGGAAGAAACATAAAGATGTAGATAGGTATATCATGCTTTAAATAAAAACTAAGATGGAAGGGTAAGATAATTACTGCAAATATAAGTATTTGTCCAAAATTTACAGGAGAAGTAAGCACCCAAAACCCAATAGTTCAGAACTTATAATAACTGATCAAAGCTCAGTCAGCAGTAAATTTCCAAGTTTTATCAACATATAATTTTTTACTAATGAACTGGTATTGCCTGCCTATCAACAATAACAATAATTCTTCATATTTAACATACTGGTATTGCCATATGCACTATACAAATTATTCTTTAGATGGGGTCATCATTATAAAACTATAAAGGATGATGTATTTAAATAGAACATAAACAGCTGTGGTGCAGACATGAGATGCTTAAAAATGCTTGAAAGAGGTGCTACTAGAACTGACATGTATAAGTAGTTTTTATGTTTTTCAAAGATTAAAGATCAAAGGCAAATATTAAAGATTATCAAATACCTGGTTAACTTATCTATCATCAAAACATCTGTTCATTGAATTGTAAACAATACCAGTATGCTCATGCTTTCAAAAAGGCGTATTTATGTTCAGTTTTGTCATTTGGAATAACATGTACTTTTTAAATGCATTGAATTGGATCATATTTTTACATTTTACCATACCAAATCTCATATATGTAATAACAACAACAGTTTTATATGACTAACCTGTTGCTCTTGGAAGTTAAAAACAGCATTGGGTCAAATTACAACATGTGGATACCTGTCTTCCATGGTGAAGGTCCGCATTCTAGGAGTGTGTGCTTTAGTTGCAAATCAGTTTACATTGTATTATTATTTTTTTCTATAAGGATCACAAGGTCACTAGTTTATATAACTTGACCTGGTACTTTTTAAAATTAACCTGGTTTGTGTCTTTGGTGTTAAAATGGGTAAGGGAAAAATATATGCAGGGAGCTTAACTGTCCCTAGCTTATCGATAGTTTAGTATAAAGTGTGATATGGGGTACACTTTTGCCCAGCCCAGAATGGACTATGGTGATCCAAAATATGCCCTGATTACACTATTGTAGGCTTGCCCAAATGAAATCTGAGGTTAGTCTTTGAGAGTGTAATTAGAACTTTGTTTAAATTTAATACCTAGCGTTGTACATACACAAAAGAGATTAACCTTCAGTGGCATTTTTTTTTTCAGTTTGACAATTACATGACTAGGGATAGTTTGAAATTGTGTATTGTTATTCAAATCAGAAACGATTTATATATATATTTGTTGTTGGAAATAAATCAGGTTCTAGACAGTTTGGGATTACAGTTGCGTGTTTTTTTCTGTTGCGATTTATGCATACAGGTGCTATTTACTTGGACATTAAAAATTGTTTGCACATCATTTCTTTCTCAATAGTTTACTCTATTTTATAAAGAGCTAGAACATCACATATGTGTTTTAACAATCCATTATTGTAGATCAGATAGTGGGTGGGAGAGTGGTTAGGTAGGTGTCCAAATTTTACAACAATTATTCAAACCTAAAAGTCCAAGTGGTTGAAACGCTTGCAGGGTGATCAGAAATATTGAGAAAACACTTAGAACTCACCACATATCGGATACGTTTTCATTCTGATCTCTCCAACTGTTCTAGACAACCAATTCTAGACAATCAAAAAAGATTTTTTAACAAGGCTGAAAGGGGTTTGGGTCTGCTAGCACGAGCTGCAAATCCATCAGAGGCATGAGTAGTGCACTGAGGCGGCCACCCATCCAAGTTCTAAAGTAACATATTGCTGCTTAACTTCAGTGATGAGACAGGTACTCATCACGCTACCCCACACTTCATAAAAGTCTGAAGACATAACAAAAAAACAAAAACAAAAAAAAACATAAAAAGTGATGTGTAACATTATCCAATATCTCATTCTTAAATACAAAAGATGCAAATAAATATTATCAAATAAAATTTGATAATTTTATCACCTAAAAGGCATTTACTTTTTATACATTTATTTCTAAAGTTCATTGAGAAGTTACAGGTTGAGCATTATGTAACTTGTATTGTTTATTTGGGGTTTTATGTCGCTTTCAACACTGTACAGGTCATATGACGACGGGTAGTTGGAAGGGCAGAGTAAAAAAGTACATACAGTTTGAGGTGAGAGTGTTACCACTCTGCCACCGTGGGCCCTATGTTACTTGTAAAATATTTCCATGCAATCACTATAATAAATACATTTCATACATTCCTCATGGGCCCCCTCACCAATTGCAAAACAAACAAGCAATTGGGGCTAAATATATATTTATTAATTTACTATATTGTGTATTTTACTGGACACATAAATACAAGCATGACAATTACTATGCACTTTAAGTTAACTGTTATGAGCAATACTGTTCAACTTCATAATATTATTGCAATCCATTAAAGCTTATTACACAAGGGAATATCTACTATTCGCCTGACTATAGAAATTACTCGCATTGGCAATGAAACGACTACAATTTACTAAGCCAAGGCAATACAGGCCATAACAAATTACTGGCATTTGCAGTGAAACAATTACAACTTACTAGACCAGTGCAATGTAAGACAGAAGTGATTACTAGAAGCACTGGTAGTGAAATGACTACAAGTTACTGAACCAATGCAGTTTAAAAATAAATGTACTGTAAGCAATTACTGCAAGCATTGGCAGAGAAAATTATTAAGATTTACTGCGACAATGCTGATTACCACTGTAAGGCCAAGTGTGACCAATATTGTAGCCCCCCCCCCCCCCCCCCCAGGACCCAGTCCCAAAATATAAACAGGGGAGAGTTGAATATATATGACCTGCAGCAAGGTTACCCAAACTACTAGGAAAACCAGAGCACTAGTGAAATTTTATAAATTTAGTCAGGGAGTCAGACCAGGGCAAAATTGACATTTTGTAACGAAAATTAAATGGTCTATGTAGTAAAATGTACATGCTAGTGTAATGGATATATTAGCAATTTTGTGCAAGTCTGTGCAATGTACAGTGTGAAAAGGTGCCAAACAGCCAAACTCAGGAAAGTAGGTGCTGTTGGAAGGTAGTGGAAACCAATAAAGGTTGGGCTGGTAAATTATTTATATACTTCTAGACCGAATCTGATTGCCAGGTGCCATGGTGCATCATTTTGCTAAGCAGAACGTCATGATGGAAAGCCCAGGTGGCCCCAGACCTTCTGAAATCATGAAAAGTCAGAAGTGGGGAAAGATTTAGAGTATTTGACAGAGTACGGAGGTTAGGGGAACCAAACAATGAGACCCGGGTATCTGAAATAAGGGAGCTTTTGAATCACCAGCAGCAGACTGCAGGAGGAGGCGCAATGCTTTTGCTGGACACAATATTGATAAACCCAGAATAGGAAGGCTGATGGTTCAAATGCCTTACCTATTTTAGACTATGGACTGAGCTCTAATTTGAGATACCTGGGGAGAAATTTTGTTCTGGACTAGGTATTCCATAAAAGCAAGTAGAATGAGATAAATTAAATTCTATGATGGAGCCCATCCGCCACCAGGAAACCAAGGAATTCTCTGAACATATGTAAGTATATGCCTTCTGAGTGGCTTGCCTGAAGCCACAGTACAGTCTAGCTTGAGCCCTAGTGGCTAGCAGGGTCATTGTGTCTGGCAAATATATCAAATATCATAATTAAGTGCTGTCAAATTAATATGTGTATTAATCCATATGAATTATGGCAGCAGCTGTTGCAACTTTTCTTCAGGATTTACTGTACTAGTCCATCTTGACAATAAATCCGCTACGTGGTTGCTTTTCCCAGGGATATGTACAACTACTAAATGGATATTCAACACAGCAATTAACAACCAATCATTTCTAGCACACAGTGCCAAAAAGGATTCCTGGTCTTGCCAGAATTAAGGACTTCAACCACTGCCAAATTATCTCATTTTATTTCGACTATCTTATCTCGCCATAGATTGGCCAAAACCTTGAGTGTCACCACTATCTTAACCATTTCCAACTGAGTTATATGGAGATCTTTACAATGATCAGCCAAAGGAAGTGTGTACACCATGGGGCCAAATTTATATCCAATGCCTGTAAGGGAGGCATCTAGGTGAACATCAAAGTAAACATTTATGTTATTAAGATAAGTTATACCATTATACTGAATGAAAAAGTAAGAAACCAGTTTAAGTCCTGCTGAAAATAATGCGTCAGAGCCAAGTGAGACTATTCAGTGTTATATTTGCAACATTATATTAAGGAAAAATCTTGCAGGGCGTACACATTTTGTAATATAAAGTAGGGAGCCCAGTAAAGACTGTAGCTAAGTCCACTCAGTACAGATATTTATAATTTCATGTAATTTTTCTTGTGGTATAGAGATAGTCTTATCCACTATATTAACTAAGATACCTAAACAAAATACAGCTGTAGAAGGAGGTACTATTTTTTCTGATTAACCTCTAGTCCTAGGTCCTGTAACAAGATTAATTGGCAAGACTGATGAATTTTGATGGCAAACCAATATATATTAGATCGTCAAATATCATTTAAGAGTGCATTATGACTATGACTTTTTATAATGTATCTTCTAGCTTCGCTACATCTCTCAAAAAATCCGGATCCAAGACGAGATTCGAACGGCAGACATCTGTCCAGATATAGCTTATCATGGACTATGCCTAACAAATCAATGTCTCTCAGATCTATTCTAAGATGTTTGAAAGCCCTACTTACGCCAATTTTATATGACAAAGCACCAGGGCCTAAATCTCTTAGCTTTTCAGTAATGTGGTCAATGGACGGATACTGCAAAGTAAAATAAGTATTCAAATATTTACATTTATGGACAAAATCATTGACCGAGGCCCCCTTGGGCCAACTAAGGTCTAAAATAGTACGCCTAGTGTTGGAATTTAATTTTTCTCTGGCCATGAGGGGGGACACATGAACAGGAAGGGTGCATGGTCAAGGGAGCCATAAATGGCCCCATGGCCTAATTCTTCCTTAAGACGTTACCGAGGTATGATTAGCACTTGAGGAGCTCAAAACATTATCTCTGTGAAAATCTAAGGGAAAACCAAATTGCAATATATCTGGCACTTTCTCTGATAAGATTGTGTGCTTCTATGATATCAGGTACCGTATCCCACTTTACTGGGGGCCAGTATAGACTTTTAAATCAGTTAAAGGGACATAGCCAAATTCTTCTTCATTTTTAGATAGGCAGGCCCTATAGTCTTTACAAAATTCTTTCTGATTCCAAAAATACAATGGTATTTTTTTCTTTCTGAACCAACAGTGCATAGGTGGGGTTAAGGGAAGTACGACCGGATGCCTGCCCACTGAGACCCTCCATCTCCACAAATTTTCCACAGAAGTTTTAGTGTATCCCTGTATCTCACCACCTACCTTGTCACTGTCACTTGAGACTGTATCAGTACCATCCTGATTCTTGGGAGGTGTTTTCTTGTGTATTTACCCAGCCTTCCTGCATACATTCTAGTACTTTGAACTCATTTTAGTAGCATCTCAAAAGATGTAAAAGAATGACTGAAAGGATGCTTACCAGCTTTTGATTTAAGACCTGGTGAAGAGAGAGCCTCCATGGATCTAGGTGGGATTTTTTTCATACTAACCTTGGAAGAGGTAACGAATTTGGCATTTCCATTTCTTCGTCAGTGATGATGTGAGTACCCTTGTCATTGTATATTCATGGTTAGCATGTTGGCTATGCAGATAAGCTGATTTTTAGTGGCAACCTGGGCATAAGTCCTTCCATCATAAACATTGGCAAAAGCTTTAGAAGTATGAAAACAGCAAGTATATTCTGTTTTATCAGCACAAAATTCTTGATCAAAATTATCAACATTTTTATGACCACTATCCCAAACAATTTTTTGATCAAAGCCTCTGGCAATGTGCTAACTCACGCCCAAGTTCACTTGCCATCCTTTCTGAAACCTTAAAAACAGATGTGTTGAAATAAAACACCCCTAGTTTCATGAGTATTTGTGTTCATAATGTACCTTGATTGAAAAATTGACAGGGCATACTTTTGGCACTCACTTGGTAAGTCTTTTCAGCTGACCATGAGAAGTCATTAGTCTAATAATGAGATCAAATAGTTTAACACATGGCTTCCTTACACTTTTTGTCTGATTCATCTCTCATGGTCCTGCAAAAGCCTGCCACCCACTGTCCTATGGTCCGCTGTCTGACAAGCCAACTACCACACTACAATCTAATTCTGAATCTGAAGAACTGTCTGAAGCTTGTTGAGTAGAAGATGAATTCCCCAACAAGTTCATCATAAAATCGTTATCATTTGACTTCAATAAAGTGCAAGAGTTTAAAGTTCAGCAATGATTTAAGTCATATTTAGGAAGAAAGTACATAAGCTAAAAGGAATAATACCTTCATATATGTGTTATTGTCTTTCAATTTAAAGCTTACCTTAAGATTTGTTACATCTAAAATATATCCTTATAATTTCTTGTTAAAACCAAACAATAACGAAAAACCCAGGCAGTCAGTCAGTACGGATAACACACCAGCTAAAATGACTAACATGGAAGTTAAGCTGAAACACCTATCAAGGCAGAGCTAGGTCAAATGAAAGGTCAAAAAGTAACGTCCATAGGTCACAACAACAGAGAGCATGACCTAACCTCACCAGAAAACGTCCAATAAATAGCCAAACATAATCCTATTATGTCAACACTTCTATTCTTAATGTGTTATTTCTATAACAAAACAATTGTTAAAACGAGAGACTTTCATTATTACGACAAGTACATTAATATATACAAAGTACAATACATTAAAACAATACTTACCCAGCCCATACTAAAAGACAAGAATAGGTCAGTGTAAATAACATGGCCTGTAAGTGGCCTTGTAGCACAGTTTGGAGCATTTACAATATTATAGTTCTATAGAGTGTCTTGCTATTGACCCTTATTGACACAATTCAGGCTTCTTCGGCGCCATAACCCCTCTTTTTGGCATTATTTGAATTCTAGTATTTGACCCAGTAACACCACAAGATTTTTCTTTTACACACTTTCTTATGCTCTGCATTATTCAAGTAGTTTTAATGCTTTAACAGAGGAGTTATGACGCAGCCAAGGAAGTTACCTGCTGCAGCAGGAAAAAAAAAAGGTTACAGCTTCGGCTAGAGCCAGAACCCCCAGCAAGAAACTTAGGAATAAAGAATTAAGTTGGATGGATCTTTTCTGACTGCTTGAGGTAGAACCACTGTGAGTACTAGTCAGTTAACATTACAAAAGGATGGCCCAGAGCAATCTCACCAGTATGACAGCGTCATTGCTTATTGATAGAAAATTGATGCAACCAACCGGGCCCTTCTGAAACACGTTGATGACTTGGAAAGGCACCATGCGGGGCTCCCTCTCTACTAACAGAACCTTACCCTCAAATGCCAATGCACTACACTCAGCAGCAGCTTCATCTCAATCTTGTATTCATGTAGGTATTTTGCTGGCATTGAAATCACATCCAAAGGCTGCAACGCGGTTTGCTCACCATTCAGGAACAGAACATTCAACCTAATACTCTTCCAATGATGCCGTCATTCCAGATTGGGCAACCCTTCATTCGTACCCTGCACTATCACATTCTGTGTCAAACACCATGACAACTTTGAAGAACATGGCAAAGTTGAAGCGATGCAAGGTAAGCCCATAATAAAAAAATCTGGTAGATAGAATGCAACTGATACCATTGCCACGGTACTAGAGTTCAGATGGCCCATTGAGGGCTACCATGTGGTGGGTGGACGTAAAAGGGCCTTATATGATGAGCGTACAATGCAGGAATGGTCAGTGAGGCAATTGTCCAACATTTATCACATGCAGGACTCCAACAAGTTAAGCATTCTTTGTTACAAGTCATCTTATCACTTAGGGATGCCATGTCTCTACCATGGCAGGCAGTAAGAGGAGCGTGGGCTAATTATATGCACAAGTTTGTACAAGGTTACCTGAAATGGGGGATGCTACTCAATGGGCATGTCTCAATGGGGATTGTCTACATAGCTATGGCCAACTCTTCAAATTTGACCCCACAGCAAACGACAAGAAAGATGTAAATATTACAATGAGAACAGAGGGGCCACGGTGGAAGAGTGGTAACACTCTCGCCTCCCACCTCTGAGGCCGGGGTTCGATCCCCGCACGTGCTCAAGTGGGAAAGCTGGTAGTTGCTTGCCGTTGGTCGGCAGTTTACAGTACACAACCCTAGCGAACTCTATGTACTGGTTTCCTCTGCCCTGCCAACTACCCGTCTTGATATGACCTGTACAGTGTTGAAAGCGACGTAAAACCCCAAATAAACAAATACAATGAGAACAGCTGCTTGCATGAGGGAAACCCTGGGTAATACAGGCATGTCTGCTCATTTTGTGCCGGCCAGGGCAAGTTATATCCATTCAGAGACTAAATGTCATTTTAAGGCTAGAACTATGGATAGGAGTAGTACAAAATAGAAAACATCACCTGGACACAATAGCAATATAAGGCAATTCAGGGTTTACACGGGGATGGGGGAGGGAACACTGTTTTTGTTGATAATTTATTAAATAATCATATAAATGGTACTGATAATGATTCTAGAGAATATACAAGTATACACATGGGTGCAGAAAGTTCAAATCAATCTAATGTGATCAGACCTTTGTGCACATGGGAATGCCTGGGTTGACTCTCATTAATGCTGTCGCAAGCCTTTTAAAATCAACATGCGTGGTATTATGATAGAAACACCTTAAATACACCCCAATTGGAAGCTTTGTCCAACATTCATGTCAGTTCTCACATTTGGTAGTTGTAGTGACGTTAATTATGTTGATATATATTGTAATTATGTAAACCGGAGTCAACACAGGCAACTCTTCAGTGATTGTGATGTAAATACTGATCTTTGCAATATGTATATGGTGTCCAGTAATGAAACAAATTCTAACATAGGTGGCCAGTCTAGTGTTGTGTGTAATATTGACCCCAAAATGCTTTGATAGAGCAGAACGGAAATGTTCACAATTTGACATTGAATCAGAATGATATGATTTCTCCACTCAAGAAACATCTCACCAATAGGACACGGGTTCCACACTGTCAGGATATCAGGGGCCATCTTCGCTTTTGATCACAATGTGGCCATCTAAAATATAATGGCCTTTGGAGGAGGTCTGCAGTATGGACATACCTTCAAAACGCATCTCAGGCCCCTTCAATTATACCACTCACCTTTGCTTCTTCCATTCCTTCAATGCTTATGATTGGGTTTGGTGTTTTAAAATTTTCTCCTTCTAGTCACAAATTTTAAATGATTATATATACACGTACTAAATGTGTTTCACTGTCTTTAAAGACTGTTAGTGGATACTTTGTTTGTAGCAGTCAGTATGACCTTTAATGTGACCTTTAGATTTAATGACCTTGTCAGTACAGATACTTGTCTTGCATGCATACTTTGTTGGTCTGATGCAATGGTTTAGCATAAAGTTCAGAAAGTGTGGTGCATCTTCAGGGGATGAAAGACACGCAAATATTAAGGAAAAACAATATAACATAGCACAAATAGCCTTTCATTAAACCAAATATATAGAAGTTTACATACACACTCTGATTATGTAAGTTACTACTTTCATAGCTCATCATATAATAACTCTACATTTCTCCCGTGCATTACAAAAAACATATGCTACTTGCTTTGTACACTTATTCATTAAATACATTGATTATCTTTGTCAAGAGACATAAAATTGTTACTTTTAGTGGACGCTATCTGAAAGAGTTTGTATTATATTTGATTGTAATAAATACATTCAAGCAGGAAATAAGATTCATATTCAATAAGACCAGAATTACAAACCAAACAAGGTCTTCAGGTTTAAGTCTTATAAATTTACCTTGCTAATAATATTATATCTACCAGCTTCGATATTCAGTGGTAATATTCCAAGTCTGAGTTGTGCAAGAAAAGATCTTGCCCACTTGGGCAAATTGAAATATAAATAGCATTCTGTACTATATTCAAATTTGAAAGTTTGTTGGATCTTAAGTTGTTTTTTTTAAGATTAAAAAGCAATCCTTAAGGTTTCTGATGTGTGGAATGATACTACTAACACATTCATTTCTAAATCGGATTTGGAAAAAGATCACAAAATTACTATTTCTGACATTATCTACAACCAGATTGTCAGTGCTTTGGCATTTCAACTAAAGAAGTTTTTGAAAGTAAAAAATTATTGTTTTATTCTCAAGTATATGAACATACCAAATCAATGTATAAGTGATATAGGTAAAGTTAAGAGTTCACATGTTAATGCTTATTTCAGTGCAAAACTGTATTCAACTCCAATAAGTCAAAATAAATGGATAGAATTTTATCCATTTGTAGAAGGTTTTGATTGGAGGCACAGTTATACCTTGCCTTTTAGATCAGTTTTAGATACCTATCTGATTGTATTACAGTATAAAATTTTACATAGAGTTTTTGCATGTAACTATAAGTTGTTTGTTTGGAAAATTAAAAACACACCTAATTGTGACTATTGAGGTCAAATTGATAACTTGGAGCACTTCTTTTTCTATTGTCCAGATACATACCATTTCTGGGATCAAATCCGTACCTGGTTTGTAAAATTTGGAATCCATAACATAAATTTAACAGTTCTTGAAGTGCTTTTTGGCCTTGTAAATTTGCAACCTAAATTATGCTTCCTTGTTAACTATGTTGTACTTGTTGCAAAATCCTATATACGTAACTGCAAGAAAAATAATAAAAATTTACTTTTCAAAATATTTTTAAAAGAATTAAAATGGAAACTTAAACTTGAAGAAGGGGCCTACATCAATGCAGGTCGGCCTAAGGTTTATAGTGACAGGTTTGCTCTTATGAATGACATGCTTGTTAAATTAAGCTCAGCTATATTAATGTTTCTTTCTGGTGAAAATTTTTCTTTAAAAAATGTTAACACGATATAAGGACTTTTTACATTCTGTTTGTCTTGTTTATATGGCTCTGTATTTTTCAAAAATAAATAAAAATTAAAAAAAAGATTAAAAAGCAATTTAAAACTCCCTGTTGTTGTCCAGTCATTTGCACAACATCGTAGTATCTGAAATCAGATTACACCTGTGTAAACATAAAACCCCATAAAGCCAACAGAACTCTTGACTATAATGCCATAAGTGATGTTGAATTGATCATTATCAAAAAAATAAAGTCATTATCTTGGTGATTTAATAAAATAGAAGAAGAGCCCACTCACAATGATATGATTTCCTGCCAATCCTAATGTTGTTTTCTTTTGTTTTCAGAAAAATAAACTCAATAAGCATTTATTTATTTAGCAATTCAATCAGCCTCAATAAAATAATGAAGACAGGAGGTCTGAGTCCCTTATTTTTATAAATGATAATTTTTAATAGTTCATCTTTACTGATAATTTGTTTTAAAACTAATTTTTGAGATTATTTTGACGATGCCTCATTCATAGAATGTATAAAAATGTCCTATCCCTAAGGTCTGTGGTTCAAACCTGGACCCTATTTGGGAAAGTTGGTAGTTTTGTACCAATGATCGGCAGTTTACAGTACAGAACCTTGACCAGCTATATGTACTGGGCCGATTTTACTAAAGGACTTAAACTAAGTCCCTTTATTGGCTAATTCTTGGACTTAAATCTAAGACTTTGGTCTTAGCTAGGTCTGGATTAGGAATGGATTTCACAAAAGTGTGATTTAGCTGAGTCCAAGCTTATCAAATAACCACAGTGGTTTTCTGTGTCATATGACCTTTTATATCCTTCATTTCATGCATTTTATCTAATGATAAGTGCTGTTTTGAAATAGAAAACCTTGTTACATCATCTACACTTCTGAAAGACTACTTCAGTAAGATGTTCTGTATAATTATACTTTATTTACAGCCATTTTAAATTTTGAAGTAAAGAAAAGTTTATGGCGGCCATATTTAAGTCCTCTTTACAAAATTTAAGCCCAGACTTAAAGTTAAGTCCACTGACATAGCAATTTCATGGGCTTAGCTGCTTTATGAAATCCGCTAAGTCAAAGACCACAGACTTAACGTTCTGTTGACAAAATGTAAGACCAAAGTCTTATATTTAAGTCTAAATCTGGACTTAAGTCCCTTTGTGAAACCGGCCCCTGGTTTCTTCTGCAGATAAAACTACTCATCAACATGTGACCTATACAGTTAACTGCCCAGCTCTCTATTTTATAATGTGAATTCATAGATAAGGTGGTCATATTGAAAACAAAATATTGGAGGATTGATACAGAGTCTGTATTGTTGTGGTGGCCCGTATAAGGTTAATATCTTGATTGCATCTCCTTAAATTTACTTCTTTTACTATTTCTTGGAGTACGACAGTCAAGGTTGGTTGGCATTGCTTTATTTTTGTTTTTGGATATGATTTTTTTACATGCTGACTAACAGTTACTTTATCTTTTCACTTTTAACCTTGGTATTAGTGACTTTAAGGTTTCAGATTGTTAGCTTCTCTCTCCCTCACTGTGGTTAGATTCTGCTCTTTCAATTTGACACTTGTCACTTCATGTTTCCTACTGTGCATTATGAAAATTACCAACACACAGTCTATTTTATTCAGAGGACTTTCTAAGTTCCATGTGTGATATCAGTGGTCACCTAACATTCTATATTGTGTGTATTTGTAATTAAATCAGTTGGGATTTTAATTGCATCTTTAGGCATGGTAGCCTTATAAGTTCAGTGTGGTTTTGATTTTGTGTTTCATTCCCATTGTAAAAACTAAATTCTGTTTTCTTTCTCTCCATATTTACTACACCGTTTTGATATTTATTGTATCTGTGGAATAAATCAAAGGAATTTCTGTGTGGCTGAGAGTTTTACATGGAGCTTGAAATTTTGTCAAGTATAATAAGATGCACTGGATGGAATATAAGTTTCAATCGGATTTTCTCCAGTTGCTGGTTTCAGTTATTACAACCATTGACCGTATTCTTAGTATGTCTTAGTCTTTGCCTCAGATCCAAGACTTTTACCGTAACTTTGGACAAAATCTGTTTCAACATTTGACTCAGTGTTAGAACATTTCAAAAGAGGTCTTCAAGGGCTGTTTCACATTGGTGATCTGATCACCACAATTAGATTGGGTGAACAACATTTATACAAAAACATGGCTATTCATATACTGCAATGGATTTTGATAATTTAACAAATATAACAGCTTTGGAAAAAACATGGCTAGTGTTTATAGCTCCCAATCAAAGTGAAGACAGGGTGTTTATTGCCTATAAAATAGATACAATTGGTACATGAATTCTCCCTGACTGCTTCCCAAATAAAAATCTACATAATCAATTTCTGATCAACTTTGTGATTGGATCCAGATTCCTACAAATCCCTAAAGTATCGGTTTAAGAGCATCCAGATAAGCACAATCAATAGAAACATGTATAGCTGTTTCCCTCTGCTCTGACCTCCCCATCCCCTGATCCTGTAATGATGTTATATATAGCACTCAATCCATAGGTCAGATTCATCGCTTTTTTAAGCTCGACGACTATGGCTCACTAGATTAAGTAATTGCTACAGCAAAAGCTTTTATGTCTGCAACTGTTCAGACAAAAGGGGAAGCTGAATGGAATGACCTGATAATGAAACTGAGATGTCAATTAGCTCCCAGGCGAGGTTTGAAGAAGGGCCCCACAGGTTTGGGTCAGGCTGTGGCTCAGAACAAGGGGGGATAGAAGGTTTTGCCATACCCTCATTTCAGAGTTACAGGATCAGGGCCAGCCCTCCTACAGGAATTTTAAAAGAATGCCCCCACAGGGCCTGTATTCACAAAGATTATTATTCTTAGAATGAGTCTTCTTAGAATTTTTCTTGGAATTGCCGTTTTTGTTAGAAAATTAGAAAAATTCTTAGAATTATAATTTTCCTATTGACAAAGATTCTTCTTCTTAAAATCACACTTATTCTTATAATTTTTCTAAGAATAAGAATTTGCTATTTACAAAACTCTTATTCTTATAATATTCTAAGAATTTGATTTAAATATAAGACTGGCACATAGCATGCTTAACTTACGAAAAATGACTGCTTTGGTGATTATAGTGCAGCAACTGATTGCAAATGGACATCCAGAACAGAGTGTTACATATTAAGTTTTCCATTGTGTGTACTGTAGTAAAATACAGCCTCTTTATATTATTTCAAACGTTTCCAACTTTCTGTTCATATATGCTTAGATCTGTATTCACAAAGATTCTTAGAATTTTTCTTAGAATTACACTTAGTCTAAGAAAGAATTGTAAGAATTGCATACATTTGTTTTTATATCTATTCTTAGAATTATTCTTACAAGAATATTTTTGTAAATAGGATTTTATTCTAAGAATAATAAAATTCTTAGCTTGGCATTTTTCTTAGACTTAAGTGTAATTCTAAGAAAAGTTCTACGAATCTTTGTGAATACAGACCTTGGACTCAAGTTGACCTTCATGCTCAGGTACCTGGCCTTTGGGGGAGGCTATACCTCCTTTCAGTGGAACTTCTGGGTGGCATGTTCAACAATCACTAGAATCATACCACAGGTCTGTGATGCTATCATCAAGTAGCCAAGAGCCAACATAGAGAATGGCACCATTGGCGTCCCACAAGCATAATCTCTGTTCACCACTGGGTCAGAAGTGAGTTACTTCATACTTGAAGATGATGCATTCCCCTCAGGGCATGGTTGATGAAACTTAACCCCCACCCCCTGAAGAAAAATCTGTACCTTAATGAATGTATCTTCAAATGCACAATCAACTGTGGGAAGGGGGTTTTTGGAAATGTCTTTGGCAGCCTACCAGCAGAATCACGGTCCTGCAACTGACAAAGCAACAACAAGGCAATGTGGCTTCAAGCATCATGCAGGCCTGTACTGTTGCACAATCTCCTACAGGACAGATGTGGACAGGGTTTGTTTAACCCAGACAACTTGGACCAGGGATCCCAACCTGTGTTGCAGGGTAATGGCATACTAGGTCAATGACAAAGGCCTAGCAATGCTGCCAAGGAACAGAGGAGTGTCATTGCAGCTTATTTCCTCAACAAAGGAGCTCTGCCTTGACATATATAGGATATAGACATTAAATGTCATTTGCATACATGTATGTGAAATTATTCTACCTCAAGTGAGGAGAGTACTATGTCAACGACTATTAAATATTGACAACTTTATGTGGGTAATGTTGGAATATAGTTTAAAAAGACATTTGGTATTCTATTTAGTCTGTTAGTGTGGTTTTATCTGTGACTTTTCTATACATATTACTATTTACAAGAAGTAAAAGTTGCAACCACTTTTGACTACAATGTGTTCACTAACTTTACTTTTACAGGTATGCTATTGAGATTGCTGTATTCATTTCAATTAAAAATATTGTGTATAATTTGTGTGCAAGAAAAATTAATCTTGTTTTTTTTCAATAACCAATAAAATAAGAGATCTGACAAGGGACAACCTTGGTTAATTCCTGTACCTAATATAAAGTTTCTTGAGAAGTAGCCATTGTTAATTGTACATGAACTTATGTTAAAACTAGAGAATATGTTGCTATAGAAGTCAGTATGTGCCTGATATATTGCTTTATTATATTTAGCATATATTTCGACCCTCTTCGATTAGAGTTAGGTCTCATCAGAGGCTTAAAGGAGTAAATCAATCTGACTCCCTAAGGTACAAAATCAGGCTCCGGCAGGCTCCAGATTCTATCCTGCGCCACACAGTGCTATATTGATAATTATGTATCAGTATCAATACTATTGGATCTAAAAAATTTTGTCCAATAGTGTTTTCCAAATAGTTTATCCTAGGTGGTATATTTTTGGGTTTGTAGTACCAATTAGGGTGGTTGCCATAGTTACCTTTACTCGAATTCACTCAATCCCATTGCCTCCTTAGAGCCTTAAGGAGGTTAGGAGATGGTTGAGGCTAACCAATCTATATGTGATTTCCAGATTTCATTTTATATACATTGCTTTATGTTTGCCATATTGTTATAAAATGAACATAGAGTAAGTGTGCAGATTGTTATGTATATTTTTATTAGCTAAATACTGTATATATTATATTTTGAGTAATATACATGTGTATCATATCAATATGTATATATCTAATGATGTATATGTCCAATTTAATATAATTTATCAATAAATAATTAATACTAAAAATGTTGTTTGTTTTAGTGTTATTGTCTTTTTCTGACCACAATCTTAGCTAAACAGTATGTGTTCATATTGTTTAATCAGAAATATCACCAAATAAGTCAGGGACTTTATCCCAGAAATCTTCATCAATGATAGATGGTACATCTTCATCAGGCTCGTCATCGGATCCTGAGGTGGCAGTTGTAGTGTTTTGTCCTACAAATGTTAAAGCTAATTAATTATTATGAGTACTCAATCTGATTGATATTTGATTTATAATTTTATCAAAAATCTAGAAGTGGCTTACTTGTGCTGTTGATAAGGTAAGTATGATGGTAAGTGTTCAACACAGAAATAAAAGAACGAGTTTTTAGTGACTGCTTAAGGATGAATAGTTTCATTTTTGGGGAAAATATTCATGACTGCAGATCAAAATGTGCTTATTAGTGAAAAAATCTGAAAAAATTCTAAAAGACAATTCTAATATTTAATTGTCTTTTGTGTTAATTGCACACAGATATTTGAATAATTAACAAGATTATTCACAATTTTGTGAATTAAAAATTAGTTGTTAATAATTAAATTATTAACAACTAATTTTTAATTCACAAAATTGTGAATTGTGAATTAAAAATTAGTTGTTAATAACATATTTTTTTGTGACATATTTTTTGACATTTCTTTTAATGCCGTCGACAGTTCCATGACAGTCAATGAACAGTGTAAAAATTTGTTCCGCTTTTCATTTAATTTTTGTATGTTATTTGTTTCAAGAAATTCATTTTTTTCAACTTTACTTTCTTCTATGCATTTTTTGTTGTAAAAGAGTTTTCAAAAAAGGAGATTTCTCTTTTAAAATATTCTTTGGAATGTTTATCATGATACCTATGGAATCAATTGCCAATTTCATATGTTTATTATCATAATGTTATTTTTAAGCATTTTGAATGTTTTTTCTCCTTCTGCAAAAAGTGTCTGATCTTAACATTGCACCATTGCTTTTTTTCTGTTAAGATGGTGTTTTTTTCTGTTTTTTACAATACTCATATTCTACCAACATTGTTCAGGTTTTGGTTGAGTCAATAAGTCTACCAAATAAACTGGGGATTATAAAATTACACATAACTCTTACAACAGTGATTTATGTTTCAAAGTTAATGCCAAGTCTATAAAGTTTTCTTTTTCAATAGTTTCAAGTCATTTTTTAAAGCGAATTTCTTCTTTGATATATATTTTGTATTCATGTGCTTTTATATGTTTTAAATCCCTAAAAATGATTGGTAAAACTTCTGCCTTTCCAAAAATCAGTATTCAAATTGTCAAACTAGGATTACTTATTTACTTTAATAATCAGGGATAGTGTGTTTTGCCATTGGAAAAGTCTGAATTCTTTAGCTAGCACAAAATTGAATTCGTAAGCTAAAAAGTATGAATTCATAAAAAGAAGTAACACTTTTTCTATTGTCTGTAGAATACACACATATATATGATAGATATATATACAGATATAATCATTGAATATTTTAAATAGTCTAGACATGATAGAGACAAATTGTTGTTATTCTTGTTTTTTAACCAAAAAGTCCTTCACATTGTCGATCATGCAAATAATCTGTTATTTGAATTGTATACTATAAGATAAAATATTTGAACATCATCTGTTTTACTGTAATTAATCAAGTTTGGAGTTACACTAAGCAGTGGAATAAGGACAAATTTAAGTTTAAATAATATGAAATTTATACAGGCATCACTTTTACATATAATATTACACTACACACTGTTAACTATTATGGGAAAGTTGTTCTTAAACAATAAAAAGGTATCAAAAGAGCAAAAAATATCCTTAAATTTTAATTTGTAATAAAGAGGAAACATAAAATCCTTTCAGACATCTATAAGTCAAAGGAAAGTTAGCAAATGCTAGAAAGGATTGAGTGGGAAAGATTATATATAAATGTCAATAAATTAGTAAATGTTAATGTACTCAAAAATTTTTTTAAATAAAAACTGTTTATATACCATTTTTAGTGCTTTTCTGGCATAGTCATTCTACATGTATTCTCATTTTTTTATGTTATGTACTGTTTGTATATTTACCAATTTCCTGCAGATTTGTAGAATGCGTATGTCATGTCTCTAAGTGTCATATACAAATGAAAGAGTACAGTTTTTCGTCTAAAACTAAACGAAAAAGATTGAATATTTGGTTATTTGGTATATTTGAAATACACATAAAACATTCCTTATGAGCCTTAAAGCACACACAAATGACTTGTTGCAATTTATTCTTCACAATTTAAAGGCAAAATTCTTATGACTGATTAGGTACTTTAATAAAAGTCAGAGAAAACCTTTGTCACTTTAATGGTGAACAAGAAAATAAAAGTCAGAGAAAATGTTTTTGTCACTTTAATGGTGAACAAGAAGACTTATAACATCAATCACTTATTTGTTTCTTGTTTCTTTCCACAAAGTACCCATGTGGTAGGTTCCTGCTCCTGTATGATGAGGACATGTTCTGTAGTTTTTTAATTGACGGCTGCACCTGTCGTCTGTAACTAGCTGTTCCTGGTGACAAAGCTTGACTCCTCTTTCTTTTCAGAAGTTTCCCACTTTGTTCATTGAGACCCATTTGACCTTGTTGCAGAGGTAGTTGAACGGCACTCCTTTGTTGTTTCCCACCTTGTAGCTTGATGCGTGTTTGTCCTTGAGGCAGAGAGTCTTTGCTGTCTCTCGCCCATAGTTCTGATTCAAGTAGCTGGCGGACTGTTAGTCTTTGTGCCAGTGGTTCCTTTCTGCCTCCCTCAAGTAGTTTTCTATCCTGTAGAATGAATTGATTTTCTCCATGAGGCAGAATCTCTTTCAAGGTTTTTGCAAATAGTTTAGCTTTATGGAGTTCATGAACTGCTGATCCTAGAGGAACAGACGTGAACAATAAAGTTATTTCTTTTGGATTTAATAGTAACAAACAATCTTAAAAAAAGAAAGTTGGACCATAAATAACACAAACATACCATTAAACCTAGGAACATACTTTAGGTAAAGGTGATAAGTCGTAGTATATCAAAATATCAAGGAACAAATTTATCATTTAATGATTGATTTTATTGCTTTTGCCGGCAATCCACACATCAAACACATCAGGTCTGAATGCTCTGTTTTGTTAGAACCAGATAGTTAGAATCGCTAAGGTTAGCCTAGCCTTAGTATATTAGAAGTTTTCAATTTATTGTTACAAATTAAAAGTTGTCAAAATTATTACTGCACAAAAATTCTAGCATGGTCTTGTTTTTTATTATTTCCCCTTGTGTTTAAAGCCAGGTCACACGGTTCAGTGTGGTTGCATAACACATATATTAATTTTGATTCTAAGCTTGTGTTAATTGTTTCTTAAATAGATGTCATATGTGCATAGTTTGGAGGAGTACATTTGAAAATAAATCAGTCTATACATTTTAGTTTAGCACGTCAGAGAATATACAAAAAATTATTATATCTACAAACAGCTATCCATTTTGTGTCAAATGCATCCTACAAAAATGAAAATTCTGACTTATTGCAACAAGTGGACACTTCAAAAACACAAAACACATCAACCAAGAAATATGCCCGGACAAGTTAAATATTTTTCTTCTCTAGGTAGAACTACTGGCCTTCAGGAAACAATGTGATCTAGGTATTATCCTTACTCAAATGATCTCTATTATGTCAAACTGTGCAGGTCTGTTACGGTTTCAAGTTAACTTAAATAAATGTGTTCATTTAAAAGTATTTATTGTTATCTTTTTCATAACTAATTCAGTATTTTTATATGGTCAGCTTATATTGTATACCCCACTGTTAAGGTAAGCTTCTGTCAGATTTTTAGGATTCTATGTATAATGATGCCAAATTGTATCCAATAGATGTGCAAGAAAAGTTGTTCTAATAAAGGTATTGACCAATGAGGATAATAGATATCAAAAGTTGAAGTGAAAACATAAATCAAACTGTTTTGGACAATTCTGCTATTCATGATCTTAAATTATTTTCTCAGATTTCTCAGATTTGTGAGTATGTCACTCATATAGAGCCCAACAGTATTTCCAAGGTGGTTCCTTTTTAACATAAACATTAATATAGCCAAATATCTAGATAACTGATTTCACAGAATTTTCAAAAGAAATTACAAAACTGCAAAAGCTTTGTTACTGATTTACCTGTTGTTCAATCAAAACGATTTAACAAGTTAGATAGATTCATAGTTTATAAAGTTAATATATTTTATCAAAGTGGTACTTTTACAAAATGATATTTTACCTTTTACTAAGTATGCCAGAAATATTGCCAACAGTGAGAACAAAAGAGAGATCCTCATTTTTCAGGTTCTAAACTTGACTATGTGTGGTCTACAACACAGAGATGAATTGGAATTACAGATGTTTAGATACAAATATATGAATGACAAGTAAACAGAACACATTTATGCTTCACTCTTTATTGATTTTACAATAGTAAACTTGGTAATGTTGGCAATATGCCCATGTTTTGGTTTCTGTGCTTCATTATACACAATTCATACAGTTCCATACTAGCCTCATGAGGTATATACAACAACAAAATACCTGACTTGTTGGGGCTTGTATGTGGCTCGATGCATTTTGTATTTTGCGAGTATCCATTAGGTTCAATTAGTGTAACTCAATCAAGATTCATATTCGGTTATATGTGGGTTGTAGGGGAGGTGTAAATGGCTGTACCCAATGGCTTGTTTTTAAATATGCACTAGTAGGATATGAGGTCTCATTTGGACTCAAAAGAACAAGGTCGTGAAGTAAAATTAAAACACAAGTTATGTTTTGAGAGTGTTTTTCTCACTATTTATTTGTCTGCCTGCTTGTCCACCTGTGTTCACAATAGCTCCAAATGTAGTGTAAAGATCTATATATAAAGTTTTGTCAGTTGGGCCTGAGAAAACAAACCAAAGATCCTGATAATATTCTGAATACAACTTAAAAGATAATCTTGAATTTTCAGAAAAGCACCCTCTAGGTTAGGTCTGTATAAATGTTTTCTACTTTAATATCCAGAAGATAGTTTGTAGATATATGTACTCAAGTTATTAGCCACTAGCATTTATATGTGGCTTTACATTGTGGCCAGACAGCCCACATACAAAACTTACTGAGAGCATATTGTTCAAAATACTTGTAAATAACAATGCTAAAGTGAATTAGTATAATAGGGTAAAAGAATAAGAAAGTTCAACTGTGAAAGTATTTTGGAATTAAGAAATGTTGTGATCAAATGCTGTGGATTATTACAAATCACTTGTTTTGTATTACCTCACTTATTTTTATCAACATTTGACTAATTTTGTATCAATAAGCTTCTCTAAGATATATTATAGATATATTATATATATATATATTTTTTTTTGAATGCAGATGTGTTGATAGGAGAAAAGCTGTGCTCTGCAAAATTTATTATTGTGCAATGATTTAAGAAACAATAAGGCAAAATGAATTACAACAAGGTTTATAATAACATTTCACATTTAATGACAGATGAATTATGTTCCCATTGTTTGTGAACAGAAAGGCATATGCATCAAGGGCAGACTTTTTGAAAGTGATGTGGGTAAATCTAAAGCGAATACTTGTGATTGAATTGTTAATATTACAAAAGACATAAAAGTTTATTTATTATAGTGACATGTAACAATTTATATAACAACAACAACAAAAATACATAATGATGAGGTACCCAGCCCACATGGGATTATATGTCACTTTAAAAATAAAACTGTAAATTAGTACTGTGCAGTGAATTTGTAAAACCAGATAATTTTTTAATAAAGTAACTTACTTTTCCTTAAATTTCATGCTTAAGTTACATTTTTAATAAGGTTACATATAGGTTATTTCAACATATAAGCAATTTTTTGGTCATCAGATAAATTCATAAAATCATTGGATATGTTATAATATGATGAATACAGATTTTTCTCTAAGATTTTGGTAAATAGGACAAATACATAGACAATGAAACTTCATTTCATCTTCATTTAGATTATTACACATTTGGCAAATTCTTTGACCAAGCTCAAGGTTACAAAATCTACCACTTTCCACCCTCAACTGTAAAATTACACACCGAAATTGGACAAAAAGAGACCTTTCAGACTTTTGAAAATTCCAAGTAAGATAATTTGCAGAGTCTAGAGATGTTTAAATATTTTATATGTTCTTAATTTGGGTTTATTGGTTACCACATCTTTCCATTCATCTTCATGGTACTATTCTAACTTTATAATTGCTTGGTTAATGTCACATTTACTAAGGTTTGTAAATAGATCCTCCATGTCAATACATTCAAATAATAATTTAATATCTTTACCCCATCCCACTGAACTCTGACAATCTAACAATAGTAATTTTCTTGTGAGACGTTCTGGGCTCATGCCTAGAATTCTATTCCAAAGTCTTGGAGCATTAACTTGTCTATGGAAAATAGCAGGTAAGACACCCATTTCACCATACATTGCAGAAATAGGTGTGGATTTATGAGTCCCTAAATAATATCTACAAGCCATGTTATAAATTTTGTCAATATCCTTGTATGTCTACATACCCCACACTGAAGATCCATAGCCTAAGATTGGTTGTACCCCTGAGTTAAAAAGTGTCACTCTTTGAATCTTGAAATTAAAGCACCCAGAGCTCTACCACCAGAATCTGAGAGGGTTGTGCATTAAACTCCATAAATTCATCAAATATAACCCCTAGATACTTATAAGATCTAACTATATCAATTTTATGCCTTCCATATATAAAGTCAGATGAAATTTTCTTTTTTCTCTATCCTCTGAAATGTATTATTTTTGTTTTTGTAGTGTTTAGTTTAAGGTGCCGTTTGTTACAACATGTGTAAGTAGCATTTAGTAATGACTGCAAATCTTGTTCTGAATTGGCTAGTAAAACAAAATCATCTGCATATAGAACAATACAGATTTTTTTCCATCTACATCAATGCCTAGATTTAAATCTTTCAATTGTGATACTAAATCATTTATAAAAAATATGAAAAGTGTTGGGGATAAAGTGTCTCCTTGTCGGACACCATTGTGAATTTCAAACCATTGGGTAAAAAGACTGTTCATAGTAACACAGGATGAAGGTATTAAAGAAGCTTAATCGCTTTATAAATTTTACCATTGATATTATTTCTCAAAAGTTTATAAAAGAGCATATCACGAATAACCCTGTCAAATGCCTTTTCAAGATAAACAAAAGCTCCATAAACAGATTTTTGAGTTTGTACAGACATTTTAATTAAACTGTTCAGTGTAAAAATGTGGTCATTGCATGATCTATTTTTTTGGAACCCATTTTGCTCATCAGCAAAGAAATTTGTTTCATTGAGATATTTGACAAGTCTGTTATTAAGGATGCCGGAATATGTTTTTGCATCATAACTCAAGAAACTTATACCACGGTAATTAAGTGGGATACAGGGATCAACAGTGGCCCCTTTTGGAATTGGGGTAATGATTGCTTTAACCAGATTGTTGGGATGAAGCCTGTGTCAAATAAAATCTTTTAAAAGTTTCCATAGGTATAAAACCACATGCTTATCCTTTATTACTTCATTTGGAATACCATCAAACCCACACGATTTTACAAAGAGTCTTCCTTGATTTAACATTCAATGAGAGGTCAATTGTATTCCAAGTTGTTATGTTTGACCAGACTCCAGCGAAACTCTACTTGTGAGTGTCTTTAAAAGTAAAAGAAAATTTTATCAACAATGACTGTAACCAGAAATTGTCTTTTTTGCAGTTGATTGCAAGACTTTGGATGTGGATATAATGGCAGTAGAAAACTGTTTCAGTAATTCAGTTACCTCAAAAAGACCTAACAAAGAGATGGCATTCAGCCCTTTAGGCACCTTTTCACTCTTTGGCAAAGTAAATGGAGTCAAAACTGGAACTTATCCTTGAGCAACTACATATTGTTGGAATAGTCTTAACCCCTAAGTAAAAAGTAAGTTAGGTAGAAGCAGAAAATAAAATCTTGAAGGAAAAGGTACTCAGTTAAGAGACCTGTTCAAGTAAAAATATTATTAAGCTCTGTGGCATCACGAAAACTAGGAATGAAAACTGTGAACAAATTTTATTACATATTCTCACTCAGCAATTCCCAGCATTTGATGAAAGAAAATTTACACTAGTTCACAGGATTGGTCGAAAGCTTACAAATATGGAGAAGCCAAGATCTATTAGGTTTCAGCATTTGAAGGCCAAAGTTAGATTTTAAATTAGGACAAGAGATATTTGCAACATCAGATATCAATGGCTGATTACTACCCTAGAGGAAAATACCAGAAGGCAACTGTATTCCATACCTTGTGCTATGATATCGAAGAGATCCTTATTCTCCACTACCAACACCAAAGATGGTTAACAGCTCATTATACATAAGTGAAAAATGATACAACATGCAGAATATCGGACAGTTACCAAATTCTTTGAAACCAGAGAAGGTGTCAACACCAACAAAGGATGGAAAAGCTGCTTTCTTTGGAAAAAACCACATTGTTTAACCACCATCCGTAACCTTTTAAGATCAGTGGTGAAACATGTAATCACATCAACAATACTTCATGGTGAAAAGGGCTGATGACTTTGGTGACCAGGAAACAATTGTGAAGGTGAAAAAAGAGAATGATCCAGCAGTTATGAAAGGGATAAGGAAATCTGTGAGGAATTTCAACAGAGATCATTGATTAAATGTTGCTCAGGAATGAATTGCACCTTGACAGATAGCAAAGTTTTCTCAGAACTCATTTATTAAAACGCTCTTCCTTGATACTGGTGACAGCATCATCATAGAAGCTTCTACAGACAGGGTTTGGGGAGTAGGAATGACACTGCAAGATAAGCAGCCAAGGGATGAAGACAAATGGACTGGGAAAAAGCCTCAAAGAAAAATTTCTAGTGTAAGTAAGATGTGCATTGTGAGCAGACACTAAAATTTAAGCATTTATTCGAGTATTATATAAATACCATAGCTTAATTGTTTTTAATTACATATATATGTTTCATAATATTACTTGAAATTGTATTGTAATATTTCTAAGCTTGACTTAATGTTGAATTTGGGGTATGGAGTAGACAATGTGTATTTAAATAATGACTATTATTTTATAATGTATTTATTAGTTTATTATTAGTTTTAATTGTAAGTAATTCCATGAATGTTCATGACTTACAATCCATGATGTATAGTTTGTATTAAACCCGGGTCTTTTGACTAAAGAAAGTGCTTTTGTTGTTTTGAATTTATTAATAGCCATAACACATCCTTTCAACTAAAGCATGTCTACTTACTTACTTAATATATAATTGGATATATAAGAGTATTTTTCTACATCAGTTGGACTTTACAATCAGCACTTTTGTAATCTAATGTTTCATGACAGTAGTGAAAAGCCTTTATAACACTAACGTGTCAGGTATGTAGGGGCACCAATGGATATAAAATCTCCAGTTTTCAGCATGAGATTTCTCTACCATTTTGGCATGGATTTTAATGCAATAAAAAACGAGCAGAAGCTCTTTAGAAATACTCTTCTGACAATGTATATAACATTTATGTAGGTTAGAAATATATTAACGAACGGCATCACTAGTTGATGATTTATGTATGCATACCTTTGTGTTGGTTACATTGTGAAGGATAGTTAGAAGAGCATGGGAAACCACTACATACAGTTGTTCAAAATTCTGTTCTACAAACCAATGGCAAACAATTACCAACTTGTGAGGGCTATTTTTGTGCATCTTGAACAGCAAACACCTCTGGTATTTTAAGCTTCCATTGTCTGCGGGCATGATTACAGTTTTCTCTCTTGACTCTTGGAGGTTTGTGATTCTGTCAGAAATTAAAAATTATTTTGTCTAACTGTACCAAAAAATCTTTGGGTATAAAAGTTATACCCAATAAATATAAAAGTTGACCTAGTATTAGAGTTTTAACTATCATGATGCATCATTTCCATGATTAGCTTCCAAAGGATTCGTAAGATATTTTATTCTCCTTTTACATTGAAAATTATGATCAATATGGACAACAAATCTTAGTAACTCAACATGTTGAGTTAATATCTCAACAGGTTGTGTTAATATCTCAACATGTTGACTTAATATCTCAACAGGTTGAGTTAGTATCTCAACATGTTGAGTTAATATCTCAACATGTTGACTTAGTATCTCAACATGTTGAGTTAGTATCTCAACATGTTGACACAATATCTCAACATGTTGAGTTAATATCTCAACATGTTGACTCAGTATCTCAGCATTTTGAGTTACTATATCAACATGTTGAGATATTATCTAAACATGTTGATTTAGTATCTCAACATGTTGACTTAGTATCTCAACATGTTGAGTTAATATCTCAACATGTTGAGTTAATATCTCAATATGTTGACTTAGTATCTCAACATGTTGACATGATATCTCAACACATTGACTTAATATCTCAACATGTTGAGTTAGTATCTCAACATGTTGACTTAGTATCTAAACATGTTAACTTAATATCTCAACATGTTGATATTAACTCAGCATGTTAAGATAGTAAGTCAACATGTTGAGATATTAACTCAACATGTTGAGATATTGTGTCAACATGTTGAGATACTAACTCAATATGTTGAGGTATTAACTGAACATGTTCAGATACTGAGTCGACATGTTGAGATATTAATTCAACATGTTGGGATGCTAAGTCAATAGAAATAGTGGTTTCCACAAATTCCATTTTATAGTATAAATTTGTTCTCTATCCTTCAATTTTCAGAGTCAACTGTTCCAAATATTTGTCGTCAAGCAATTTTTGAAATACATAAAAATTTAATTTTCTGTAGTTGACTGCACAATGAATATGCATATTTTGCTAACACAATTAATAAATTCATTTGGCTAATAACAACTATTGATACACCTGTAACCAAATAACATTTTCCTTCTAATAAAATCATCTGTTACACCCATTTTAAGCTTAACCCAACTTGCATTTGAACACCATAACTGGTTTGGCTGCCTTCTGAGGAAAAATAAATGTTCTATAGATCCTTGTTCAGTTGCACATAATCTACATATATCTGACACATGATCCAAATATTAACTTAACATATACATATTTTTATTTTATTATATCTTTACATAAATTATTTACTTATCCTGTATAAAATTCTGTACTATAGCCATGTGAATGAGGCATCACAGCTAAATCTAAAGCAAATTTTGAATATACTTTGCCGTGTACTTTCATCTACTTCTTCATTTAGTTCATGGTTCCATTTGTTTTTTCATATTGGGATCATATGAAGCATTATTAAAATATTGTACATACCCCCTGCACTTTTTTGACTTTTAAATAAAATTTTACATGGAATGATAAAAAGACCAACTACTCCCACACACTTTTTATTAGTTACCTATACATATCTATTTCTATATCAGTCTAAAAGATTTATATTTCTAAGATTTGCATTTGTTGTAGGTCTACTAGAGATAATATGTTGCCTGTTCTACCTACGAGATCATCTATACACCTGACACCATTTTCATATCATTCTGAATTAAAGATATCTTACTTATGTATGCTTTTATTGTACCAAAATGGGCTAAATATAATATCATTTAAATTTTCTTTTTTCTCTATCCTCTGAAATGTATTATTTTGGTTTTTGTAGTGTTTAGGTTAAGGTGCCGTTTGTTACAACATGTGTAAGTAGCATTTAGTAATGACTGCAAATCTTGTTCTGAATTGGCTAGTAAAACAAAATCATCTGTATATAGAACAATACAGATTTTTTTCCATCTACATCAATGCCTAGATTTAAATCTTTCAATTGTGATACTAAATCATTTATAAAAAATATGAAAAGTGTTGGGGATAAAGTGTCTCCTTGTCGGACACCATTGTGAATTTCAAACCATTGGGTAAAAAGACTGTTCATAGTAACACAGGATGAAGGTATTAAAGAAGCTTAATCGCTTTATAAATTTTACCATTGATATTATTTCTCAAAAGTTTATAAAAGAGCATATCACGAATAACCCTGTCAAATGCCTTTTCAAGATAAACAAAAGCTGCATAAACAGATTTTTGAGTTTGTACAGACATTTTAATTAAACTGTTCAGTGTAAAAATGTGGTCATTGCATGATCTATTTTTTGGAACCCATTTTGCTCATCAGCAAAGAAATTTGTTTCATTGAGATATTTGACAAGTCTGTTATTAAGGATGCCGGAATATGTTTTTGCATCATAACTCAAGAAACTTATACCACGGTAATTAAGTGGGATACAGGGATCAACAGTGGCCCCTTTTGGAATTGGGGTAATGATTGCTTTAACCAGATTGTTGGGATAACGCCTGTGTCAAATAAAATCTTTTAAAAATTTCCATAGGTATAAAACCACATGCTTATCTTTTATTACTTCATTTGGAATACCATCAAACCCACACGATTTTACAAAGAGTCTTCCTTGATTTAACATTCAATGAGAGGTCAATTGTATTCCAAGTTGTTATGTTTGACCAGACTCCAGCGAAACTCTACTTGTGAGTGTCTTTGAAAGTAAAAGAAAATTTTATCAACAATGACTGTAACCAGAAATTGCCTTTTTTTTGCAGTTGATTGCAAGACTTTGGATGTGGATATAATGGCAGTAGAAAACTGTTTCAGTAATTCAGTTACCTCAAAAAGACCTAACAAAGAGATGGCATTCAGCCCTTTAGGCACCTTTTCACTCTTTGGCAAAGTAAATGGAGTCAAAACTGGAACTTATCCTTGAGCAACTACATATTGTTGGAATAGTCTTAACCCCTAAGTAAAAAGTAAGTTAGGTAGAAGCAGAAAATAAAATCTTGAAGGAAAAGGTACTCAGTTAAGAGACCTGTTCAAGGAAAAATATTATTAAGCTCTGTGGCATCACGAAAACTAGGAATGAAAACTGTGAACAAATTTTATTACATATTCTCACTCAGCAATTCCCAGCATTTGATGAAAGAAAATTTACACTAGTTCACAGGATTGGTCGAAAGCTTACAAATATGAAGAAGCCAAGATCTATTAGGTTTCAGCATTTGAAGGCCAAAGTTAGATTTTAAATTAGGACAAGAGATATTTGCAACATCAGATATCAATGGCTGATTACTACCCTAGAGGAAAATACCAGAAGGCAACTGTATTCCATACCTTGTGCTATGATATCGAAGAGATCCTTAATCTCCATTACCAACACCAAAGATGGTTAACAGCTCATTATACATAAATGAAAAATGATACAACATGCAGAATATCGGACAGTTACCAAATTCTTTGAAACCAGAGAGGGTGTCAACACCAACAAAGGATGGAAAAGCTGCTTTCTTTGGAAAAAACCACATTGTTTAACCACCATCCGTAACCTTTTAAGATCAGTGGTGAAACATGTAATCACATCAACAATACTTCATGGTGAAAAGGGCTGATGACTTTGGTGACCAGGAAACAATTGTGAAGGTGAAAAAAGAGAATGATCCAGCAGTTATGAAAGGGCTAAGGAAATCTGTGAGGAATTTCAACAGAGATCATTGATTAAATGTTGCTCAGGAATGAATTGCACCTTGACAGATAGCAAAGTTTTCTCAGAACTCATTTATTAAAATGCTCTTCCTTGATACTGGTGACAGCATCATCATAGAAGCTTCTACAGACAGGGTTTGGGGAGTAGGAATGACACTGCAAGATAAGCAGCCAAGGGATGAAGACAAATGGACTGGGAAAAAGCCTCAAAGAAAAATTTCTAGTGTAAGTAAGATGTGCATTGTGAGCAGACACTAAAAGTTAAGCATTTATTCGAGTATTATATAAATACCATAGCTTAACTGTTTTTAATTACATATATATGTTTCATAATATTACTTGAAATTGTATTGTAATATTTCTAAGCTTGACTTAATGTTGAATTTGGGGTATGGAGTAGACAATGTGTATTTAATTTTAGTTTATTTGGGGTTTTACGTCGCTTTCAACACTGTACAGGTCATATCACGACGGGTAGTTGGAAGGGCAGAGGAAACCAGTACATAGAGTTCGCTAGGGTTGTGTACTGTAAACTGCCGACCAATGGCAAGCAACTACCAGCTTTCCCACTTACAGCCATGACGGGGATCGATCCCTGGCCGCAGAGGTGGGAGGCAAGAGTGTTACCACTCTGCCACCGTGGCCCCTCAATGTGTATTTAAATAATGACTATTATTTTATAATGTATTTATTAGTTTATTATTAGTTTTAATTATAAGTAATTCCATGAATGTTCATGACTTACAATCCATGATGTATAGTTTGTATTAAACCCGGATCTTTTGACTAAAGAAAGTGCTTTTGTTGTTTTGAATTTATTAATAGCCATAACACATCCTTTCAACTAAAGCATGTCCACTTACTTACTTAATATATAATTGGATATAAAATAGTATTTTTCTACATCAGTTGGACTTTACAATCAGCACTTTTGTAATCTAATGTTTCATGACAGTAGTGAAAAGCCTTTATAACACTAACGTGTCAGGTATGTAGGGGCACCAATGGATATAAAATCTCCAGTTTTCAGCATGAGATTTCTCTACCATTTTGGCATGGATTTTAATGCAATAAAAAATGAGCAGAAGGTCTTTAGAAATACTCTTCTGACAATGTATATAACATTTATGTAGGTTAGAAATATATTAACGAACGGCATCACTAGTTGATGATTTATGTATGCATACCTTTGTGTTGGTTACATTGTGAAGGATAGTTAGAAGAGCATGGGAAACCACTACATACAGTTGTTCAAAATTCTGTTCCACAAACCAATGGCAAACAATTACCAACTTGTGAGGGCTATTTTTGTGCATCTTGAACAGTAAACACCTCTGGTATTTTAAGCTTCCATTGTCTGCGGGCAAGATTACAGTTTTCTCTCTTGACTCTTGGAGGTTTGTGATTCTGTCAGAAATTAAAAATTATTTTGTCTAACTGTACCAAAAAATCTTTGGGTATAAAAGTTGTACCCAATAAATATAAAAGTTGACCTAGTATTAGAGTTTTAACTATCATGATGCATCATTTCCATGATTAGCTTCCACAGGATTCGTAAGTTATTTTATTCTCCTTTTACATTGAAAATTATGATCAATATTGACAACAAATCTTAGTAACTCAACATGTTGAGTTAATATCTCAACAGGTTGTGTTAATATCTCAACATGTTGACTTAATATCTAAACATGTTGAGTTAGTATCTCAACATGTTGAGTTAATATCTCAACATGTTGACTTAGTATCTCAACATGTTGAGTTAGTATCTCAACATGTTGACACAATATCTCAACATGTTGAGTTAATATCTCAACATGTTGACTTAGTATCTCAACATGTTGACACAATATCTCAACATGTTGAGTTAATATCTCAACATGTTGACTCAGTATCTCAGCATTTTGAGTTACTATATCAACATGTTGAGATATTATCTAAACATGTTGATTTAGTATCTCAACATGTTGACTTAGTATCTCAGCATTTTGAGTTACTATATCAACATGTTGAGATATTATCTAAACATGTTGATTTAGTACATGTCACTCATATAGAGCCCAACAGTATTTCCAAGGTGGTTCCTTTTTAACATAAACATTAATATAGCCAAATATCTAGATAACTGATTTCACAGAATTTTCAAAAGAAATTACAAAACTGCAAAAGCTTTGTTACTGATTTACCTGTTGTTCAATCAAAACGATTTAACAAGTTAGATAGATTCATAGTTTATAAAGTTAATATATTTTATCAAAGTGGTACTTTTACAAAATGATATTTTACCTTTTACTAAGTATGCCAGAAATATTGCCAACAGTGAGAACAAAAGAGAGATCCTCATTTTTCAGGTTCTAAACTTGACTATGTGTGGTCTACAACACAGAGATGAATTGGAATTACAGATGTTTAGATACAAATATATGAATGACAAGTAAACAGAACACATTTATGCTTCACTCTTTATTGATTTTACAATAGTAAACTTGGTAATGTTGGCAATATGCCCATGTTTTGGTTTCTGTGCTTCATTATACACAATTCATACAGTTCCATACTAGCCTCATGAGGTATATACAACAACAAAATACCTGACTTGTTGGGGCTTGTATGTGGCTCGATGCATTTTGTATTTTGCGAGTATCCATTAGGTTCAATTAGTGTAACTCAATCAAGATTCATATTCGGTTATATGTGGGTTGTAGGGGAGGTGTAAATGGCTGTACCCAATGGCTTGTTTTTAAATATGCACTAGTAGGATATGAGGTCTCATTTGGACTCAAAAGAACAAGGTCGTGAAGTAAAATTAAAACACAAGTTATGTTTTGAGAGTGTTTTTCTCACTATTTATTTGTCTGCCTGCTTGTCCACCTGTGTTCACAATAGCTCCAAATGTAGTGTAAAGATCTATATATAAAGTTTTGTCAGTTGGGCCTGAGAAAACAAACCAAAGATCCTGATAATATTCTGAATACAACTTAAAAGATAATCTTGAATTTTCAGAAAAGCACCCTCTAGGTTAGGTCTGTATAAATGTTTTCTACTTTAATATCCAGAAGATAGTTTGTAGATATATGTACTCAAGTTATTAGCCACTAGCATTTATATGTGGCTTTACATTGTGGCCAGACAGCCCACATACAAAACTTACTGAGAGCATATTGTTCAAAATACTTGTAAATAACAATGCTAAAGTGAATTAGTATAATAGGGTAAAAGAATAAGAAAGTTCAACTGTGAAAGTATTTTGGAATTAAGAAATGTTGTGATCAAATGCTGTGGATTATTACAAATCACTTGTTTTGTATTACCTCACTTATTTTTATCAACATTTGACTAATTTTGTATCAATAAGCTTCTCTAAGATATATTATAGATATATTATATATATATATATTTTTTTTTGAATGCAGATGTGTTGATAGGAGAAAAGCTGTGCTCTGCAAAATTTATTATTGTGCAATGATTTAAGAAACAATAAGGCAAAATGAATTACAACAAGGTTTATAATAACATTTCACATTTAATGACAGATGAATTATGTTCCCATTGTTTGTGAACAGAAAGGCATATGCATCAAGGGCAGACTTTTTGAAAGTGATGTGGGTAAATCTAAAGCGAATACTTGTGATTGAATTGTTAATATTACAAAAGACATAAAAGTTTATTTATTATAGTGACATGTAACAATTTATATAACAACAACAACAAAAATACATAATGATGAGGTACCCAGCCCACATGGGATTATATGTCACTTTAAAAATAAAACTGTAAATTAGTACTGTGCAGTGAATTTGTAAAACCAGATAATTTTTTAATAAAGTAACTTACTTTTCCTTAAATTTCATGCTTAAGTTACATTTTTAATAAGGTTACATATAGGTTATTTCAACATATAAGCAATTTTTTGGTCATCAGATAAATTCATAAAATCATTGGATATGTTATAATATGATGAATACAGATTTTTCTCTAAGATTTTGGTAAATAGGACAAATACATAGACAATGAAACTTCATTTCATCTTCATTTAGATTATTACACATTTGGCAAATTCTTTGACCAAGCTCAAGGTTACAAAATCTACCACTTTCCACCCTCAACTGTAAAATTACACACCGAAATTGGACAAAAAGAGACCTTTCAGACTTTTGAAAATTCCAAGTAAGATAATTTGCAGAGTCTAGAGATGTTTAAATATTTTATATGTTCTTAATTTGGGTTTATTGGTTACCACATCTTTCCATTCATCTTCATGGTACTATTCTAACTTTATAATTGCTTGGTTAATGTCACATTTACTAAGGTTTGTAAATAGATCCTCCATGTCAATACATTCAAATAATAATTTAATATCTTTACCCCATCCCACTGAACTCTGACAATCTAACAATAGTAATTTTCTTGTGAGACGTTCTGGGCTCATGCCTAGAATTCTATTCCAAAGTCTTGGAGCATTAACTTGTCTATGGAAAATAGCAGGTAAGACACCCATTTCACCATACATTGCAGAAATAGGTGTGGATTTATGAGTCCCTAAATAATATCTACAAGCCATGTTATAAATTTTGTCAATATCCTTGTATGTCTACATACCCCACACTGAAGATCCATAGCCTAAGATTGGTTGTACCCCTGAGTTAAAAAGTGTCACTCTTTGAATCTTGAAATTAAAGCACCCAGAGCTCTACCACCAGAATCTGAGAGGGTTGTGCATTAAACTCCATAAATTCATCAAATATAACCCCTAGATACTTATAAGATCTAACTATATCAATTTTATGCCTTCCATATATAAAGTCAGATGAAATTTTCTTTTTTCTCTATCCTCTGAAATGTATTATTTTTGTTTTTGTAGTGTTTAGTTTAAGGTGCCGTTTGTTACAACATGTGTAAGTAGCATTTAGTAATGACTGCAAATCTTGTTCTGAATTGGCTAGTAAAACAAAATCATCTGCATATAGAACAATACAGATTTTTTTCCATCTACATCAATGCCTAGATTTAAATCTTTCAATTGTGATACTAAATCATTTATAAAAAATATGAAAAGTGTTGGGGATAAAGTGTCTCCTTGTCGGACACCATTGTGAATTTCAAACCATTGGGTAAAAAGACTGTTCATAGTAACACAGGATGAAGGTATTAAAGAAGCTTAATCGCTTTATAAATTTTACCATTGATATTATTTCTCAAAAGTTTATAAAAGAGCATATCACGAATAACCCTGTCAAATGCCTTTTCAAGATAAACAAAAGCTCCATAAACAGATTTTTGAGTTTGTACAGACATTTTAATTAAACTGTTCAGTGTAAAAATGTGGTCATTGCATGATCTATTTTTTTGGAACCCATTTTGCTCATCAGCAAAGAAATTTGTTTCATTGAGATATTTGACAAGTCTGTTATTAAGGATGCCGGAATATGTTTTTGCATCATAACTCAAGAAACTTATACCACGGTAATTAAGTGGGATACAGGGATCAACAGTGGCCCCTTTTGGAATTGGGGTAATGATTGCTTTAACCAGATTGTTGGGATGAAGCCTGTGTCAAATAAAATCTTTTAAAAGTTTCCATAGGTATAAAACCACATGCTTATCCTTTATTACTTCATTTGGAATACCATCAAACCCACACGATTTTACAAAGAGTCTTCCTTGATTTAACATTCAATGAGAGGTCAATTGTATTCCAAGTTGTTATGTTTGACCAGACTCCAGCGAAACTCTACTTGTGAGTGTCTTTAAAAGTAAAAGAAAATTTTATCAACAATGACTGTAACCAGAAATTGTCTTTTTTGCAGTTGATTGCAAGACTTTGGATGTGGATATAATGGCAGTAGAAAACTGTTTCAGTAATTCAGTTACCTCAAAAAGACCTAACAAAGAGATGGCATTCAGCCCTTTAGGCACCTTTTCACTCTTTGGCAAAGTAAATGGAGTCAAAACTGGAACTTATCCTTGAGCAACTACATATTGTTGGAATAGTCTTAACCCCTAAGTAAAAAGTAAGTTAGGTAGAAGCAGAAAATAAAATCTTGAAGGAAAAGGTACTCAGTTAAGAGACCTGTTCAAGGAAAAATATTATTAAGCTCTGTGGCATCACGAAAACTAGGAATGAAAACTGTGAACAAATTTTATTACATATTCTCACTCAGCAATTCCCAGCATTTGATGAAAGAAAATTTACACTAGTTCACAGGATTGGTCGAAAGCTTACAAATATGGAGAAGCCAAGATCTATTAGGTTTCAGCATTTGAAGGCCAAAGTTAGATTTTAAATTAGGACAAGAGATATTTGCAACATCAGATATCAATGGCTGATTACTACCCTAGAGGAAAATACCAGAAGGCAACTGTATTCCATACCTTGTGCTATGATATCGAAGAGATCCTTATTCTCCACTACCAACACCAAAGATGGTTAACAGCTCATTATACATAAGTGAAAAATGATACAACATGCAGAATATCGGACAGTTACCAAATTCTTTGAAACCAGAGAAGGTGTCAACACCAACAAAGGATGGAAAAGCTGCTTTCTTTGGAAAAAACCACATTGTTTAACCACCATCCGTAACCTTTTAAGATCAGTGGTGAAACATGTAATCACATCAACAATACTTCATGGTGAAAAGGGCTGATGACTTTGGTGACCAGGAAACAATTGTGAAGGTGAAAAAAGAGAATGATCCAGCAGTTATGAAAGGGATAAGGAAATCTGTGAGGAATTTCAACAGAGATCATTGATTAAATGTTGCTCAGGAATGAATTGCACCTTGACAGATAGCAAAGTTTTCTCAGAACTCATTTATTAAAACGCTCTTCCTTGATACTGGTGACAGCATCATCATAGAAGCTTCTACAGACAGGGTTTGGGGAGTAGGAATGACACTGCAAGATAAGCAGCCAAGGGATGAAGACAAATGGACTGGGAAAAAGCCTCAAAGAAAAATTTCTAGTGTAAGTAAGATGTGCATTGTGAGCAGACACTAAAATTTAAGCATTTATTCGAGTATTATATAAATACCATAGCTTAATTGTTTTTAATTACATATATATGTTTCATAATATTACTTGAAATTGTATTGTAATATTTCTAAGCTTGACTTAATGTTGAATTTGGGGTATGGAGTAGACAATGTGTATTTAAATAATGACTATTATTTTATAATGTATTTATTAGTTTATTATTAGTTTTAATTGTAAGTAATTCCATGAATGTTCATGACTTACAATCCATGATGTATAGTTTGTATTAAACCCGGGTCTTTTGACTAAAGAAAGTGCTTTTGTTGTTTTGAATTTATTAATAGCCATAACACATCCTTTCAACTAAAGCATGTCTACTTACTTACTTAATATATAATTGGATATATAAGAGTATTTTTCTACATCAGTTGGACTTTACAATCAGCACTTTTGTAATCTAATGTTTCATGACAGTAGTGAAAAGCCTTTATAACACTAACGTGTCAGGTATGTAGGGGCACCAATGGATATAAAATCTCCAGTTTTCAGCATGAGATTTCTCTACCATTTTGGCATGGATTTTAATGCAATAAAAAACGAGCAGAAGCTCTTTAGAAATACTCTTCTGACAATGTATATAACATTTATGTAGGTTAGAAATATATTAACGAACGGCATCACTAGTTGATGATTTATGTATGCATACCTTTGTGTTGGTTACATTGTGAAGGATAGTTAGAAGAGCATGGGAAACCACTACATACAGTTGTTCAAAATTCTGTTCTACAAACCAATGGCAAACAATTACCAACTTGTGAGGGCTATTTTTGTGCATCTTGAACAGCAAACACCTCTGGTATTTTAAGCTTCCATTGTCTGCGGGCATGATTACAGTTTTCTCTCTTGACTCTTGGAGGTTTGTGATTCTGTCAGAAATTAAAAATTATTTTGTCTAACTGTACCAAAAAATCTTTGGGTATAAAAGTTGTACCCAATAAATATAAAAGTTGACCTAGTATTAGAGTTTTAACTATCATGATGCATCATTTCCATGATTAGCTTCCAAAGGATTCGTAAGATATTTTATTCTCCTTTTACATTGAAAATTATGATCAATATGGACAACAAATCTTAGTAACTCAACATGTTGAGTTAATATCTCAACAGGTTGTGTTAATATCTCAACATGTTGACTTAATATCTCAACAGGTTGAGTTAGTATCTCAACATGTTGAGTTAATATCTCAACATGTTGACTTAGTATCTCAACATGTTGAGTTAGTATCTCAACATGTTGACACAATATCTCAACATGTTGAGTTAATATCTCAACATGTTGACTTAGTATCTCAACATGTTGACACAATATCTCAACATGTTGAGTTAATATCTCAACATGTTGACTCAGTATCTCAGCATTTTGAGTTACTATATCAACATGTTGAGATATTATCTAAACATGTTGATTTAGTATCTCAACATGTTGACTTAGTATCTCAACATGTTGAGTTAATATCTCAACATGTTGAGTTAATATCTCAATATGTTGACTTAGTATCTCAACATGTTGACATGATATCTCAACACATTGACTTAATATCTCAACATGTTGAGTTAGTATCTCAACATGTTGACTTAGTATCTAAACATGTTAACTTAATATCTCAACATGTTGATATTAACTCAGCATGTTAAGATAGTAAGTCAACATGTTGAGATATTAACTCAACATGTTGAGATATTGTGTCAACATGTTGAGATACTAACTCAACATGTTGAGATACTAACTCAATATGTTGAGGTATTAACTGAACATGTTCAGATACTGAGTCGACATGTTGAGATATTAATTCAACATGTTGGGATGCTAAGTCAATAGAAATAGTGGTTTCCACAAATTCCATTTTATAGTATAAATTTGTTCTCTATCCTTCAATTTTCAGAGTCAACTGTTCCAAATATTTGTCGTCAAGCAATTTTTGAAATACATAAAAATTTAATTTTCTGTAGTTGACTGCACAATGAATATGCATATTTTGCTAACACAATTAATAAATTCATTTGGCTAATAACAACTATTGATACACCTGTAACCAAATAACATTTTCCTTCTAATAAAATCATCTGTTACACCCATTTTAAGCTTAACCCAACTTGCATTTGAACACCATAACTGGTTTGGCTGCCTTCTGAGGAAAAATAAATGTTCTATAGATCCTTGTTCAGTTGCACATAATCTACATATATCTGACACATGATCCAAATATTAACTTAACATATACATATTTTTATTTTATTATATCTTTACATAAATTATTTACTTATCCTGTATAAAATTCTGTACTATAGCCATGTGAATGAGGCATCACAGCTAAATCTAAAGCAAATTTTGAATATACTTTGCCGTGTACTTTCATCTACTTCTTCATTTAGTTCATGGTTCCATTTGTTTTTTCATATTGGGATCATATGAAGCATTATTAAAATATTGTACATACCCCCTGCACTTTTTTGACTTTTAAATAAAATTTTACATGGAATGATAAAAAGACCAACTACTCCCACACACTTTTTATTAGTTACCTATACATATCTATTTCTATATCAGTCTAAAAGATTTATATTTCTAAGATTTGCATTTGTTGTAGGTCTACTAGAGATAATATGTTGCCTGTTCTACCTACGAGATCATCTATACACCTGACACCATTTTCATATCATTCTGAATTAAAGATATCTTACTTATGTATGCTTTTATTGTACCAAAATGGGCTAAATATAATATCATTTAAATTTTCTTTTTTCTCTATCCTCTGAAATGTATTATTTTGGTTTTTGTAGTGTTTAGGTTAAGGTGCCGTTTGTTACAACATGTGTAAGTAGCATTTAGTAATGACTGCAAATCTTGTTCTGAATTGGCTAGTAAAACAAAATCATCTGCATATAGAACAATACAGATTTTTTTCCATCTACATCAATGCCTAGATTTAAATCTTTCAATTGTGATACTAAATCATTTATAAAAAATATGAAAAGTGTTGTGGATAAAGTGTCTCCTTGTCGGACACCATTGTGAATTTCAAACCATTGGGTAAAAAGACTGTTCATAGTAACACAGGATGAAGGTATTAAAGAAGCTTAATCGCTTTATAAATTTTACCATTGATATTATTTCTCAAAAGTTTATAAAAGAGCATATCACGAATAACCCTGTCAAATGCCTTTTCAAGATAAACAAAAGCTGCATAAACAGATTTTTGAGTTTGTACAGACATTTTAATTAAACTGTTCAGTGTAAAAATGTGGTCATTGCATGATCTATTTTTTGGAACCCATTTTGCTCATCAGCAAAGAAATTTGTTTCATTGAGATATTTGACAAGTCTGTTATTAAGGATGCCGGAATATGTTTTTGCATCATAACTCAAGAAACTTATACCACGGTAATTAAGTGGGATACAGGGATCAACAGTGGCCCCTTTTGGAATTGGGGTAATGATTGCTTTAACCAGATTGTTGGGATAACGCCTGTGTCAAATAAAATCTTTTAAAAATTTCCATAGGTATAAAACCACATGCTTATCTTTTATTACTTCATTTGGAATACCATCAAACCCACACGATTTTACAAAGAGTCTTCCTTGATTTAACATTCAATGAGAGGTCAATTGTATTCCAAGTTGTTATGTTTGACCAGACTCCAGCGAAACTCTACTTGTGAGTGTCTTTGAAAGTAAAAGAAAATTTTATCAACAATGACTGTAACCAGAAATTGCCTTTTTTTTGCAGTTGATTGCAAGACTTTGGATGTGGATATAATGGCAGTAGAAAACTGTTTCAGTAATTCAGTTACCTCAAAAAGACCTAACAAAGAGATGGCATTCAGCCCTTTAGGCACCTTTTCACTCTTTGGCAAAGTAAATGGAGTCAAAACTGGAACTTATCCTTGAGCAACTACATATTGTTGGAATAGTCTTAACCCCTAAGTAAAAAGTAAGTTAGGTAGAAGCAGAAAATAAAATCTTGAAGGAAAAGGTACTCAGTTAAGAGACCTGTTCAAGGAAAAATATTATTAAGCTCTGTGGCATCACGAAAACTAGGAATGAAAACTGTGAACAAATTTTATTACATATTCTCACTCAGCAATTCCCAGCATTTGATGAAAGAAAATTTACACTAGTTCACAGGATTGGTCGAAAGCTTACAAATATGAAGAAGCCAAGATCTATTAGGTTTCAGCATTTGAAGGCCAAAGTTAGATTTTAAATTAGGACAAGAGATATTTGCAACATCAGATATCAATGGCTGATTACTACCCTAGAGGAAAATACCAGAAGGCAACTGTATTCCATACCTTGTGCTATGATATCGAAGAGATCCTTAATCTCCATTACCAACACCAAAGATGGTTAACAGCTCATTATACATAAATGAAAAATGATACAACATGCAGAATATCGGACAGTTACCAAATTCTTTGAAACCAGAGAGGGTGTCAACACCAACAAAGGATGGAAAAGCTGCTTTCTTTGGAAAAAACCACATTGTTTAACCACCATCCGTAACCTTTTAAGATCAGTGGTGAAACATGTAATCACATCAACAATACTTCATGGTGAAAAGGGCTGATGACTTTGGTGACCAGGAAACAATTGTGAAGGTGAAAAAAGAGAATGATCCAGCAGTTATGAAAGGGCTAAGGAAATCTGTGAGGAATTTCAACAGAGATCATTGATTAAATGTTGCTCAGGAATGAATTGCACCTTGACAGATAGCAAAGTTTTCTCAGAACTCATTTATTAAAACGCTCTTCCTTGATACTGGTGACAGCATCATCATAGAAGCTTCTACAGACAGGGTTTGGGGAGTAGGAATGACACTGCAAGATAAGCAGCCAAGGGATGAAGACAAATGGACTGGGAAAAAGCCTCAAAGAAAAATTTCTAGTGTAAGTAAGATGTGCATTGTGAGCAGACACTAAAAGTTAAGCATTTATTCGAGTATTATATAAATACCATAGCTTAACTGTTTTTAATTACATATATATGTTTCATAATATTACTTGAAATTGTATTGTAATATTTCTAAGCTTGACTTAATGTTGAATTTGGGGTATGGAGTAGACAATGTGTATTTAATTTTAGTTTATTTGGGGTTTTACGTCGCTTTCAACACTGTACAGGTCATATCACGACGGGTAGTTGGAAGGGCAGAGGAAACCAGTACATAGAGTTCGCTAGGGTTGTGTACTGTAAACTGCCGACCAATGGCAAGCAACTACCAGCTTTCCCACTTACAGCCATGACGGGGATCGATCCCTGGCCGCAGAGGTGGGAGGCAAGAGTGTTACCACTCTGCCACCGTGGCCCCTCAATGTGTATTTAAATAATGACTATTATTTTATAATGTATTTATTAGTTTATTATTAGTTTTAATTATAAGTAATTCCATGAATGTTCATGACTTACAATCCATGATGTATAGTTTGTATTAAACCCGGATCTTTTGACTAAAGAAAGTGCTTTTGTTGTTTTGAATTTATTAATAGCCATAACACATCCTTTCAACTAAAGCATGTCCACTTACTTACTTAATATATAATTGGATATAAAATAGTATTTTTCTACATCAGTTGGACTTTACAATCAGCACTTTTGTAATCTAATGTTTCATGACAGTAGTGAAAAGCCTTTATAACACTAACGTGTCAGGTATGTAGGGGCACCAATGGATATAAAATCTCCAGTTTTCAGCATGAGATTTCTCTACCATTTTGGCATGGATTTTAATGCAATAAAAAATGAGCAGAAGGTCTTTAGAAATACTCTTCTGACAATGTATATAACATTTATGTAGGTTAGAAATATATTAACGAACGGCATCACTAGTTGATGATTTATGTATGCATACCTTTGTGTTGGTTACATTGTGAAGGATAGTTAGAAGAGCATGGGAAACCACTACATACAGTTGTTCAAAATTCTGTTCCACAAACCAATGGCAAACAATTACCAACTTGTGAGGGCTATTTTTGTGCATCTTGAACAGTAAACACCTCTGGTATTTTAAGCTTCCATTGTCTGCGGGCAAGATTACAGTTTTCTCTCTTGACTCTTGGAGGTTTGTGATTCTGTCAGAAATTAAAAATTATTTTGTCTAACTGTACCAAAAAATCTTTGGGTATAAAAGTTGTACCCAATAAATATAAAAGTTGACCTAGTATTAGAGTTTTAACTATCATGATGCATCATTTCCATGATTAGCTTCCACAGGATTCGTAAGTTATTTTATTCTCCTTTTACATTGAAAATTATGATCAATATTGACAACAAATCTTAGTAACTCAACATGTTGAGTTAATATCTCAACAGGTTGTGTTAATATCTCAACATGTTGACTTAATATCTAAACATGTTGAGTTAGTATCTCAACATGTTGAGTTAATATCTCAACATGTTGACTTAGTATCTCAACATGTTGAGTTAGTATCTCAACATGTTGACACAATATCTCAACATGTTGAGTTAATATCTCAACATGTTGACTTAGTATCTCAACATGTTGACACAATATCTCAACATGTTGAGTTAATATCTCAACATGTTGACTCAGTATCTCAGCATTTTGAGTTACTATATCAACATGTTGAGATATTATCTAAACATGTTGATTTAGTATCTCAACATGTTGACTTAGTATCTCAACATGTTGAGTTAATATCTCAACATGTTGAGTTAATATCTCAATATGTTGACTTAGTATCTCAACATGTTGACATGATATCTCAACACATTGACTTAATATCTCAACATGTTGAGTTAGTATCTCAACATGTTGACTTAGTATCTAAACATGTTAACTTAATATCTCAACATGTTGATATTAACTCAGCATGTTAAGATAGTAAGTCAACATGTTGAGATATTAACTCAACATGTTGAGATATTGTGTCAACATGTTGAGATACTAACTCAACATGTTGAGATACTAACTCAATATGTTGAGGTATTAACTGAACATGTTCAGATACTGAGTCGACATGTTGAGATATTAATTCAACATGTTGGGATGCTAAGTCAATAGAAATAGTGGTTTCCACAAATTCCATTTTATAGTATAAATTTGTTCTCTATCCTTCAATTTTCAGAGTCAACTGTTCCAAATATTTGTCGTCAAGCAATTTTTGAAATACATAAAAATTTAATTTTCTGTAGTTGACTGCACAATGAATATGCATATTTTGCTAACACAATTAGTAAATTCATTTGGCTAATAACAACTATCGATACACCTGTAACCAAATAACATTTTCCTTCTAATAAAATCATCTGTTACACCCATTTTAAGCTTAACCCAACTTGCATTTGAACACCATAACTGGTTTGGCTGCCTTCTGTGGAAAAATAAATGTTCTATAGATCCTTGTTCAGTTGCACATAATCTACATATATCTGACACATGATCCAAATATTAACTTAACATATACATATTTTTATTTTATTATATCTTTACATAAATTATTTACTTATCCTGTATAAAATTCTGTACTATAGCCATGTGAATGAGGCATCACAGCTAAATCTAAAGCAAATTTTGAATATACTTTGCCGTGTACTTTCATCTACTTCTTCATTTAGTTCATGGTTCCATTTGTTTTTTCATATTGGGATCATATGAAGCATTATTAAAATATTGTACATACCCCCTGCACTTTTTTGACTTTTAAATAAAATTTTACATGGAATGATAAAAAGACCAACTACTCCCACACACTTTTTATTAGTTACCTATACATATCTATTTCTATATCAGTCTAAAAGATTTATATTTCTAAGATTTGCATTTGTTGTAGGTCTACTAGAGATAATATGTTGCCTGTTCTACCTACGAGATCATCTATACACCTGACACCATTTTCATATCATTCTGAATAAAAGATATCTTACTTATGTATGCTTTTATTGTACCAAAATGGGCTAAATATAATATCATTTAAATTTTCTTTTATCTCTATCCTCTGAAATGTATTATTTTTGTTTTTGTAGTGTTTAGTTTAAGGTGCCGTTTGTTACAACATGTGTAAGTAGCATTTAGTAATGACTGCAAATCTTGTTCTGAATTGGCTAGTAAAACAAAATCATCTGCATATAGAACAATACAGATTTTTTTCCATCTACATCAATGCCTAGATTTAAATCTTTCAATTGTGATACTAAATCATTTATAAAAAATATGAAAAGTGTTGGGGATAAAGTGTCTCCTTGTCGGACACCATTGTGAATTTCAAACCATTGGGTAAAAAGACTGTTCATAGTAACACAGGATGAAGGTATTAAAGAAGCTTAATCGCTTTATAAATTTTACCATTGATATTATTTCTCAAAAGTTTATAAAAGAGCATATCACGAATAACCCTGTCAAATGCCTTTTCAAGATAAACAAAAGCTCCATAAACAGATTTTTGAGTTTGTACAGACATTTTAATTAAACTGTTCAGTGTAAAAATGTGGTCATTGCATGATCTATTTTTTTGGAACCCATTTTGCTCATCAGCAAAGAAATTTGTTTCATTGAGATATTTGACAAGTCTGTTATTAAGGATGCCGGAATATGTTTTTGCATCATAACTCAAGAAACTTATACCACGGTAATTAAGTGGGATACAGGGATCAACAGTGGCCCCTTTTGGAATTGGGGTAATGATTGCTTTAACCAGATTGTTGGGATGACGCCTGTGTCAAATAAAATCTTTTAAAAATTTCCATAGGTATAAAACCACATGCTTATCCTTTATTACTTCATTTGGAATACCATCAAACCCACACGATTTTACAAAGAGTCTTCCTTGATTTAACATTCAATGAGAGGTCAATTGTATTCCAAGTTGTTATGTTTAACCAGACTCCAGCGAAACTCTACTTGTGAGTGTCTTTAAAAGTAAAAGAAAATTTTATCAACAATGACTGTAACCAGAAATTGTCTCTTTTGCAGTTGATTGCAAGACTTTGGATGTGGATATAATGGCAGTAGAAAACTGTTTCAGTAATTCAGTTACCTCAAAAAGACCTAACAAAGAGATGGCATTCAGCCCTTTAGGCACCTTTTCACTCTTTGGCAAAGTAAATGGAGTCAAAACTGGAACTTATCCTTGAGCAACTACATATTGTTGGAATAGTCTTAACCCCTAAGTAAAAAGTAAGTTAGGTAGAAGCAGAAAATAAAATCTTGAAGGAAAAGGTACTCAGTTAAGAGACCTGTTCAAGGAAAAATATTATTAAGCTCTGTGGCATCACGAAAACTAGGAATGAAAACTGTGAACAAATTTTATTACATATTCTCACTCAGCAATTCCCAGCATTTGATGAAAGAAAATTTACACTAGTTCACAGGATTGGTCGAAAGCTTACAAATATGGAGAAGCCAAGATCTATTAGGTTTCAACATTTGAAGGCCAAAGTTAGATTTTAAATTAGGACAAGAGATATTTGCAACATCAGATATCAATGGCTGATTACTACCCTAGAGGAAAATACCAGAAGGCAACTGTATTCCATACCTTGTGCTATGATATCGAAGAGATCCTTAATCTCCACTACCAACACCAAAGATGGTTAACAGCTCATTATACATAAATGAAAAATGATACAACATGCAGAATATCGGACAGTTACCAAATTCTTTGAAACCAGAGAAGGTGTCAACACCAACAAAGGATGGAAAAGCTGCTTTCTTTGGAAAAAACCACATTGTTTAACCACCATCCGTAACCTTTTAAGATCAGTGGTGAAACATGTAATCACATCAACAATACTTCATGGTGAAAAGGGCTGATGACTTTGGTGACCAGGAAACAATTGTGAAGGTGAAAAAAGAGAATGATCCAGCAGTTATGAAAGGGATAAGGAAATCTGTGAGGAATTTCAACAGAGATCATTGATTAAATGTTGCTCAGGAATGAATTGCACCTTGACAGATAGCAAAGTTTTCTCAGAACTCATTTATTAAAACGCTCTTCCTTGATACTGGTGACAGCATCATCATAGAAGCTTCTACAGACAGGGTTTGGGGAGTAGGAATGACACTGCAAGATAAGCAGCCAAGGGATGAAGACAAATGGACTGGGAAAAAGCCTCAAAGAAAAATTTCTAGTGTAAGTAAGATGTGCATTGTGATCAGACACTAAAACTTAAGCATTTATTCGAGTATTATATAAATACCATAGCTTAACTGTTTTTAATTACATATATATGTTTCATAATATTACTTGAAATTGTATTGTAATATTTCTAAGCTTGACTTAATGTTGAATTTGGGGTATGGAGTAGACAATGTGTATTTAAATAATGACTATTATTTTATAATGTATTTATTAGTTTATTATTAGTTTTAATTATAAGTAATTCCATGAATGTTCATGACTTACAATCCATGATGTATAGTTTGTATTAAACCTGGGTCTTTTGACTAAAGAAAGTGCTTTTGTTGTTTTGAATTTATTAATAGCCATAACACATCCTTTCAACTAAAGCATGTCTACTTACTTACTTAATATATAATTGGATATAAAAGAGTATTTTTCTACATCAGTTGGACTTTACAATCAGCACTTTTGTAATCTAATGTTTCATGACAGTAGTGATAAGCCTTTATAACACTAATGTGTCAGGTATGTAGGGGCACCAATGGATATAAAATCTCCAGTTTTCAGCATGAGATTTCTCTACCATTTTGGCATGGATTTTAATGCAATAAAAAACTAGCAGAAGCTCTTTAGAAATACTCTTCTGACAATGTATATAACATTTATGTAGGTTAGAAATATATTAACAAACAGCATCACTAGTTGATGATTTATGTATGCATACCTTTGTGTTGGTTACATTGTGAAGGATAGTTAGAAGAGCATGGGAAACCACTACATACAGTTGTTCAAAATTCTGTTCTACAAACCAATGGCAAACAATTACCAACTTGTGAGGGCTATTTTTGTGCATCTTGAACAGCAAACACCTCTGGTATTTTAAGCTTCCATTGTCTGCGGGCATGATTACAGTTTTCTCTCTTGACTCTTGGAGGTTTGTGATTCTGTCAGAAATTACAAATTATTTTGTCTAACTGTACCAAAAAATCTTTGGGTATAAAAGTTGTACCCAATAAGTATAAAAGTTGACCTAGTATTAGAGTTTTAACTATCATGATGCATCATTTCCATGACTAGCTTCCACAGGATTCGTAAGATATTTTATTCTCCTTTTACATTGAAAATTATGATCAATATTGACAACTTAATATTGACAATTTAATATCTCAACATGTTGAGTTAGTATCTCAACATGTTGAGTTAATATCTCAACATGTTGACTTAGTATCTCAACATGTTGAGTTAGTATCTCAACATGTTGACACAATATCTCAACATGTTGAGTTAATATCTCAACATGTTGACTCAGTATCTCAGCATTTTGAGTTACTATATTAACATGTTGAGATATTATCTAAACATGTTAATTTAGTATCTCAACATGTTGACTTAGTATCTCAACATGTTGAGTTAATATCTCAACATGTTGAGTTAATATCTCAATATATTGACTTAGTATCTCAACATGTTGACATGATATCTCAACACGTTGACTTAATATCTCAACATGTTGACTCAGTATCTCAGCATTTTGAGTTACTATATCAACATGTTGAGATATTATCTAAACATGTTGATTTAGTATCTCAACATGTTGACTTAGTATCTCAACATGTTAAGTTAATATCTCAACATGTTGAGTTAATATCTCAATATGTTGACTTAGTATCTCAACATGTTGACATGATATCTCAACACGTTGACTTAATATCTCAACATGTTGAGTTAGTATCTCAACATGTTGAGTTAGTATCTCAACATGTCGACTTACTATCTCTTATTAAAAATCTGACTAGAAATTAACTTATTGGCTGACAGCCTATCACCAACTCTGCTTGGATGATTATACAATTAAGAGTTCTTCCACACTGCCACTATACTGATTCACAAATGAGTACTTAATTGACAGCCCACTACCGCCCCTGGCTGGACTAAAAGGGAATCTCACACATGTTGAGATACTAAGTCAACATGTTTAGATACTAAGTCAACATGTTGAGATACTAACTCAACATGTTGAGATATTAAGTCAACATGTTGAGATATTAAGTCAACATGTTGAGATACTAAGTCAACACGTTGAGATATTAAGTCAACATGTTAAGATACTAAGTCAACATGTTGAGATATTAACTCAACATGTTGAGATACTAAGTCAACATGTTGAGATATTAACTCAACATATTAAGACACTAAGTCAACATGTTGAGATACTAAGTCAATATGTTGAGATACTAAGTCAACATGTTGAGATACTAAGTCAATATGTTGAGATACTAACTCAACATGTTGAGATATTAACTCAACATATTAAGATACTAAGTCAACATGTTGAGATACTAAGTCAACATGTTGAGATACTAAGTCAATATGTTGAGATACTAACTCAACATGTTGAGATATTAACTCAACATATTAAGATACTAAGTCAACATGTTGAGATACTAAGTCAATATGTTGAGATACTAACTAAACATGTTGAGATATTAACTCAATATATTTAGATACTAAGTCAACATGTTGAGATATTAAGTTAACATGTTTAGATACTAAGTCAACATGTTGAGATACTAACTCAACATGTTGAGATATTAACTCAACATGTTAAGATACTAAGTCAATATGTTGAGATACTAACTCAACATGTTGAGATATTGTGTCAACATGTTGAGATATTAAGTCAACATGTTGAGATACTAAGTCAACACGTTGAGATATTAAGTCAACATGTTAAGATACTAAGTCAACATGTTGAGATATTAACTCAACATGTTAAGATACTAAGTCAACATGTTGAGATATTAACTCAACATATTAAGACACTAAGTCAACATGTTGAGATACTAAGTCAATATGTTGAGATACTAAGTCAACATGTTGAGATACTAAGTCAATATGTTGAGATACTAACTCAACATGTTGAGATATTAACTCAACATATTAAGATACTAAGTCAACATGTTGAGATACTAAGTCAATATGTTGAGATACTAACTAAACATGTTGAGATATTAACTCAATATATTTAGATACTAAGTCAACATGTTGAGATATTAAGTTAACATGTTTAGATACTAAGTCAACATGTTGAGATACTAACTCAACATGTTGAGATATTAACTCAACATGTTAAGATACTAAGTCAATATGTTGAGATACTAACTCAACATGTTGAGATATTGTGTCAACATGTTGAGATACTAACTCAACCTGGTGAGATACTAAGTCAACATGTTGAGATATTAACTCAACATGTTAAGATAGTAAGTCAACATGTTGAGATATTAACTCAACATGTTGAGATATTGTGTCAACATGTTGAGATACTAACTCAACATGTTGAGATACTAACTCAATATGTTGAGATATTAACTGAACATGTTGAGATACTGAGTCGACATGTTGAGATATTAATTCAACATGTTGAGATACTAAGTCAATAGAAATAGTGGTTTCCACAAATTCCATTTTATAGTATAAATTTGTTCTCTATCCTTTAATTTTCAGAGTCAACTGTTCCAAATATTTGTCGTTAAGCAATTTTTGAAATACATAAAAATTTAATTTTCTGTAGTTGACTGCACAATGAATATGCATATTTTGCTAACACAATTAGTAAATTCATTTGACTAATAACAACTATCGATACACATGTAACCAAATAACATTTTCCTTCTAATAAAATCATCTGTTACACCCATTTTAAGCTTAACCCAACTTGCATTTGAACACCATAACTGGTTTGGCTGCCTTCTGTAGAAAAATAAATGTTCTATAGATTCTTGTTCAGTTGCACATAATCTGCATATATCTGACACATAATCCAAATATTAACTTAACATGTACATATTTTTATTTTATTATATCTTTACATAAATTATTTACTTATCCTGTATAAAATTCTGTACTATAGCCATGTGAATGAGGCATCACAGCTAAATCTAAAGCAAATTTTGAATATACTTTGCCGTGTACTTTCATCTACTTCTTCATTTAGTTCATGGTTCCATTTGTTTTTTCATATTGGGATCATATGAAGCATTATTAAAATATTGTACATACCCCCTGCACTTTTTTGACTTTTAAATAAAATTTTACATGGAATGATAAAAAGACCAACTACTCCCACACACTTTTTATTAGTTACCTATACATATCTATTTCTATATCAGTCTAAAAGATTTATATTTCTAAGATTTGCATTTGTTGTAGGTCTACTAGAGATAATATGTTGCCTGTTCTACCTACGAGATCATCTATACACCTGACACCATTTTCATATCATTCTGAATAAAAGATATCTTACTTATGTATGCTTTTATTGTACCAAAATGGGCTAAATATAATATCATTACCAAACTTAATTAGGCACTATTCTGACACCTCTGGCCAAGAAACTTCTTTCAACAAGGCCGAAAGGTGTTTCGGTCCCCTAGTACGAGCACAAAGTCATCAAAGACATGAATAGTGCACTGAAGCAGTTACCCATACCAGTACTGACATCGCCCATCGTCGCTTAACTGCTGTAAAAGACAGACAGTCATTATGGCCATGCCACAATTCACCTCCCACCTCTGAGGCCGGGGTTCGATTCCCGGCACGGCCTCAAGTGGGAAAGCTGGTAGTTGCTTGCCGTTGGTCGGCAGTTTACAGTACAGAACCCTAACGAACTGTATGTACTGGTTTCCTCTGCCCTTTCAACTACCCGTCGTGATATGACCTTTACAGTGTTGAAAGCGACGTAAAACCCCAAATAAATAAATAAACATGCCACAATTCATGAAAGTCTGGAGAAAAAAAGTGATTCCTAGAAGTTCTACCAAGGCTCATGCTTAAAAAGGGATTTGTAAGTAAGTAAGTAAGAAACACTTATATAGCGCCGAATTTGATGTAAACATCCTCTAAGGCGCTGATGTGCAAAAAGGGATAGTCCAGTTCCAGAAAGATGTCCGTTTCCATATTAGCGTCCGGTAGGGGAGATAGGCTATGGTGGAGGATAAGCCAATCTAAAAAGGTATGTTTTCAACTGTTTCCTGAAACCAGAAATGCTTTCTATTGTTCTGATGGCTTGAGGAAGCTTGTTCCACTCTGTGGGAGCCCCTGCTATGAAACTGCGTAAAAACTGCGTGAAACTGAGCGTTTATTTGGTTTAGATGAGGAAATTGATAGGCGATTGCCCCGTGTGAGATCACTCCGCCTAATTAAAGCGGAGAGATATGGAGGTTGGCTCAAATGTATTGCTTTATAAATGAGGAGATTATATTTGAACAGTATATGGTAATGAATGGGGAGCCAGTGTAGTTTGTGCAGGAAGGGTGTAACATGACAGTATTTATTTAGCTTGCACACCGTCCGACATAAGGCATTTTGAACTCTCTGTAGTCTGCTAGTATATGCCTTTTTTGTGTTGTAAAGCAGTGAGTTACAGTAATCCAGACAACTGCTTACCAAGGCATTTGCCACCTTTACAGCTGTTTCATGATTTAAGTAACTGCGGACCCTTCATAGTTCCCGGAGATGGTAGTAACTTATGCGACATAGATTAGCCACGTGTCTTTGCATTAAATTTTCAGCATCCAGGATGACACCAAGGTTTTTTACCGATTCAGCTGGTTCCATGGTGTTGCCAAGCAAACTCACTGGGAAAGATGACTTCAGGGAACTTCTAATTTGATCATCACCAATCACTATGAATTCTGTCTTGTCAGGATTTAATTTAAGCTTATTATTTCCCATCCAAGCCTGGACCGCCTCAAGGCAATTTGTTAATTCAGTGATACTGGAATCAAAGTTCCTAGAGTCGAGTTCCAAGTAAATTTGTGTGTCATCTGCATATAAGTGGTGGGTGGCATTGAATTTAGATATGACTGAACTGAGAGGGGTTGTGTATAGGGTAAAAAGGAGTGGCCCTAGAACTGAGCCCTGGGGAACCCCGCAAGGGAGTTGAAAAGCATCTGAAAGATGTCCATCTATTTTGATGTGCTGCTTGCGTGAGTTGAGGTATGACTGGACCCACTTAAGCACTACCCCATCAATGCCATACCAGTGCTGAAGGCAGTTGAATAGGATTGAGTGGTCTATTGTATCGAAAGCTGCAGATAAGTCCAAAAGGACTAATCCAACAGCTGCACCCTTGTCCATTGATGTGGCAATGTCATTTTGTATTTTGAGCAACGCCGTTTCAGTTGAGTGAAAAGCTCTATATGCGGACTGGTTTCGTTAGATATACCCTCGTGAGCAATATGCTCATTTATCTGTTTAGCCACAGCTTTCTCTATGAGTTTGGAGACGTAGCTGAGGTTGGACACTGGTCGATAATTCTTGAGAATATTCTTGTCAAGACCAGGTTTTTTCAACAAAGGTGTAACATGTGCAGTCCTAAAGCAGGATGGGATTTGTGATTGTGACTGTTAGTTTTTCACACTATGTTAGTCCAAAAAGCTCAGTCTAAAAACTTATACAAATATTACACAAATGTTAATCAAACAAATTTGCAAATCAATAAGAATTAGTAACCCATTTTCCTGGGTTTTTTTTGTAAAATGCATGATATCATACACAAATCGTGTAGAGTGAGCAACATATCTTCCACAAGTAAATCCAGTCTGAGTTTAATCAATTAGATGGTCTAAAACCATTTTATTCTATTAGTTATTGCAGACGATGCTATTTTACCTATGGCTTAAAGCAACGAGATTGGATTCCAGTTCTTCAAAATTGCATGGTTGTTATTTAGTTTAGGGAGACATGATATAATACACTGTCTTAGTGTTAATGGAAATTATCCATGTTTATAGCTACAGTTGATGGACCTTTAAATAAATAATTTTTGTTTGGATCAGAAAACCTTGGAAAAACCTTCTGGGAATCCATTAATTCCTGGTATTTTGCTATTTTTCATACATGTTAAAGCATTTCCTAGTTCACTTAGTTCACCCTCTAGAGTTTGTGATTGTTCAGACATTATTTTGTTCACTCGATATTTCCTAATGTAGTCATTTAAGGTCATATATGTAAGTTTTTGATCATAAGAATCAAACAGTGTTTGGTAAAATGTTTTTATTTCATTCAAAATCTTCGCTTCTTCATTTATAATTTTGTTATTTTCTTTATGATGAATTTTAATAGTTTTATGCAAACTTTGTTTTCTAAAGATCAAAATATTAGCTTGGTTGTTCACAATGCTGTAACCAATGGGCATGGGATCCTTTATTACATCATTAATAAGTGTTAAATATTCTTGCTCTGAATAAAGGTGTATTAAATTTCCACAGACCTTAACCATGTTCAAATTTGTTAATGAGGATTTCAATTTCAGTAAGGAATGGTCTGTTCTGTATCCTGGTAATATTTTACATTGATATATCAATCCAAAATAGTATTGAGAACCAGAAAATAGTATAATCTAGCTTGTTGTATTGGGTGTTTTCTTCTCTAGGTATATATGCATTTATCAGGGCAAAAATATCTATATACATCTGTTAGACTACAATCGTCAATCATTTTAAGACTACATTTCTTGAATTAAGAATGTTGATATGACGATACTTTTGACTGTCTTTTTTGGATTTAAAACTAGGTTGAAGAGGTCTCCACATAATAGTTCATAGGATTGAATACTTGAGGTAACAATTACATAAATACTATTATAGAAGATTGGTGATTCATTATTTGGACCATATATATTCAAGTTTTATTCCAAGGTCATCTATTTGTAACTTTGGTGATAACATATTTTCATTGTCATCTTTTATACTTTTAATTTTGTATTGAAAATTGTCCCAAAATGAATGGCCACACCATTAGAGCCTTTTTGTTTCCATGCCCAATTCATTCTCTATCTCAAAGATGTCTTATCTCAGGCTGTTTCTTGGGTAACCAGTGCTTATCCTGCAAGCATAGTATATCAGAATTCTTATCTTTTAGATAATTTATTACATCTGTACTTTTAGAAAAAAGTCCGAAGCCCCTGGCAGTTCACTGAAAACACTACAATTGTTTTACCATAAAAGCATAAACTACAACCATTGCTCAGTAAACAAGTATCTGTCTCAGATTTCTTAACAGACATGCAGCATTGATAACAATTTTGTATTATGAAAAAAAAATTGTCATAAGAATATCACTTTCTATTAATTCAAGAATCTTTGATTTATTTACACAAAAAAATCAAACAACCAAATAAATGAAAATTAGATCAAATTTGTAAGATGCTCTGCAGAAAACCAAATTTGATCATTCACTTTGTAAATCTGATACTTTTAACACTGTAGATTCTAGTTATACAATTTCAGTTTCAATTTTAAACCTGATACCTTTTTCAAATTTTGAAAATTCAGCTATGGTTAGTATCAGGGATTCAGAGTTTTGGGTTAAGACAGTAGTGTTATCAATTACTTGAAAAAAAATTGTATTTCAAATAGCAATATCTTTACACTGTGTGTTGGCACTTAATTTGATGGACAGTATTTCTACTACCAGAAAGTAATAGATCTGACAAGGGACAACCTTGGTGAAATCCTGTACCTAATGTAAAGTTGGTTCAGCCGTAGCTATTGTTAATTGTACATGAACTTATGTTAGTATATAACAGCTTTATCCACATTCTAAAGGTATAACCAAAGTTACACCATGTTAAAGATTCAAATAAAAAAATCCGATTCAACCAGGTGATATGCTTATTTAAAATCAATTAAGATCAGTATACCAAGAATGTTGTTTTTTGATTCAGAACATAATGACTTCTATTACTCTTATGACTAATAAATTGTGTATATATGCCACTTGATCAGCATTGATCAAATATGAGATTATTTTTTGGTAATCTTTTGTGAGTATCTGTGGCCAGGAGTATATTATTATATTATTTGGTCGCCCGCAGGCGAGCAGTCACATGGTTTCTCCAGATAGTCATCCATCATTGTACGCAGCTCTGTTGTTGTAAGATTTCTCGCATCCTTCCTTAACACCTCTACAAAGTCCGCTTTAGGTCTTCCTCCTCTTCTCTGATTTTGGTTGGGCTGCCACAGAACTAGGTCACTAGCAGCTAATTCAGGATGTCGGTGGCAGTGACCAGCAAGGTTCATTCTTCTTGCTGCTATTTTATTTCCAAGAAGTGGGAGTTCTTCATACACATCAGCATTTGTCCTGCGTTCCCACCATTTGACATTAGTGGTTTTCCTGAGCATCTTGGTGTAAGTTCCATTCAACATACATTCTATCTTTGGAGTTACTGTACCACTCTCACAGCTATATAGAAGTACAAATTCAATGGCTGCTACAAAGAATCTAACTTTGATTTCTTTCCTCATGTTTGAATTTCACATGCAGTTCATCTTATTCTGTGCTGTCAACCCATGATTCCAGGTATTTGAAATCCTGTACTTTTTCTAATTCAGTACCATCATTTGTTTTTAGAGCAGACCCCTCTGTATCTATATGTTGTATGTTATGTATTTGGTTTTCTTGGCATTAAGAGCAAGGCCAACGTTTTGGCACTCCCTCTGAACTCTTAACAGTATGCTTTGTGCTTGTTCTATTTTCTCCGATAACAGTGCAATGTCATCCGCAAAGTCTAGGCCAGTTAATGTAACTGTGGACTGTCTCTTTGATCTTCTGGGTGATATGGTGAACCCCAGTTGCTCTTTATATCCATTGAGTGCCCCTCTTAAAGCATAGTCGAGAACAATGATGAATAAGAATGGTGCAAGTGTATCTCCTTGCATTACTCCTGCGGTGATGTTAAATTGCTCAGTTTTACCATCTGGTGTTAGTACTTGGGCTTTGGTGTTTTGATACATAGTTTCTATGGCATGTACAAGCCTTTCTGGTATACCATATGCTTGTAATATCTTTATCATTTTGCCCCTTTGTATTGAATCAAAAGCCTTTTTACAGTCGATGAAAGTTATTACTGCTGGTTGGTTATGATTTTTCTTCCCTTCAATGATTCTTCGTATGGCAAGTATTTGAGATACTGTTGTTCTTTTTATTGGGAATCTGTTTTGATTTTTCTAAGTTATAGATCTACTTCTCTATTACGGTTTAATAATAGTCTATTAAATAGATCAGATAGATCAATTAAATAGATTAGATAGATCACCTGACTTTGGAACTGGAATTATGTTCATGAAAGACCAGTGTGGTGGTTTGTCACATTGCCAGGAGTGAGGGAGCTTCTAAAATTCTAAGTACCGAAGGTCCTATCCATTTATGGTATGAGAGAAAGCACGCCCCTGTTTTGACTAGCACTTAATTCATCTTACTATAAGGATTACTTAAAGCTTTCAAATACCATATTTACACTGGAGATTTATAATTTTACATTTTAAAGCCATTTTTTCAAGAAATTCATTTGTCAGAATTTAACTATCTTCTATACAATAGTTTGTTGTATAAAATTTTTCAAAATAGGAGGCTTGTTTTGTCAAAATATTCTTAGGCATATTTATCACTATGCCTTTGGAATCAATCGCCAATTTCATAAATTTATTATCATAATGTCCTTTTATTTAGTGTTTTTGAATAGTTCCAGTTCTTTTTACAATTCTCATATTCCACCAGCACGGCTCAGTTATTGGTCAAGTTAAATTTTTCTTCTAGTTTTAATAGTTTATTCAAAATTTCCTTTTCTCTCATATTTTATGCTTTCCTAAGTGAGTAGCGTAAGTTATAGGATTTCAGCAATGGCTTCTTTAACTACCTTTATGGAATTGTTGTCAGTAAATAAGCTGTTGTTAAATTTTCGAAGAACTTTTACTCCTTTCTTGTCTCTCTGACAATTTGAGACTAAAACTTATTTGGCAATGGTCTATACCAAGGCCTGGTTTGATGGTAATATTTTCCATTCCAGTTTCTAAACATAAAATCCTACTTTGAATTATTCTACCACAGCTTTTTCTGCACTAAGTGAATTTTATCTTTGGCCTTGGTTTCTCAACCTCCATATATCAACCAATAAAATTTATCTTTAAATTGGATAAGATTATCTTTGTATGAAGAAGGATATATACCTATTTTTCATCATGTAAATTAGTGTTGAAGTCACCTCCAATGATCTTGGGTTAATCATTATAATTTTGGAAAAAAATTAAGTTTCCTTAATGCAGGTGTTCCACTGGAGGCCATCCCTTCGACTCTATACATATATATATTTATAAGGTCGGCTTGAAAAGTCGTGGGGTCGGTGACAAAAATACTCAAAAAAGAGGGGAAATTTTAGGGTGAGCTTCAACTCCTCGACAGGACGTGCAGTCGGTATTGCAAGTACAGTTTTTGATGAATTATGAGATCCAAATATTTACTAGTGACCTAGTTTAAGATTTGTTGATTGGTCGACACTTGACCCTCTTTTTTCCCAAAACTTGCTAATGGGTTTTTGCAGTGAGAAGAAATATCTTGTGATTGAATCCAAATAGTTTGCAAACTTTTATTTAAATTGGTCTGGTGAAATAGGCTGAGATTTTGGTTATTATGTCACCAAATAAAACACTTGTTCAGGTTTCTTAATTATTTACAGCATACATGTGGACCTTTTCTATTTCTTTAACTTTGAAATTATGTTTCTTTGTCATTGACATAATGTTTTATTATATTTTTACCTCACATCATGCTGGAAATGGACTGTAAATGAGCAGTACCTAAGTTACAAAAGACAAGCCGGCTTCATATTACGACAGGCCTGCAAGTGATAAGGACAAGCCTGGAAGGGTTACAGACAAGCCTGGAAGTGTAACCGACAGGCCCTTAAGTTAACCGACAGGCCTGTTGCTAAGGGGCTGAAATTAGAATTGGATATAAGAGTGCCGGGAATTGAACCCCGGCCTCAGAGGTGGTAGGCGAGAGTGTTACCACTCTGCCACCTTGGCCCCCAACTATTACTTGTAAGAAACCACCAAATAGACTGGGAATAATAAAATTACACATCACTGTTACAGCAGTTATTTATGTTCCAATTATCATGGCTTCTTTTAAAGTCAATGTCAATTTTCAAATATTTTTTTTTGCAAAAGTGAACCTCATTTTTTTAAGTTTTGTAGTGCAAAATGTTTTTTTTTTCTTTTATATTTACTTTATACTTATGTGATTTATATGTTTTAAATCCATAAAAATGATTTGTAAAACTTACGTCTATCCCAAAATCAGCATTCAGATTGTCAGACTATAATTACCTATTTACTTTTATAATCAGGGAAAGTATATTTTACCATTAAAAATGTGTAAATTTTCAAGCTAGCACATGTGGATTCTTTTGCCAAAAAACGTGGATTCTTAGGAAAAACAAAATTGAATGCTTAAGCTAAAAATGTGAATTTATGAAAAGAATTAACACTTTTTCTACTGTCTGTAGAACATACAGATACACGTGATAGATATATATACAGAAATAATCATTGAATATTTTAGTTTAGACATGACGGGGGCATATTGTTGTTTTGGAAGTATTCATACCATATCAAAGAGTCCTTCACATTGTTAATCATGCAAATAATCTGTTATTTGAAATGGCATACTATAAGATAGACTATTTGAACATCTTCTCTTTTACTGTAATTAATGAATGAAGTTTGGAGTTACATTTAACAGTAGAATACTGACAAATCTAACTTTAGAGAATATGAAATTTGTTTAGGCATAACTTTTACACAAGATAATACATTTCACATTGTTAACTATTTAATTATTTTGGGAAAGTCATTCCTAAACAATAAAAAACATCAACAAGAACAATAGTTTTCCTTGATTTTTTATCTTTAGTAAAGAGGAAATTCTTTCACACATCTAAAATTCACAGGAAAATTAGTAAGTTTGAAAAGGATTGGGAAGGATTATTCAGTAACTTTAATAGATTAGAAAACGTTAATGTTCTCAGAATCTTTTGATATTTTAAAATAAACACAAGTTAGTTAGTTGGTTAGTGCTTTTTTGGCATTATCATTGTATTATTTTTGTCTTGTTATGTACTGCTTGAATTGTTTCCCACCATCTGTAGATTTGTAGAATGCATATGTAATATCTGTAAGAATCATATGAAAATGATATACCACTCTATTTCACGTCCACAAATAATTCAAAAAGATAGAATATTTTCTTATTTGGTTTATTTGAAATACACATAAAACATTCCTTATGAGCATAAAAGAGCCCTGGCAAAGCAAATATCTTGTTGTGATTTATTTTTCAAAGGAATAATTTAAAAGCAAAAATTAAAAGCTAAACGAATGATTAGCAACTTAGTTTAATAAAATCCAGAGACAAAACTTTGTCACCTTAATGGTGAACAAGAAGAAGACTGATAACATCAATCACTTGTTTGTTTCATATTTCTCTCCAGTAGTTTGGTAGTTTGAGGATTCCTGCTCCTAGACAATAAGAACATGTTTCGTAGGATTTTCTTTGACCAGTGCTCTGAAAGTTTAAAACTAGCGGCTTCTGGTGACAGAGCACGAGTTCTCTCTTTGTCCAGTAGTTTCCCACTCTGTACATTGAGATCCATTAGTCCTTGTTGGAGTGGTTGTCGAATACCTCTCCCTTGTTGTTTCCCATGCAGTTTGAGATCTGTGTGTCCTTGAATCGGAGTTTCTTTCCTGTCTCTCACTGTTAGTTCTGTGTCTTGTAACTTGCGGTCTGTTAGTCCTTGAGCCAGGGGTTCTTTCAGAGTCTCCTTCAATTTTTTTGGCAATAGTTTAGCTTTCTGGAGTTCATGAACAGCTGATCCTAGATGAACAGAGGTGAACAATTAAGTAGTTACTTTTGGATTAAAAAGTGATTAACCGGACCATTAATAACACAAACATACCCTTAAACCTAGGAATGTAATAGATAAAGGGAATAGGTCATAGTATTCTTAAAAATATCAAGGAGTCAAGTTTATCATTTAATGATTGATTTTATTGCTATTGTCAGAAGATTAAGCAGTTAAGAATTGCTAAGGTTATCTTAGTCTTAGTATAGCAGAGGTTAAAATTATTACCACACAATAAAAGTGGTCAAATTATTACTAAATAAAAGTTGTCAAAATGTTTGCCACAAAATAAATCTGGCATTCTTATTCTATATTATTAGTCCTTTCATTTAAAACCAGTTCCTACTGTTCAGTGTGTGGTTGTATCAACACATATTTGAAATTTACTTCATGATCTCATGTTTATTGATCCTTAAATGGCCTTCATGTGTGGGGTAATGTCTAATTGGGTAGGGCACATTTAAAAACGAGTCAGTATATACATTTTAGTTTACCACATCAGAGAATTTTGAGAAAAAAATACATCCACAACCAGCTATTCATACTGTGTCAAATGCATCCCATCAAAATGCAAACAAAAATCTTAATAGACCAATCTATCCAGATGCGTTATTTCACATAATTCTCAAAAGAGGGTACGAAACTGTACAAATCCTTCAAAGTTTTCCCACATCTTTAGTTTTACTTTATGTTCAATCTAAACTATTTTACAAGTAATATAGATTCATAGTTTATAAAGTAAATATATTTTATAAAAATGGTATTTTACCTTTTACAAAGTATGCCAGATATACTGCCAATAGTGAGAGCAAAAGAGAGATCCTCATTTTTTCAGCTTCTAAACTTCACTATGTCTGGTCCAGAATACAGTAATTATAGAGAAGTACAGATATTAAAATACATATATACAAATGACAAGTAAAAGGATCGCACATATGCGTCACTTATTATTGATTTTTATGATGCAAACCTTTAACGTTAGCAATATGTGCTTTCTCATAGATTTATGTGTTAAGTTACACCTAGTTCACACAATCCTCTCCTAGCATCAGGCGTTATATACAAGTGCAAAATATTTAACTTGTTGGGTCTTTTTTTGGCTTTTGGAAGTATCCATTAGGTTTCATCAGTGTAACTATATCGAGATTCATATTTGGGTATATTCAGTGTATAGGGGAAGTGAGAATAGTTATACAGAGTGGTTTGTTTTTAAACATGCACTAGTAAGAAATTAGGTCTTTTTGGAGTCATAAGGACAAGGTCGTGAGTGAAAAAAGAGGCCTTTACTTCTGCCAAGGAGTTTATGTTTTGAGAGCGTTTGTCTCCCTGTTTATTTGTCTGCCTGTTTGTCAATCTGTGTTCACAATAGTTCTAAATGTATTACAGGTCTAAATAAAATTTTATGTCCAAATTGCCTGAGCAAACAAAGTAGTGATAAAATTGGGGAAAGATCCTGATAGTATTCTGAATACCACCTACAAGATAATCTTGAATATTCAGAAAAGCATCCTCTAGGTTAAGTCTGTACAAATAATTTTTACTAATATCCAGAAGATGGTGTTGTAGATATATATACACCAGTTATTAGCCACTATAATTTATATGTGGCTTTACATTGTGGGCAGACAGTAAAGATACAACTAAGATCATATTGTTCAAAATATGTGTAAATAACTATACTAAATTAAATAGGGCAAAAGTATAAGAATATTCAACTGTGGCCTCGCTTGGAAGTATTTTGGAATCATGAAATATTGTGATCAGGTACAATATGGACAAAAGTATTAGCCATTAGAAGTACTGTGTTACATGGTGTGGCTTGTCATAAATTCTTTGCATCATTTGTTTTGTATTACCTTACTTATTTTTATAAATTTTTGACTGAATTTGAATCGGTTACTTGCTCTAAGAGTAGAACTTATATCTCCAGAGAGGTCAACAATACCCAATAAGGGGTTAGTTTATCATATCTTATGGGTTTACATAACATGGAATAATTACACAGTAAAATTAAGTTTTGTGTGCTATTAGTCTGTTAGTAAGGCCTCATAGTTAGTAGTGCAGTAACAATGCAGCTCGACTTGGTCATAGTTGGTCGTAAGTGCTGAAAACATGACGCGTCGGTTCATACATTCTAAAGATCAATTTTTCATGAAAACTTTTATAATACACCAAAATATTACTTACCTAATAAAATCTTATGATAATGAGCATTTTTTAAACAAAACAATCACATTTGTAAGTTGTCACAGCTTTCAAATGGAAACAGTGGCTGCTTCCCTCAATTTTTTAACTGCAAATATAAATTATCACAAGATTTATTACTTTATTGGATAGCGTCAAAGATCAAACTACAAATATTCGTTTTTTATTTAAAACTGGCTAATTAATAAATTATATTTCTTCTGAAGTCCTTAACCAAAACTAGTGCAACTATCTTCGGTTAACCGTCATGTGTTAGTTCCGATGCGTCACCTCTGGTATTTCTTGACGACCTACAGCACTAACAGTTAGTGCACCCCATTCCAGGCTAGCCTCACAAGCTACATAGGACAAATAGTTAACTCATTTGTACTTGTTTCTGGCTTCAAGAGCTTGGTGATAAAAGTTAATAATAATAATACTGGGTCCAAAATCCCCAGCCCTGCCTTTTAAGAGCTTTCTAGCAACTGAGTCTGTCAAGAAAAGCAAGCCCTTAACTCTTGGGATCACAAACAGAGGTTCATTATCAGAAACTGGATACAAAGTGATCATCTATATAAGGAAGCAATTGGGTACCAGTAGAAGAGCCTAGAGGTGGAATTGAAACAGTTACTATGATCTTTCTAATGTGTATAGTTCTGGGCCAATAACATGTGGGAGATATATGAGGTACCAGCCAGCTAGCTGTCTTGTGTGGTCAAATGCTGCCACTGAATGTGGTGGGATATTAGACAATCTCAAAAAAAAATGACACCAGTTACAAAGGCAATAATTACAAAGACGAAAGTTGAATATTCACAGGGGAACATCTAGCAGGAGCCAGTGGAGCCGGAAATCTAAGCGATTTTAGGTACCATATAATATGCGCAACCTTTAAAGGTCTAGTATCTAACCCATAAATTATGTAGCATGCTGTAACAGTAGCCATATAATTTGACAATTTACATTAAATTGGCCATTTTGTATGAAAAATTTCATAATGGAGAGTAAGATAAATACATCTGCCTGATGCTCTGACAGCCTAGTTGCCATCCTGAATTACGAGAAATCAGGCCACATCCTTGCATACTGCCTTCTTGTAGCTGGCCTAAAGCCATCTATCAGTCTGACAGAAGCCAAGGTAGCCAGCAGGACTACCTGTGGAGGAAAATCTAAAATGTGATAGTGAATAAAATAATTATTTAAATTAAATGTCATAGTTGAACAAAGTAAGGTCAATGTGACTGGGAATCCAGAAAGCATTAGAATCTAGTTCCTGTATTTTTTAAACTTTGCTGGTGGTCGAGTTTGTCCAATGTGAAAGCAAGTCAGCTGTAGGATTTTCTTTTTTTTTTGCAATATGATCACCTTTAATCTGAAAATTATGGTTGGCAGATTTTAACCAACTATCAGATTGTCAGACGAGGTGCCTGTAAATGGAAGCATTCGTAAAATGGCAAACTAACTAATACTTAATGATAATGCAACAACATTTTACTAAAGAATTCAGGAATTAAATAGAAGCACTCTTAGAGTAGTCGTAACACAATCAGTATTAATTACATTGTCCTCAGAGTCTTTCTCCAGAACATAAATGTTAATTGAGATGTCTCAATCATTGCAAAATCTAGGTAAATAACACATCACACTACAGTATTATTGTAAAATAACAGACTCACCAGTAGTTATCTGCAGTGATGCTGTTAGATTTCTTGTAGGTGTTTTCCCTTTGAATGTGTACAGATAACTGACTAGTCTTTAGGTTCATTTCCTGTTCTCCACTTCCAGTGGGGAGATACTAAAACCCAAACGGTAGGCGAACGGACTTCCATTCGAAACTACCCGGCGGCTTCACTTCATATATTTTGAAATTGTGATTTTTGCTAAATAACTTTTGCTTTGTCTTGCAAGTTATTTATTGTACTTTGGCCTATATCTTTGCATTGTCATGCAGATTGGGTTTAACTTTGCTCCGCCTTGCAAGTTAGATTATTGGATCTGTCTGTTATTTGTGTACAATTTCATTAATTGACTTGGCATTGTTTTGCTAGTTGGTTATTGAATTTTCGGTGTTTGTCAGTTGTTGGTTGAATTGAGTAAATTCACTAAAAAAAACTAAAAAAAAAACTGAAAATGGCTACCGGTGGAAAGAAACCAGTCCACATTGAAGATGTAACCAAGGCTGATTTATTGTCAATAAGAAGCATTTGTGAAACAAAGGCAGACAGGATATTGAACTTGAGGGAAGAAAATGGTGGTACGCTGACCTTGCATGACCTTCAGAAGTCAAAAGTTGTCAGCAATTCTGCGATAAAAAAACTTCAACACTCGAGTTTCATAATATTCAGTGAAAAAAATGTGTCAGCTGAAAGCAAGGTTTGCTCCAGTCAGGAACACCTATTAATTCAAGTTGGTATGGATGATTTCCATGAGGTGGAGGAGAAGGACGATGAAGAATCGTTGCATTTGTCGGGATTATCACTTGAACATCAGAATTTACAGTCGCCAAAAGTAGAGTTGTCGGGCTCATCCTATCAGTTTTTTCCCAGTCAGGGAACTGTAGGACTTGAACCCGAGACTTCGGACTCTATTCCAATACTTACTGAAAAGCCAGGACTTGATGATATTTGGTCAGTTCTGGTCGCAATCAAGGGTAACACATCGAAAACAGAGAAGTCTGTGAAGAAATTGGAATCTACCCAGGTTGAAACCAGCATTAAAGTGACAAAGTTGTTCCGCACTGTGGAAGAATTGAACCGTTCAGTTAATTCAGCCCGTACGGCTCAACTTGAGCTTAAGTCCAAAGTAGATGGCTTGGATCAAAGAGTGACTGATGTCGAGGAGAAACATAAAAAACTTGAGTGGAAAATGACGCCGCAATGTTGAAGAGTGATGTGTCCGGCTTGACGTCTTCTCAGCAGGAAGTTATGTTCAACTGCTATAGGGATGTCTCGAACCTTAGTCAGCAGTTACAGTCCAAGATGCAAGAAACAAAGTCTAGATTTTCAAGACTTGATTCTCGTTTGGATCAACGAGTTTTCTTCCTTGAAGTCCAGGGTGACACAACATCAAGTGATGTTCGACCGGGAACTGGATATTCTAGGTCCATTCACTCCAAGCACCAAGGGAAACCAATACGTCTTGATGATTGTGGATCAGTTCACTAAGTGGCTGGAATGTTTTCCATTACTTCATCAGAATGCAGAAGAAACCGCCAGATGCATGGTTGATGGATTCATTTCATGTTTAGGATGCCCAGTGGAGATTTACACTGACCAAGGGAAAAATTTTGATGGTAAACTGTTTGCAACTGTCTGTGATTTGCTCCAGATTACCAAAACCAGGACTACACCCTATAGACCATGTTCTAATGGTCAGGTAGAGCGTTATAATCGCACCTTACTACAGCTGATTCGGTGTTTCCTGAAAAGCAATCAGAAGTCCTGGGATGAACACCTACAGCAATTAGCAGGTGCTATTCGCTCAACCGTCAACAGACATACTGGATTTACTCCTAATATGATGATGCTTGGCAGAGAAGTCATGTTGCCAGTGGACCTGATGTTTGGTTCTCTCAGTCAAGAAGAAACAACTTCTGTGGAATATCTCACGAGGCTACAACAAATTCTTCGTCAAGTCCATACCCTTGCAAGGGAGTCTTTGCAGTCCAGTCACGAATGACAAAAAAGGGACTATGACCTTAAGTTGAAAGTGACTACATATGAGATTGGTGATCTTGTGTATGTCCTTGATTCAGCTAGAAAAATTGGCATAAGTCCTAAATTACAGCCGGTATGGAAAGGCCCATACGTGATCTCCAAGTTTATTTCACCTATTCTTTTTGAAGTAGCTGACAAGAGGAAGTCATTTGTCCTACATAATGATAGGTTAAAGCCTTGTGAAGATCGTTCCATTCCTTTGTGGCTTCATAGGAAACGAAATAAAATTTTGAACGACCTTGACCAAGAGGATCCTGAAAATGAAGATGATTTCTGTTTGGAATGGCTATTCGGCAATGAGCCAGATAATACAGATGTGAGTCTGCCAGAATACTGTCAGGAGAAAGTACAATCATTTTCAGATGATCAAGTTTTGCCAGAATCTACACTTGGAACTGAACAGCAGCTTGATTCTGGAAATCAGCTACCTGAATTACAGCCCAGGAGAAGTGGTCGTGAAAGGAGGAGGCCACGTCATTTGCAGGACTATATTTAAGTAGTTAAGACTTAGATAAGATGATTCGTTGAAATTTCCTAGTCAAGTGCATGAGGGTTTGGTGTTAACATGACTAGTCAAATCCCTAACATCAGTGTCTCGTATTTCTGTTGGGAAGTCACAAATATTGATTATCTACTCTTCTTACTACAGGTGTTGCTGTGGAAAAATCAAAGAAAAGTTCACATTCTCCAGCTAAGGAGTCCATACAGAATTGTGCATCGCATCAACGAAGATCACATTCAAGATCCCGCCCCTCAGAATCACATAGATCACGTTCATCTCGTCATAGATCATGTTCAAGATCTCGTCATTCTAGAGGACTTTACAGGAAAGACCGTGATAGGTCTTGTTATACCAGTGCCTATAGCACTCGCACCTACACCTCACTAGCACGTGAACATTCTCCGAGAAGATATTTTTCCCGCAGATCTCAGAATGAGCAAGTTACAAACATGTTGAAAGAGCTCTACCAATTTGTGGATTTCAACCGTATCCGCGATATTGTTGAACGTACAGCATCGGAAATGAAATCCTACAATCAAGGTCTGCTTATGGAAACAAGTAGCAGGAGAGTCAGAGAGATGTTGGCAGAAGCATCAGGTTTTCCGAGTTTTTCCTCGAGCTCAGCGTCAGAGGTCACTCCAACAACTAGCACATCTTCATCTGTCAGCTTCCACACACCCATTGCTACTGTGTCTTCGGTTGTCTGCCAACCAACCACGTCCAAGACTACTGTGTCTTCGGTTGTCTGCAACCCAACCACGTCCAAGACCACTATGTCTTCGGTTGTGTCTAAACCAATTCCGCCCAAGACCAGGACCATGAAGGTAAAGGACTTTAACAATAATGACACCTCATTAAAAAGGCCATCATCTGAATCCTTGGAGGTAGTGGTTACAAAGAAGAAACCAAGGAGGCCGGTTTGCTACATGATAGACTGTGGCCAGGCCATACCCAGCCTTAAGAAGCATGTAGTGGGCAAGCATCTATCCTTAGCTTTTGCCACTTGGAAAAGCATGTCACGTGACAAGCATTTCACTAGTTACAGTGATTCCTTGGCAGCTGTAGAAAAGGTCCTTGGATTAACAACCCATGATGAATTGCTCAGCACAGTTCTTGAAAAGAAGTGGTATCCCGTGGACACAAGGTTTACCCTAGGTGAGGAGGATGTCCAAATCATCAAGGAGTATCACCAGTGGTTGTCCGGGGAAACTTTGGCATCTGTACCATCCATCGATCCACCCAATTGTGTCGCCGTGTTGACTCACTGGAGAGTGTTTTCAACTATTATCAATTGTGTCGGGGAGAAGGTGATACTGCCAGAAACTACAGATGTCAGTGCTGAGGAAAAGGTCTCATCGCCAAAGGATAGCAGTGTGAAACAGCAGGAGGAGGAAATGGAGGTGGAACCATGTAATCAGCCAGAATCTGGGAAGTTAGCAAGTAGTCTTGCTCTCTCAGAGGAAGCTGCACTACTGGATTCACCTGTTGAGGAAGCCAGAAGCGTTGGATCATCCATTCTAGAAAGTCCACCAAAGGAGGAGGCAATCCAGGATGTCGGCGTACCATACAACTATGCGACCTGGAGGAAGAGGAAAGAAGCTTTCTTGAAGGCCAAGAGTTCAGACAGAGTTAGTTTCATGGACTCTCACATGCACTTGGACAACCTTCAAAGGGCTAGCAGATGTCAGGACATCGATGATATCCTTGACAGGGGGCCAATGCCAGCGACTCCAGTGTATTTACAGTCCATTGTCGCCAACTTCTGTCATGAGTTGCCTGACAAGAAAGTTTGTCAAATGTGGAAGAGGGATTCCAGGATATTTCATTCCCACGGAATTCACCCAAAGTTTTCTCACACCGCCTCTGCCCAGGATTTTACTGATGTAAGGAGTGCCATCATCAAGGATCCACGTTATGTTGGTATTGGTGAGTTTGGCTTCAACTACTCCGCACATTTCAGTTCCTACAAGAAACAGCAAATTACACTGTGCAGGAAATTCCTACAGCTGTTTGTCAAGGAGGAATTGTTCAGCAAGGTCTTGGTCATCCATTGTCGGGACAAGAAGGGGAGCACCGAAGCATCAGAAACCTGTCTAAAAATCTTTGGTGAGGAGTTGCCAACCTTTGACAGGGATGTGATGAAGATCCACCATCACTGTTTCAACGGGGGAATTACTCAACTTTGTAATTGGCTTGCATGTTTTACGAGGATGATGTTTGGGTTCACTGCCCTCCTGCTGCATCAGGACCGTCACCCTGAACTGGAGAAGGTCGTACAGCACCTGGAGTTGGACCAGATCCTCTTGGAAACAGACTTGCCTTATATTACAGCCCCTGTCCACAGTAAGTGTAATTACAACTCTCCTTATGGTTTAGAAGAAGTGGCTCGCCGGGTGGCGCAATTGAAAGACACAACTGTGAAAGAGGTGCTACAGGTGACCAGCCTGTACGGTCTCAAATAAGAGTGTACACCTGGATACGTCAACATTGTTTTGCATTGTAAGTGAACTGTTGTGTGTTTCTAAAAGAACCTATTAACATTGTTCTATGTCATGAACTGTTATGGAAGAATCATCAACATTGTTCCAAGCATTTTACTGCTATGTATCTTTCAAAATGGAGAGATGATCAACATTGTTCTACATATCCAAGAACTGTGGTCAACCAAAAATGAGAATGTTCACGTGCTCAAACCTCTCAAAGCAGAGGGATTATCAACATTGTTCTACCAGTTTCAGAACTGTTGCGGAATCTCAAAAGAAAACAGAGAGATTACCAACATTGTTCTACATGTCAAAGAACTGTTGTGAAATGGTGCCTAAACAAGTCAGAGGGATTACCAACATTGTTCTACCAGTTCCAGAACTGTTGTGCTATTACTCCATTACTCTATTACTGGTGGACCTGTTCTCAACAAAACAGGGAGGAATGAAGTGAAGCCGCCGGGTAGTTTTGAATGGAAGTCCGTTCGCCTACCGTTTGGGTTTTAGTATCTCCCCACTGGAAGTGGAGAACAGGAAATGAACCTAAAGACTAGTCAGTTATCTGTGCACATTCAAAGGGAAAACACCTACAAGAAATCCAACAGCATCACTGCAGATAACTACTGGCGAGTCTGTTATTTTACAATAGTATAACACTTCTATAACTTTGTTTTATATAATACTGGTAACTTTATATTTAGTTGGATCTAAAGAACTGAGGGTCAACGTAACCAATAAGTTACAACAATGTCTAAGCCAACCAATTCCTTAACAGAATGAATGCTTAGATTTACAGGCTCCTGATTTTTATTCTTTTATTTGACCAATGACTGGCATTGTATGCACAATGTTAAAGCCCATATAACCTCCAGGAAGCAGTAATCTTTATAACATGCTATCAAAAAACAGCACTTAAACCTGTACCAGATGCATCTAAATGTACATGGTTATGACAAGTGAATTAGTCTTAAAAGGTAATGACATCATAGGGTGTTAAATAATTCATGACAATTTTGAAAAGTTTTTATAACATAAAGGCTGTCAGATATGTAGGGGCACCAGTGAATATAAAACCTTCAGACTTTAGATTTTAGAAATATTCGTCTAATAATATATATAACATTGAAGAAGGCAACACGTTTGGTACATATTAACCAACATCAGCAATGGCTGATGATTGTTTATACGGTGATTTCGGTCATGTCTTGTACCTTTGTATAAGTTATATCGTGAGGGGTAGTTAGAAGGGTGGGGAAAACCAATACACACAGTTAGCCAAAATTCTGTTCTATAGAGAAATCGCAAACAACAACAAGCTCTCCCATTTGAGGTCTGGCTATGATTCAAACTCCAGTCTCGAAAACAAAATATATCCCAGCCTGGTATTTGGGTTAAACATGTCTCTTGTTGAGTAATATTAGCCACAATATCTACATAAGTTTTTATGGTAGTTTGATGAGGCTAGATCAGATAAGTAGCACCTGTGGCCTATTGACCAAAAATTTCCTTGAGATCCTTTATCACTTGAGATTTGCAGTAATGATTTCTAATGAAACTTGCAGCAGCTGGACTGATTAGTCTATTCGTTTTTTTATATTTTTATTGATTTTTCAAAAGCAGTTCGCATTTGCACGTATTTTCATAACAATACCAATTTTTAATAGTCAGATGAAAGAACATTTGCATGTATTGTATTTTCCTAACAATTCCAAGCTTTAATAATCAGTTGAAAGAATATTCATAATATTACAATATGAGAGTAGATACTGTACAAAATGTATGTTACAAAATTAATTTTTGGATAAAGTCCCATTTTTTTAATTTGCATTCTTGGTTTTGTATTTTTGACACATACTCCTGTTCCACGTAGACACTTTTCAGCATGTCAAGAGCTACGACCAACTGTAGAGTTTTTGCTTTCTTGGATGCAGTAAAAATGTATTTTTCATTATTATCAATAAAATGTTAGCAGGCTACATTTGTTTTTCTTGGAAACCCAAAATTATGTCTTTACTTGAAAAGTCTAATTCCTTATTTGTGTTGGTTTTAATTTTCATGGATGGTTCCTCCCAAAATATTCTTGTGGGTTAACATAGGCTGAATAAATTAATATTAGATTTTCTTCCTTTTTCATAGCATAATTTACACACATTGTCTTGTGTTATGCCCATTTTGAATTTTAAATTTCTGATTCCCAATATTTGGTTTATCTATTTATTTATTTGTTTAAGATTGTATATTGAAGCCAAATTAAATAATTGAAGGTCCTGAGTATTTTGTGATTAGGTCCTTGGCCAATCGGCCCTCGGGCAACATCACTTACCCTCGGGCTTCATAAATCACGATATTGCCCAGAAGGAAATGTTTTATTCTGTAAATAATACCATTCTATCTGTGGAATGATCTTTTTGCCAAACAGAACCATAGAATGATTATCAGGTTTCCCCAATAAAAGAAACAAATATTTTTCATATATTTATACATATAAGGGGTAATATCAAGAACGATGACAATGAGAAAATATAGTTATTATTGGATTAAACTATGAGCCAGTTTTAAACAGAAACTAAACATAAATTTATTGTATTAAATTGGGTCACATAATTAAAGATTAAATCTGGATTGCTAACCCATTTTATACAAGCTTTTATTATTTCTTCTCATACTTTACATCTATGTCAGAGGTATTTAACTTCTTATACCAAGTAGTTGAGCTTTATAGATTTCAGAGAAGAAAGTAGAAGACTGAATTTTAACATTTTGAATATGCTAAAAATGTTAAGATCTAGTTTTATATACAATTGTAAATATTAAGTCATCTTACATTAATTGCACTGAGAAGTACACTATTTTAACAACTAAGCTGAGATATATGAAAACTGAATTTACAGAGAACTAAAAAGCACTCCTGGAGCACACACCTCCGCTAAGGCATCCGGGTATCCCCATATTGTAATTTCACCAGAATACTCCATGTTCATTGTTTTGGAGGAATTTCAACCACAAACCACAAATTATTGCAAATGGGACTGTTACAACTCAGGATATTGTGAGGATAGTGTGATTCAGATGTTTGTCAAATTTTAATCACTCCCTCTGTATGTCCCAGAAATCTCAAGATAGTGCCACATTTCTTATTAGACTGGATTTCTACATGTTATTTTGTTTGATTGCATCATGTCAGGCATGATTTTTCCAATGTTTGTGGTTAATTTTGTACTATAACAATGGGTTAAAGGTACAAGTTAAAAAGGTACCATTTTTTGATTCACACAATCTTCATAATCTTTACTTAAGTGTCCACTTGAACACATGTAATCTGGGGTGACCTGTGTATTGTTAACACAGTGGTTTTTTTTAATATGTACCTAATTGTATGTGTGTATTATCAAGTAAGTAAGCTTTTGACTTACCACATCAGTTGTTCTATTGTGTTGAGTTCTGCTGAGCAATATGTGTGGTGATAAGTAATGCACTTTTACTATCGTTGTTCTGGATACACTTCCAGCTACCGTTTTGTCAAGGCAATATGTCATATTTAGATTGCTGCCAATTTTAACATTAGGGTTGTTCTGACAACTATTTTTAATAGTCCTGAAATGCAAGGTCAGTTTCAAATGACTGTGATGGATCAAGTCTATTGGGCAACAAAACTTGTAGGAGACTTGTTTTTAGATTTTCACAATACTTTGTTTCTGATTATTTACCACTGTGCACTCAGTAACTCTCAGGATCTTAAGGTGGGGGGCACATTTTGAAAATTCTTCGACTGACGTTGTTTAGCCCTTGTTTTGAGAACATTTTCACTATTTGAGACTTTATGTTAATTTTTTTTGTGGAAATTGCTTAATTTTTTTTGTGGAAATTGCTTTGCATTTTGTCCAGCATACAGGCCAGACATCACCAGTGGTATTATATTTGCTTCCTAGTTAAGGATTGCCTTGATATACTGCTTCCTTCTATCACAAAACTTGTGAATTGTTCTTTGTCGGAAGGTGCTGTCCCAGATGGCTTCAAAAGTGCTGTTGTCACTCCACTGATAAAGAAATCTTCTTTATCAAAAGACGATCTAAAAAACTATCTCCCTGTGTCTGGGCTGAGCTTTATCTCAAAACTCGTGGAACGTGTAGTTGCCTCACAACTGAGTAGACATGTCTCTCTCCATGGGTTGGAAAATGAGAATCAATCTGCCTATAGACGTGGCCATTCAACTGAAACAGCTCTTTTGTCTATAAAGAATCAGATTCACCTATCTCTAGCCAGAGGTGAGGCCACAGCTGTGGTGCTGCTTGATCAATCTGCAGCTTTTGACACCATTGATCATGACAAACTCCTTGATTGCTTAAGAATATGGTTCGGTGTTGGGGGTAGATGCCTTGACTGGTTCAAGTCATACCTTTCTGATCGTACCCAATGCATCAAGATTGGCTCTGTTCTCTCTGACACTAGAAAGCTTAAGTTTGGTGTTCCTCAAGGTTCAGTTCTTGGTCCTTTTCTTTTTTCGTTGTATACCACACCTTTGAGCAAAGTAATCTCTAAACATCCAGATGTCAAATTTCACTTCTATGTCGATGATACCCAGCTGTTTATTCACCTGACACACAAAAATTGCCTTCGATCGGCTAGGAAAGTGTCTCGAAGATGTCAAACTGTGGTTGTGTGCAAATAAACTAAAGCTGAATACCGATAAGACCGACTTTATTATATTTGGCTCCAAGTCTCAACAAGAAAAGTTAAACCCATTCTTTCCAGTAAACATATTGGGTGAATCACTGATACCTTCAGATGCCGTTAAGAATTTGGGTGTCTGGTTTGACTCAGACTTTTCCTTCACCAAACATGTTAAAAATGTATGTAAACTTTGTTTCATCCAGATGAGGGATCTTAGACAAATTCGACAGTACTTGACTCGTGATGCTGCTCTTATGGCTGCAAACGCACTTGTTGGGAGTAGACTTGACTACTGTAACTCCTTGTTTAGGGGTCTATCTGTTTCTAACCTACGCAAGCTACAATGCATTCAAAACAGTCTGGCCAGAATTGTTTGTAGAGCCACATGTCTTTCTCATACCACTCCACTAAGAAAAACCCTTCATTGGCTACCCATAAGGCACCGTTGCATCTTCAAGACTGCCTTGCATGTATACAAATACCTACATACTAACTGTCCAAAATATTTCAGCCCATTTCTCAAAGTTAGACAAAGTGCCTATAATACTGGGTTGAGTCAATCTGATGGTATAATTCTACATGTTCCTCAATACCAACTATCTATTTACAAATCCACAAAGCAGTTTGGTCTAAGCTTTGCATATGATGCTCCCAAAATATGGAATGAACTCCCGGATGATGTACGATCTGCCACTTCTATTGCTTCCTTCAGAAAAAAACTTAAGGCATACCTATTCTGCCAAGCTTATCCTCCTTAGTATTTTCCACCTCATATGGCGTTCTCCGTGATGTCGACCATTGCTATGGATAAAGACAATGATTTTTGTGACTATGCTTATGATGTTGCGCCTTAGAGTCTGTCACTTTGGCAGAGATTAAGCGCTATAAAAGTTGAATTGGAATTGATATTATGAGTTAAATATTTCCTTTGTACGATCAGTATGAGCTCTCATTCTGTCTATACCCAATTTTACTCGATTTTTGTCATGTGACATGTTTTGTACTTGCATGTCAACGCAGAATATGGAAAGGTTTTATAAGCAGAACTCAAGTGTACAATATGCCATGTGTATCATTTGGTAAAGATGCATTCTGATAAACATATGCAAGGCATTTTCTTCATCTGTGTTTGATATTGGAGAGAACTGTGTGGCTGAAACCTATATATTTTCTCGGGTTCTTTACAACTTATAATTTTACTTTCTTTCATTCCATACAGCACACCTCATGAAAAGTCATTTGCAATATCTAAAAATAAGATAATATGTTATGTGACATATGTTTCCTAATTTCCTGATAATTTGGATAGTTCTATTTGACCATTTAACCATATGCCGAATAAGCACATCACCATTTCAAGTCTTTACTGTTGCTTCATATTTGTCTTTTTGCATTTGCTGCTTTCTACTTTGTCTGCTCATTGGCCGGTCAACTCAATTATGACAGTATTTTCCAATTCATGAAATCTTGGTGGGCAATTTTTGTATCTGATGTACCGGCACTTGTTTTTTTTATTTTCATTTTCATATGTATGAAATTTGTGGAGTATCAGTCACCCGTTATATCCACAAATCATTAATTCCTCCATCTCAGACTTCCTCACCTAAGCCAGTGACAATAGAATTAATACATATTTATTAAAACTACTATTTCCTGTATGAGCACATTATGACAATGAGGCAGGAGTGATATTTTAGACGTGGAAGCAGAGTATTAATATGTGTGTAACAGAACTAAGCTTATCCAGTTTTAGAAATATTTCAGACAAATTTTTAAATTTATGTTACATATAGGTTAAAGCCAAACTATGAAAAGAAAGGTTAAGCAAGGTACTGAAAACAGGTAAAATTCTGAACTCCGAAGTGCCAAGTATGCAAGTACAAATAGGCAACTGGTAAAATAATTTGAAATTTCCTGAGTTTATGAGAACCAAGCCACTACACGTTTGTCGTGCAAAGAGTTAAAATCATAAAATGCAATTCCGTGAACAAGTTTAAAGGCACAGTTCAGATTCATAAAGGTGGCAAGATATATCTAGGGGAACAAGGTTGTAAGACAAAACGATGGATCAAAGGTCATTCAATAAGGTCAAAGCAAGAAAGTGCCAAGATATACTCCAAGGTCACTGAGCAAGTACACTAACAAGAGTAATTTAATACAATAAATTAAAACAACCAACAGTTGTTTTGGCGGGGTGGGAGAGTTAAAACGATTTTAAATTTGAAATGGAAGGGGTACTGGTCAGTTTTAGTGGTCAGTTCATGTTAACCAGTGAGAGAACAGATAACATATGGTACAATATGGTTGCAATTAAAATTTATTACAAGATAGAAGGCAAAGGTCCAGGAATGAGCCCGGTTGCACCTAAATGCAACTTAACACCTGATTTTCATCAAGTCCTCGTACAAAATAGTATATACATACGTGGTTTTATTTTTGTTATTGGAATATATCTCAAATAATATTCCTTAGATAATAATTTAATATCGGTATGTTTTCTCCCATTTTATAGTGATATGGCTGGTAAGTTTTTGTTCTTCTGTTGATTAAGCATTATAAGTTGTACTTCTACTATTTTCCAGTCTTTCTAATTCTTACATGCGGTAACATTACTTGATGAAACGAACCTTGAGCATAATTCAGGTTCACTGGTATTTAATCTCCTTTCAAGGATCTTTTTATTTTGCAGAGTCAATGCAATTTCACTGTAGTATTTTTCTTATATCTGTTTGCTGATATAGAAAATAAGGTCTCTTAATTCCTTAACATATATTCTGCTGCAAAATTTATTTTGTGCCATTTTGTTATATTTTCTATTTTGTGCAAACAAAATCGTAACCAATGAAGAGGAGGCGAAGGACAAAAAAACAGTCCTTTCTATATTTGGTGCCATAAAATTTATGCATCCTGATCCAGTCGTTCTTGGAACCACGTGAGATATGAGAGGAATTGACAGATCTCTTTGCTATAGAGATCTCGTCTGCTAGTATGTGGTAGGCAAGTCTGAGATAGTGGGAATCTCGTGATGCTATATGACTACTATAAGTAAGACGAGACTTGGGAAATCTAGTTTATTAATTCTAACATGTTAATATGTAAAATACTAAAATAGTGAGTAGAGTTAAAATAACGGTAAACCATAATTATAAATGCCCAAAGCCCAACCCACATTTATGGTAGAGAGTTGTGGATCAGGTTCTGGAAAGCAAGTGGGACTTGGAGGGATTGGGCCGTATTGTCGGAGATATACGCCTAAATGGCATCACTCCTCCAATGGCCATGATGTTGTAAGGTGGTCAAAGGGATGTTGGCATCAAAGGCTATTGAGGCAGCAGAGCGTCGGAAAGTATGAAACCCATAGGACAATGGGGGCAACTGCATGATGCATAAGATACTGGACAGGCGTTTGCGAATCAATGACTGGGTTAGGATAGAGGTTGGCGAGAGAGAAAAGAGGAATGATGAGGGGGAGGACCCATTGGCTTGGAGTAGTTGCCTAAGAGTGTTGACTGGGCACAGATATCTGTCACTGACTTCCGGAAGTTTGACCCAGATTTTGTCGGATTATGAGGGAGGAATCACGTTTGTCGTGCAAAGAGTTAAAATCATAAAATGCAATTCCGTGAACAAGTTTAAAGGCACAGTTCAGATTCATAAAGGTGGCAAGATATATCTAGGGGAACAAGGTTGTAAGACAAAACGATGGATCAAAGGTCATTCAATAAGGTCAAAGCAAGAAAGTGCCAAGATATACTCCAAGGTCACTGAGCAAGTACACTAACAAGAGTAATTTAATACAATAAATTAAAACAACCAACAGTTGTTTTGGCGGGGTGGGAGAGTTAAAACGATTTTAAATTTGAAATGGAAGGGGTACTGGTCAGTTTTAGTGGTCAGTTCATGTTAACCAGTGAGAGAACAGATAACATATGGTACAATATGGTTGCAATTAAAATTTATTACAAGATAGAAGGCAAAGGTCCAGGAATGAGCCCGGTTGCACCTAAATGCAACTTAACACCTGATTTTCATCAAGTCCTCGTACAAAATAGTATATACATACGTGGTTTTATTTTTGTTATTGGAATATATCTCAAATAATATTCCTTAGATAATAATTTAATATCGGTATGTTTTCTCCCATTTTATAGTGATATGGCTGGTAAGTTTTTGTTCTTCTGTTGATTAAGCATTATAAGTTGTACTTCTACTATTTTCCAGTCTTTCTAATTCTTACATGCGGTAACATTACTTGATGAAACGAACCTTGAGCATAATTCAGGTTCACTGGTATTTAATCTCCTTTCAAGGATCTTTTTATTTTGCAGAGTCAATGCAATTTCACTGTAGTATTTTTCTTATATCTGTTTGCTGATATAGAAAATAAGGTCTCTTAATTCCTTAACATATATTCTGCTGCAAAATTTATTTTGTGCCATTTTGTTATATTTTCTATTTTGTGCAAACAAAATCGTAACCAATGAAGAGGAGGCGAAGGACAAAAAAACAGCCCTTTCTATATTTGGTGCCATAAAATTTATGCATCCTGATCCAGTCGTTCTTGGAACCACGTGAGATATGAGAGGAATTGACAGATCTCTTTGCTATAGAGATCTCGTCTGCTAGTATGTGGTAGGCAAGTCTGAGATAGTGGGAATCTCGTGATGCTATATGACTACTATAAGTAAGACGAGACTTGGGAAATCTAGTTTATTAATTCTAACATGTTAATATGTAAAATACTAAAATAGTGAGTAGAGTTAAAATAACGGTAAACCATAATTATAAATGCCCAAAGCCCAACCCACATTTATGGTAGAGAGTTGTGGATCAGGTTCTGGAAAGCAAGTGGGACTTGGAGGGATTGGGCCGTATTGTCGGAGATATACGCCTAAATGGCATCACTCCTCCAATGGCCATGATGTTGTAAGGTGGTCAAAGGGATGTTGGCATCAAAGGCTATTGAGGCAGCAGAGCGTCGGAAAGTATGAAACCCATAGGACAATGGGGGCAACTGCATGATGCATAAGATACTGGACAGGCGTTTGCGAATCAATGACTGGGTTAGGATAGAGGTTGGCGAGAGAGAAAAGAGGAATGATGAGGGGGAGGACCCATTGGCTTGGAGTAGTTGCCTAAGAGTGTTGACTGGGCACAGATATCTGTCACTGACTTCCGGAAGTTTGACCCAGTGGACCCTTTCGGGTGTCTGCAAGTTCTTGGCCCATTTAAGCTTAATGTGTAGGCCCGGGTATTGAAATCTCACATCCTGGCAAGTCAGGTGTCTCATGGGGTCAAAGGCCCCCAGTGCAGTTGGTGCAATGTTGGACATTCTGAAGAATGCATAAAAGGCGACTAGGAAGACTGCCCTGTATGCCAGGGGGTGGGGAAACAGATCACATAACTGTGAGATCTCACGCACCTGGTAAATTGAAAACACATGCTTGGGTGAAGGGGAAGCATAGGTAGTCATACGGATGCCTCTCAACATGCGTTGTATCAATGGGTTGGACAAGACCTCCGCCCGCCATGTATACCGTGAAAAGAAATATTTCAGTGCTGACATATAGTTACAGATCACTCTATATGAGATACATTGAACAGATAGGAACTCAAGGAATAACAGGACAGAGGCCTGTGTATCCAGAATCATCAGTCCTCGGGAGATGGCAAACGCCAGGAAGAGTTTGAATTGTCTAATGTATTGGGCCCTAGTGTGCGGTCGCAGGGCTGACTCTGCTCTGTTCAAAGCTTGTATCACCTGGCCTCTCATTCCCAGTGGGGCCCCTACAAAACAAATCAAGGTCACTATCAGTTACATGCTCCCAAATGTATTCCCCTGGGCCTATTGCTTTTTTCTTCTTCTTTCCCCCCCGTCCCCCCCCCCCCCCCCCAGGCGCACTAAGGTGGCATCCACGTACGCGTGAACAGATACTGGGTCACGTCGAAATGTCACCACCCCATTAAACGTGTACAAAAAGGAAACGAACCAAGCAAGGTCTCTGACTTACAATCAACTGAACATCACTCAATTCATGGCTGGGTTTTGTCGGATTATGAGGGAGGAATCATGTCAGATAACAAAAGACCACATGCTAGATTATCTTATCTCCCTTCTCGATGACTCAAATGATTTTTCGTGGCAGGCAGCCAAGGCCAGCCATGCTCTCTTGTTATGTTGGATGGAGAATGGCAAGGTGACAAGTTGGTCACAGACTGATAAGATTGACCGGATCCATAGGGCTAATGCACAAAAACATCTTCCTCCATCTTAGTCGATGCATAGTAATCAAAAATTCAAGAAAAATGTCTCAGGTCAAAAAACTCAAAAATCTATGCCTTGTGTCTTTTACAATGATAATTCTTGTAGTTATTCAAAGCACCATGAAACGAAAGGATTTTTAACAGGCACATTTGTAGCTCTTACTTTGTCCAGGAAGATTAGTTCCCATAGTGCCCTTGATTGTAAACAAAATTAAAAAAACATATAACCCTGGGCATGGTCAATGAGGTTACTTCACAAACTGGCTATGCTCGGGAATCTGTTGTTAGGTCTGTAAATAAAAAAAATTCTCAGTAGATATCTGTATAATACTGTTATTGATGTTTCATCTGTACAGAAAGCTTATAAAGCTCCACCCTCATTATGGAAACAGTGGCTGGCTAAGAGTAATGCCTGTAAACCTGTCATACCTGGTAGGACTTTTGCTGATGTAGCAAAATGCTTACTCCTGCAATATTGGTGCCAATAAATCTGGACCTCTGGAGGCGACCCAATTGTGTGGGCTGAAGGGTGTGCCACCTGGGCCAGTCAAGGAAGAAAATGTATCTTGCACAGTCAGTCCCCAGGTTCAAACCACTCAGGTCAAGAGTGCTAAAACTCATGATGGAATCAAGGCCACTAATACTGTAGATTTTGATATACCCCTATTTAACAGATTTGCTGCATTATATTCAGATGATGAACAAGATATTTTTGTAGATACTATGTCTGATATTGATGTTGAAATCGGGGATCACTGTGAGTCTACTTCTCCCTGTTTTGGCAAAGCTTTATGTAGGGATGATTTTGACAAAAGTTTAGTAAAAAAAAGGGTTGCTCAAGATACTATTGCTCAGGCAAAATTATGTGATGATTATATAAAATGTAAATCTCAAATGCATAGACCTTTTGGTGTCATTCCCTTGTCCCCTCTCACAACTTCACTGATTTCAACAGGGACTCGGATCTGGTTTCAACTGACGAAAATCATGCATCAGCATTTTTCAGAACATGTTGATGAATATATTAAGGAAGAACTATCACATGGGGCTATGTTAGGCCCTTTTGATAAAAAACCTGTACACTTACATGTCTCCCCATTCATGACAAGGGAGAAACAGGATTGTCACTTCAGACGTACTATCGTTGACCTTAGTTGGCCAAAAGGTCAATCTGTTAATTCAGGTGTTTCTAAAGATGTGTATCTTGGTACAAAATTTCTTCTGAATTATCCGTCTGTGGATAACATTATTCAAAGGCTTATACAGTTAGAACCTGGATCTATGCTCTTTAAAATCGATATTAGTCGGGCCTTTCACCAGCTAAAGGTAGATCCTGGGGATATAGATCTTTTGGGCCTTAAACAGAGTTCCTACTTCATCGATCAATCGGTCCCATTCGGATACAGACATGGCTCAATTTTCTTTGAAAAAGTGACCGATAGCATCAGATTTATTATGAAAAACAGTGGATTTCTGGATCTGTATAATTATGTGGATGATCTAATCTATTGTGGCACTCCATCCACCATTTTTTCAGCTTATGAAAAGCTTTCATCCCCACTTGTGCAGCTAGGACTCCAGATCATTGTTACAAAATTAGTTCCTCCTTCTACCTCTGTTACATGCTTAGGTATTCTTATTGATACAGAAACGAGAACCATGTCTGTTCCCCCAGAAAAATTACACAATATTTTGCAATTGTGTTATCAGTGGGAAAATAAAAAACTCAATGTACAAAACAAAACTGCAGTCCCTGTTAGGCTCTCTCCTATATATTTCTAAGTGAGTGAGGCCAGCCAGGGTCTTCCTCAATCGAATGCTCCATTTTTTGAGAAATATGGGTGGCAAGAGGTATGTTAAACTATCTCAAGAATTTTTTAAAGACCTTGCCTGGTTTAAAAATTTTCTAACCCAATTTATTAGTATAGTCTACTATGACACTAGACCTGTCCAGACTGAGCTTCACTTAGATGCATGTCTTACTAGATTAGGGGGCATTTTTGCTAATCAATGTTATGCCCTGCCTATTTCTAAAGGTTATAATAACTATTCTATTGTTCATTTGGAAATGTTAAATATTTTGGTGGCCCTGAAAGTCTGGGCCCATCAATGGGCTAACAAGAAAGTACGTATTAAATGTGATAATATGGCTGTAGTTGAAGTCTTCAAGACTAAAGATGTAATGCTGGCTACATGTGCTAGAAATATCTGGATGTTGAAAGCTTTATTTAACATCTCTATACACATTGAGTATATACCTGGCAAACAAAATGTTGTTGCAGATCTTTTATCTAGATTCAAATTTGATCAATCTTCTTGGGACCTTTTAAAGATTCATGTTTCAGATCCGGTTTGGATCCCTACTCATGCTGACTTAATGTGCTTAAATTATAACATTTAATTTTGCAGGTCTTCCACCAGGAGCAGCCCAGCTAACCACCCAGGCGTGTGACCGGTCGTTCCAGGCTTTCAGACCCTCCACCCATAGGTCCTACTCTCGAATGTTCTCAGACTATCTGGATTTTCTGGTGGTCTCCTGGTCAAGTAAATGTGGCAATTTTGCTAGCCTTTTTAGAATATTTATATATTTTAGAATTTGTTTTAAGCATCAAAAGTTGCAAATGTTTATCAGATCCCTAAAACTCAATCGACCTTTGACCCTGAAATCACAATCTGTATTTCAGGAAAATATGTTAAACCAGATCATCACTACTTGTCACCAGTTGGAGAACCCCTTGGTATTCACTGCCATATACTTATTGGCATTTTTCTCATTCTTGAGACTCTCGAACATTGTCCCCCACTCCACATCTACATATGATGTTTCTAGGCATTTGGCTTGTGGGGATATTATTTTTGGCAATGATTTAGCCATCATCGTAGTGAAGTGGTCCAAGACCAATCAGTTTAGGGACAAGGTCGCCAGGATCTCTATCCCTGCACTGTCAGGCTCTCCATTATGCCCTGTAACAGCATTGAGACTACTCTTACAAGCAGTCCCTGGTGTTCCTTATGATCTTTTGTTTACCATCTTTAAGCAGGGATCATATATTCCCCTTACTGATAGTATGGTCAGGAAGAACTTTAAAAGAATTACCCATATGTTGCATTGGCAGAATCTCAAATTTACTTTTCACTCCTTCAGGAGGTCTGGTGCCCCCTGGGCTTATCAACATGGGGTTCCCATTTATTTATTTATTTATTCATTCGTACATCAGATAGTACACAGGTTACAATTTTGAACTAAACACAGTTGAACAAAACACAGTTGAACATATACACAAGGTTTATACAGTGCCAACAAATTCTATGATTCCATACAAATCATTCTTAAATGGTATTTGATTCGTTTCTATAAGAGATATAAAATCTGCTAATATACCGTATCTGACAAGTACATCTTCATTATATATTTCTGACATTGTTTTTATCACTAACTGGTTAAATGCACCATAGTTTATGTTATACTTGTCTATTATATATCTGTATACTAGTAAATTGAGAGTATTACATACAGACGATTGACTTCCTTGTAATACTATGTCACAGCATAACTTTATTAATTGATTTTCAGTCTTATGAACCATGTTATGAAAAAAATTTAAAAAACGGCTATGTAACTGAACATCTACAGGGAGATTATTGCATATAAGTGGCAAATAGATAGATCTACATTTGTAGGGTAGTTGTAGAAGATATCGAATACTTTTTCTCCAAGCAGTTAGGAAGGTATTTACAGTTTTACTGCTATAATCCCACAAACTAGAACCATATACTGACATACAGAAGGTTTTAAATAACTTATACTTAATCTCTCTTGGTACATTAGGGAAAGTAGCCTTTAAACTATTAACATTAACATAGAACATATCTGTGATATTCTTTACACAAGAACCCTTATCATCAATATTGATAGTGATTCCTAGATGATTAGCACTCTTAGCTGATTTGATAAATATACCATTGAAAAACATACCTTCAATAACTGAACTCTGTGTATAATGTAGTAACTGGTACTTATCAGGATTAAATGATATACTGTATTCAGAACTAAATTTATCACACATTTCTAACTGTAACCGCATGGCTGTTTGACTTGGGGTAATAATAACAATATCATCAGCATAACTAAAGCTCCCCATATACTTTGTACCAATGTAACACCCATACCCTGAATTCTTTAATTCTATTAACAGTTTATCAATATACATAGTAAAGAGTACAGGAGAGAGCATTCCTCCCTGTTTTACACCATTTGTTACAGTGCATAAATTTGAAAAGCTTTTACCCCATTTTACACGAAGCTTTTGATGAGTATACATGTTTGCTAGAAAGCTACAAGTTAGGGGACAGAGGCCTTTTTGTCTATGAGTATTTGAAATAGTTTACAATAATGTACTTTGTCAAAGGCCTTACTAGCATCTAAAAACATAACGAATGCATCAGAATGGTTGGACTTGTAGTAATTTATTACTTCCTGGACAACAAAGGAACAACTTTTAGTTGAGTGGTTGATTTTAAACCCAAATTGATATCTCTGAGGTTGAAAACACACTTTTGTTTTGGTACAGGATAACAGATTCAAGTAATTTCCCTAACACACTACTAAGTGCAATAGCTCTGTAATTATCTGAATAATTCATTGACTTGTGCCATTAAACAACAAGGCACTTGGGCCTCTGACTGTGTTTGGCGTTATATTTCAACACAGTCCTACTCCTCTCCCTTGCTTCAAGCCTTTCACCAACACCTACTTCCTTGATGGGTGTTGGGTGTTTTTCCAAGTTTTTCTAAATTTAAAAATTTTATTTGTTCCATTTTATTCTTTGGCATCTATCTTAAAATTGGGTAATTTGCTTGTGTGCTTATGTTTCATGTTATAGTTTGTACACAAGCGTAAAATTGTAAAATTTTGCAAAATTTCTGGCTATACTGTAGTAGGGCATTATGCCTGTTATATGGCACTCATTACCAAGCTTTAAATATTATAGTCATTCATGTATATAATAGTGCATATTGATTCATGATTCTACAAACTATTTTAGTTTATTAGTGCTATATCAACTTAAAAATATATAATATATTTAATGAATGTTAAAACCCAATTTTGTGTCTTTTCTCTTGTCTGTTGTTCTAAAAACTGTTATGGATTTCTTGCATTGGGTGTGTGACCTTCTGGTGACCTCAGTTGTGCCATGATCTTCGACTTGCCCTTTGTGAGGGTTTTGGAGGGTTTCTTAATACCATTTCTTTTGCATTTTGCATCAGTGGATTTCCTATACTTGGAAATTTCTGGGGATATTGACCATCGGGTTTGTCACCCCTTGCGACCTTCTCAGGTCAGGGTCTCAACCATCTCTTGTTGGGGTTGGAAGGATAAGTAATATGCATTACTTCTTATAGCACTAATCTCTGGGGTAATGTTTTCACTGCTTTTGGCCCTTCTAAGGTAACTTGCTTGATCTCAGTTGATCTTTCACTTTTCCTGACCTTTACGCCATGGTACATATGGGTTGTGGGTTCAGGCCCCTCTGTGTCATTTCATCTCTGCATCTATTTTACAGATGCAAGATGTTTAGAATTGATATGTTCATAGGCGTAGGAACTGGGGGGCAGCAGGGGCTTTATGGTTGGGGGGGCGGGGATATCTTTTCGCCCCCCAACTTTTTGCAATAGAACTAAATTCCAATTTTGAAATTTATGTGAATTTTTACAGGTAACTCAATAATATGTGGTCAAATTACACTTTTACCTTGTTCACTGCTCAAATGTACCATTGTGTTATTTTTATGATTTTTAAAAGGAATATTTTCAATTTACTGTCATGGGATTTGTAAAATTCTGTGAAACTTTCACTTATGCAGACCAAAATCATACATATAGTAATCTTCTATATTTAATTTACCATGTTGCTAATTATTTAGAACTTAGACATGTAGTTTCAAATTCACACAGAGCAATGGTTTAGCACAGCAATATTTTTTGTCAGCTGATAACATTTTTCTTAGAAAACTCTTCTTTCTTTGGAGTGTGTTTATTGGACCTAGCCAGTCCAATGATTGTACATCCACCTCAATTTGGTCATTAACCTTGCTAAAAATAGATCTTGTATCAGCTCGACACTTGAAGGAAAGGTCACAAGTTCTGGAAACATGTAGTCAAGATATTAGAAATACCTTTCAAATGCAGAGGTGGCTATATGTATCTCTATACTCGGACAAGGTCAGGGAAACTTAGGATTACTGTCAGTCACACTGTTATCACAATGATTTCTTTTGGTAAAGGAACTTAAAATTATTTTAATTGAACTATTTGAATTTCTGTATTACCCACATGCAATATATTCTGTAAAATTAACGAAAATTGTTGGTGTCGAGTAGAGTCAGTGCAATCTTGTTCCTTACCCCCCCCCCCAACCAAAAATTGCTTTCTATGCCCCTGATGTTATTACAAAACCCCATGCATTTTAAAGGCTGTGAGAGATATTAACGTCATAGGCCCTGGTAGCCCCAGAACATCAAAAACTATGAAATCTAAATCCTGCAATGGGAAGACCTAGACTTCGCACCTGAGTCTCTAAACGCCTTCTAAATGAGACTGCGACAAGAGCAAATAATTGTCCAGAACAAAATAGTGGGTCTGAGAGTTTGAGAATATATTTCTGTAATAACGCTTGCAAAGTTGGACAAAGGATAGGATCTAGTACTCTCTAGTGTTCTCTCAGGTGTGGTATGCTTATTGTGTTCTATGCGCATCCAAACCTCTTCTATATGGCACCTCTTCATACTATAAATTGCAGTCTGCGAGTTTTACTGTGTCTAGGCAAAGCTCATATGAGAATCTGATGAACTCCCTGCAATGTATGCTGTGTCCAAAAGCAAAAGTCCAAAACCAATGTGACATAGCTAAATAGCTTAGAAAGAACAAGGGAAGTGACATAAAATGTTGCTAAGGTAGCAACAAGTGGTACATTATAAAACATGGAATGGAGCCTGATTTATTTCAGATTGCAGTGCCTTATTAAAGTAGGAGCACCAAGATGCAGTCAGCAATTTTGAAAGATTTTGAAACATATTTTTACAAGCAAGCTAGACAAATTCAATACCCTGTTCACATTATAGCTGAGACCCATTTTCATAGCAAACATTAATTTTATTAGATTCTAATTAAGAAATTAATTTGGTGACAAGGAATGCTTGAGTTTCATAAACTGTATATGGTTGAGCCACATCCCTTCTGTGATCGGCTGACATTTTGGCCAATCAAAAGGGAGGTGCGGTAAGAGACAAAGTTAACATTGTTGTTGGCAAAGTTTACATTATTGGCTAAGTTTACATTATTGGCAAAGTTTTCATTATTGGTGAAGTTTACATTGTTGTTGGCGAAGTTTTCATGGTTGTTTGCGAAGTTTTCAGTTTACATTGTTGTTGGTGAAGTTTACATTATTGGTGAAGTTTTCATTGCTGTTGCTGAAGTTTTCATTGTTGTTGGTGAAGTTTTTATTATTGGTGAAGTTTTCATTATTGGTGAAGTTTACATTGTTGTTGGTGAAGTTTGCATTCTTGTTGGCGAAGTTTTCATTATTGATAAAGTTTTCATTATTGGTGAAGTTTTCATTATTGTTGGCGAAGTTTTCATTGTTGATGGAGTTTTCATTATTGGTGAAGTTCTCATTGTTGTTGGTGAAGTTTTCATTATTGTTGGGGAAGTTTTCATTGTTGATGGAGTTTTCATTGTTGGTAAAGTTTTCATTGTTGGTGAAGTTTACATTGTTGTTGGTGAATTTCTCATTGTTATTGGTGAAGTTCTTATTGTTGTTGGCGAAGTTCTCATTGTTATTGGTGAAGTTTTCAATGTTGTTGGTCAAAGGTCAAAGTTGGGGTTTTACGTCCTGTTCAACAGCCAGGGTCATATTGGGACAGGTCCTCAGAATTGCCACTTGTGGGACTCGAACCCACAGAGGTGACAGCCTATGATTAGATGCCAAACTTGCTAACCACTAGGCCACTGAGGACCTCTCAATGTTGTTGGTGAAGTTATAGAGTAGAAAGTTTGCAACAAAAATGATATGATGGTTTTTGAAACACTGTGGTGGCACTAATACTCTTTCGTATGGAGCTGATTCAGTGCCAACTTTGCCATAGTCAGAAATTTTAACAGAACTGATATACAACGCACTATTTCATGTCTTCTGTTACTACCTTATATCACTACATTATTAAACCTCATCTCACTTAGCTTATGAGGGGTATATTTCCCACCATGTAGAAAAAATGAAAAGCCTAGTTTGGGGATACTGCGATAAACATAAACTTTTTCTCATTGTAGTTCTTCAGTGTATGTATGTTGCCATGTGCACAAAACAAAGTACTGACCCCAAACAAATAGTCAATGGCAATTAACATAGTATTTGGATTGTAAGTATTGCTATAAGTATTTACTGGGAATAGAAAAAAAAACTTTGTCTAATCTAATCTAATCTACTGCTTTGCAGGCGCAATATCTTCCCAACTAAGGGGAACTCAGTGCACTAGTTAACAAAAATCATTCTTAATAATGAGAGTTGAGGGGCGTTCAAGTTGAGTAATCCGGAGTTGTGGGTGAAACCGAAAGGGAAGGAAACTAAGTTGGGAAACTAGAATTAAAGATGTGGGTTTTGAGGTGTTTCCTAAAAGATGTGACTGTTTCTTATTTGGAAGGGGAAAGAGTTCCAAAGAACTAGGGTGTAGTTACTAAAAGAATTAGAAAAGTGTTTAATTGATTTATGAACTCTGCAGTCAAAAGAGGGGGGTATGAAGGTACTTGAGTTTAGGGGTATTATGCCTTGTATTTCTCGAAGAAGTGTAGGGGTAATTAATTCTCTTATTTAAACTGGTTGACCTTGGTTAAGGATTTTGTATGTAATGAGGCCTATTTTGAATTGTACCCTGTACCTGACTGGGAGCCAATGGAGTTTTTTCAGTTGAGGGGTGATGTGAGAAAATTTTGAGGAATGGGTGACAACCCTGTAGAGTAAGTTTTGGACTAGCTGCAATCTCCTTAACTCAAAATCAGTGAGTGATAAGAAAAGGGAATTGCAGTAGTCCAGTCTGCTGCTTACCAAAGCTTTTGCTAGAAGAACTCATGTTTTAAGGTCTAGAAGGGGACGAATTCTGTAGAGATCTCTCGAATGAACTCTGGGGGACTTTATGGCCTGTGACACATGGTCAGAGAAGGCGTAATTGGAATCAAACACCACTCCGAGGTTCTGACACTTTGTGCCAGTGAGACCTGATTACCAAGAATATTGATTGGAAAGTGAGGAAGGAGTTGTTCACAGTTGTTTTTCGAACCTATCAAAATGAACTTGGTTTTGTCAGGGTTGAGTTTTAATTTTTTGTGAACATGAAATTTTGAATGTTGTATAGGTAATTCTTTAGTTTTTGTATAGAGTGAAAGAAATTTGCTGGAGAGAGTGTAATGTTTAACTGGGTGTCATCAGCATAGAATTGGTAATCAATACTACTGAAAGAGTGAATGATTGAGCTGATTGGGTTAGTGTGGAGAGAAAAAAGAATTGAACCAAGGACAGAGCCCTGGCAAACCCCATACTGGAGGGTAACAGGATGTGAGAGTGTGCTGCCTACCTTGACCGAGTGTGTCCTTCCCGACAAGTATGATTTGAACCAGCCTAGTGCCAGTTCACTGATTCTATAGTAACCATTTAGTGTGTCCAGGAGAATGGTGTGGTCAATGGTATCAAATGCAACAGAGAGATCTAGAAGTGTAAGGGCCATATTGAAAAGAATATCATGTGAATATTAAGGAGGGCACTTTCAGTAGAATGGTGTTTTCTATAAGCCGATTGGAAGGCAGTCATCAGGCCGACTTCATCAAGGTGAGTTTCAAGTATCATCCTTAGACAAAGAACTTTTTTTACAAAACTACAGGCCTGTCTCTAATCTAAAAAAATTTATACATTAACATTCTTCATTTGTATAAAATAAGGTCTACAGTTGTAGAGAAACATCAGGATAATTTACCCTGTCTTAACCCATTTCAAAGAGCAGTTCCATTGAAACAGATAATCTCCCAATTTGTCCATGGTGAGTCAGTATCTTGGAGGGAGATTTGCTATGTATTAACGACCCTATTGAACTTTAAGTTCTTTTTTCTGCTTATTTTGGTGGCCCGCTTGCTTTGTTCATTACATGTAGTTACCTCTGCGAAAGAAGTTATGTTTTGGGATGTATTCATCTGTGTGTAGGCTTATGTCACAACTGCTCCAAAACTAATGAATATATCTTTCAAAAAAATGTATGTGGGTAGGGCTGAACAAGGAAAGAACTGATTAAAATTTGAGAAAGATCCAATTCATAGTCTACATACAAAACAAGATCCTAAATTTTCAGCCGTCCTATTTTCAATGATTTGGGGTTTGCATTTGCCTTGTGGGTTTCATTCAAAATAAGAAAAAGGCAGCGTTTGCGTGAAATTATAATATATGGATATACTCGACATCTTGTTGGAGCTCTGTTCTCTAGGAGTACTTTCTAGTTTTGAGATGAATTTGTAAAGGAACATAATTGTACTTACGTCATATATGTATTGAAAACTCATGAACTAATTACGCTTGAAGAGTTATTAGTACTGGCAGCAACCCATCCTCTGTTAAACAGAGAAAATCAGTGACCTCATAAAACAGCCAGTCTTCTCAGTCATCATTATTTCACAACCTTGGTTTGTGCAACCTCATTGATAAGCATACCCCAGTCAGGAAGAAAAACATACCACAGTATCCACACACTGGTTTCATGAACATTGGCATCATTCCTACCAAACGTTTCATGTGAGAGAGCATGGTCTTTGTGGTGCTGTGTTGATATGGATAAATTCCTACCTTTCTAGTCGCAAACAGAAAATTAAACTAGGAGACAGTCATTCTGAGGCGCTTAATCACTAGGTTGCACTTTTTTCTCCATGTTTCGACTGTCCTTTTTGGATTCCAGAGCATTAGAGTATCCTCCTCAATTTTGCACTACATGTTTTTATTTTTCATTATTATTGTTACATGCACTGAACAGCGGAGTCTGTTTCTGCGAGGAAAGCTAGAAATTTCCTGTCAAATATTTCACTTCAACCCTTTAGTGTTCAAGGTGACAAATGTTTTTGTGAGATATTGGCTCCCAAAAATAGATCAAAGGTTAAAGATAGGGTATGTGCCTACTTTAACAGCCAACTCAAATAGATCAAGGGAAGGAAGTTAGTATTATAGGGGAATTATTGCCTCGTGGTCTCCAATGACCAGGTGTTAAGGTTCTGGATTTCGGGATAGAAGGTCTGCAGGTTAAGGTCAACAGAGTTACATGCCAGATAATCACACAAAGGAAGAGCAGTTCTGCATATATTATTTATAACTGGAGATATTAATGCAATTGATGCTAAAATTATTATTCCTATTGACAATTATTTGATACATCACAACATTGTTACAATGCATGTAAGATATTAATCGTGTGTAAAAGAGTAAAATTATGAATGGTTTAAATATTGTTTAGATAATTTATGCTATGACAGCATTTCAAATATATTAATATAGCTACAAATCCAAGACATCAATTTTATTAATTAATTTAATCTCCCCCAAAGTCCTATTTTCCCTTGTTTCCAAGTTAAAGGGGACAAGTTGAAAAATCATTTAATAATAATAAATTTAGTGATACAGTATCTCAATTTCATGGGAGATATTAAGTCAATTTTTCGAGATAATTATCTCAATTATTTGAGATATTAAGCCAATTGCTTTTTAATATAAATCAAAAATTGCCGATAAAAAAAAAACAAAAAAAAATTCCAGTCCCTATAGTTTGATAGAAATATAGGAAGGAAAAACTTCCAAAGTCAAGGAAGTTATTCAAGGGAGACCATAAATCCAGCTGCGGCAGCGGTGATCAGTCAAACCTATGTGAACACAAATAAGAACCCCTGAAAGGCTGCTCATATAATGGAATGCCCACATTCATTATGCACTTTGGTTGTATGATGTCACACGTCTTTGAAGAATTATTACAAATGCCATTACCCACAAGCGCCTCACTCATCCCCTAGCTGTCCTGTTATTTTCTCAATAATTGGCTTAGTGTCTGAAAAGTCTTGAGATAACTACCATAAACAATTGACTTACTCTCTCATCAAAAACTTCACTTAATATCTAAGAAAATTGACTTGATATCTTGAAAAAAGACCTTATATTTCAAAAACTTGAGATAATTACCTAAACAAATTGACTTAGTATCTAAAACAATATCTCATCTCATATTAATATCACAAGAAATTGAGATAATTATGTCCAAATATTTAGATAGTGTCTCAAACAATTGTGATATTATCTCATAAAATTGACTTAGTATCTCAAAAATCGAGATACTATCTCACTAAATTAATTTTTTAATTGAGCCTGTCACTCGTCCATACTTTCTATCATTGAAACAAATGTTCTTCTGTTAAGATGTTCGGATAGTTCCGAGATCCTATTTTATCAACAGAACTAAACTGTCACATGAATGTAAATAGCATTGTCATAATTTCGTAATATTAAAAATATTGTTTTCCTTTGCAATAGTGTTCTGTAATACACATATTCATGTCTCAATTAGAGGCTTCCTGGGGGCTCAAACCCATAACCTATCACTCTAAACAGTGAGCTACAAGCGAAATCCATACTAGTCGAGACAGCTGTGATAATGCTATCACGTTTTTGCTCCTGCTATATTAAGTACTGTTGTGATGACAGAAGATGAGATCATATTTTAAACCCATTTGATGTTTTTTAAGACAAGTAGCCCCAAATCTTTTAAACTATTCAAAAATACGACAAGACAAGTAACCCCAGGGTCGATATTCACGAAGGGTTTTAGACTTAGCCAGGTTTTAGGCTTAAATCCAGTCTTAAAGGTAAGACTTTTGTCTCAGCTAAGTTTTGTCTTAACACCATATTCACAAAGGATGACTTAGCTAGGTCCAAGATTATCAAATTGTGACCTTTCTTTTCTATTCAAACTATACTATTGGTGACATATATCCTTCATTTAATGCATTTTATCTGAGGAAGTGCCGTTTTGAAATGGAAAACCTTGTTACCACATATGAACTTCCCAAAGACTGCTTTAGTGAGGTGTTCTGTATAATTAAACTTTATTTACAGCCATTTCAAATTTTGAAGTGGAGAAAAGTTTATGGTGGCCATATTTAAGTCCTCTTTACAAAATTTAAGCCCACTACCAACCAATCTTAAAGTTGAGCCCTTCGCTAAGCCTAAGACCGGTCTTAAATTCTTTGTGAATACCACCTAAGACAAAACTCTTAAATTTTGGGTGGCAGAAACTTGAGACGAAAGTCTCAACTTTAAGCCTAAGCCCTGGGTAAGACCTTTCATGAATACAGGCCCAAATCTTTTAAACTATTCAAAAATAAATGTGTGACACTTTAGTGAGCTATAATTGCTTATGTGGGTGTCCACCACATGACTAAGCTCCCCGATTAAGGGTTTTTGGGAGTCGGTTTCAAATATTTGCTTAGTCCCGGACGTCCTGTAAGGGTCAGTAGTTGTCGGTTGTGGCCGTGAGAGAAATCAAACATGTTGGATATCTCTCACAACTCAAACCGATTCTTATTTCCCGCCGTCAAGAAAATGTCCAGTCCCAGGCTTCCTCAGGCCTCCTCAGACCCAAATTTACACAGTCCTATGTTGTCCCAGGCTAAGTTTCATGAGTGTGAAAGGGAATCGGTTTCATTAGTCCCAGGAAGCCTCAGACAGTCCCAGGTGTCCTGCGACCCAAACATCCAGGTCTGGGACTAAGCCCCGACTAAGAGAATCCGACCCTAACCGATCCAAGCCGGCGTCCTCAGGCCACCTGGGACAACACAAATTTAGTCCGCGACAGTCTGAGGATGCCCCAGGAGGCCTGGGACTAAGAACCGATTAAGAGCCGACTGTTTTCCGCACATCGGAAATTAAAATGAGGCAATGAGGGGGTCTGGGACTGTATAAGGGACTGCGCACACATTTTCGTTGTTACTGACTGGTTGGCTACTGAGAGACATGTGTCTCTGTTTTGTAGGGGTTTTCATTTTTTTAAATATCATGTAATACTTGAGCTTAAGGCAAATTTTACAGTTAGGAGACACATTTTACTTTTTAACTTTATTTTTTGCTATTGATTGGAGTTATGAGGAAAGAAAAAGGAGGGAAGAGAGGAAAGAAGAAGATGGATGAGAGGCAAGAGGAGAGGGAGAAGGAAAGTGGAGAGGTGGAGGAAAGGATTGAAGAAAGGATGGAGGAGGGTACAGAGGAGGGTACACAAGAGACTGAGGAGCGATTGGAACTTACTGAGGAAGCTTGCGAGGAAGAAGAGAGGTGTGAGGAGGATTTAGAGAGTCATTCGGCAGCCAAGAGAGCCAGGGTCTGTTCAATTTTCACTGACAGCCAAGAAACTGCAATTGTGGAGTTTGTGAAGGAGCATCCAGAGCTCTATGACAAGGAGCATGCACGTTTCCACAACAGACAGAAGAAGGAGGCTCTCTGGGCAGAAATCTCTGCAGAACTGAAGCTCCAGCCCTTTGATGTCAGAAGGTGGTTCGAATCTCAGCGAACATGTTATGGCAAGCTGTCAAAACTACAATCTGGCCAAGCCCCAAGGGAGATGACCAAGACACAGTCCTGGGTCTACCAGCAGATGGGTTTCCTTAAGACCCATATCAGATGAAAGGGGGCCAGCAGAAGTTCAGGGTTCGAGGCCAGTCCAAATACCAGCAACCAGGACGAATCTTGTGGGTCTGCTACTGATACAGAACACCTTGAGTCCAGTGTCCTCAGAGGGAGTAGAAGTCAACCTATGTTCACATCTACACCAGTTTCAACCGACTCCAAGATACTCAAGCACTTTGACCAGATGAGGACATTGATCTCAGGATTCCTGCAGCAGAAGTCAGACAGGCAGCCCTTCTTTGACTACGTGGCATCAGAGGCTGAAAAGATGACCCAAGAGGAATTTGAGGACCTTAAGGGCAGAATTTTTAGAGATCTTGAAAGCATCAAGAGCAACCGTAGAAGTCAACCACTAGCCAGAAGATCAGCCACTATTACCACGGAGTCCCAGAGGGTCAGCATACTGCCAACAACCACTCAACAGGCATCTACTTCTACCCAAGCAGCAGCTAGCAGCAGTTACGTCTACTACACACCAAGCCCCCTTGGCTTTGGCAACCCTCCATCAGTTCTAACAGTACAGGACGAGGGCAGTAGACACAACTTAAGTGGAATACTAAGCCAGCTACCAGATCTGACATCTACACAGATCATTGAGCAGCCTCAGCAGCAGCAGCCGCAACTCTTCACTATCATAACTACAGTACCTCCTCAACAGCAGCAGCCTCCTCAGTAGCCATCCATTCAGGGTGGGTCTTTGACCTGCCAGGCCCTTTCCAGGGCCACCCAAATATTCCAAAAACAATTATTTAGCTGCAACTTATTCCAATTCCCCTCCCAAAACGTAACAGTTCAGTGCAAATACTTATCACAAAAAAAGTCCAACACCTACACCACCCCAAACATGATCAAATAACCCATGGTACCACACATAACCAAAAAAGGCCAGATAGAAAAAAAATAAAATAAATAAACTCCCAATATGGCCAATAATCAGCCCATTTTTAGCTTAAAATCCATGGGAATGGTTAAAATCTTTAATAAAAAAGTCCAACACTTACACTATCCCTAGAGTTAAAAAGAATTATCACATACTTACCAACCCACAAACACACAAACCCAATACCAAACCTAACCCCCAACTAAACAACATACAAACCAAATACAAAACCTAACCACCAACCCACAAACACACAAACCAAATCTCAAACATAACCACCAACCAAGAAACAGACAAACCCAATAGCAAACAGAACCCAAACGAAAGAACTGACAAACTATTTTGCAAACATAAGCCCCCATCATTGTAAAGAAAACCAGTTTGGTGATTATATTTCCTAAATATTTGTGAAGTGGAGTAAAAGATTTTAATTTTAAGATTTCCAGGAAGACATTTCTGTTTCAAATATTTTTCCCCAAAAAAACCCAAATGTAAGTATAATTAGGATGTAGCTTTCAAAATATATGCAATATTTATTCCATTTAGGAAGTTATGTTTGGGTTTGTGTGTTGTTTTTGAGAATTATGTTTAGCACTGGGTTTGTCTGTTTGTTAGTTGGGTGACTTCTGCAAGGCATTGGGTTTGTCTGTTTGTTGGGTGGGTGACTTATGTCGGGCATTGGTTTTGTTTGTTTGTTGGTTGTGTGACTTCTGTTGGGCATTGGGTTTGTCTGTTTGTTGGGTGGGTGACTTATGTCGGGCATTGGTTTTGTTTGTTTGTTGGTTGTGTGACTTCTGTTGGGCATTGGGTTTGTCTGTTTGTTGGGTGGGTAAATTATGTTGGGCATTGGTTTTGTCTGTTTGTTGGTTGCGTGACTTCTGTCGGGCATTGGGTTGTCTCTTTGTTGGGTGGGTGAATTATGTTGGGAAATGGTTGTGACATTTGGAACAAGCACAGCTGATTAATTGTTTTTTGAATATTTGGTAGTCCTGAAAAGGACTGGTTATTAGTCCTAAAAAGGACTGGTTACTACAGCAGGAGTTATATTCTGCCATCTTGCCAGGCCACTGCTCCCTCATTATTGAAGTAGTCCTTGAGGTAATCCCTCTGTCTTTTGGCTTCTCTAGCAGGCTTTCTGCCTGGACCACCACCAGCAGCACCACCAATCAGTCGACAATCACCAGGCACATCATCTTCATCATCTCCAGGCTCTTGACCACCATGTTGACCTTGATACTGGCTTCTCAGTATGTTGTGCAGAACCACACAGGTAAAAACCACTTCCCTCACTGTTGCTGGGGGGAGTTCAATAGTGGTCAACATCACTCTGAATCTTGAGACCAGGATGCCAAAAGCGTTCTCAACAACTCTCCTGCCCCTTGATATTCTGTAGTTCGCAATCCTTTCCTCTCTGGTTAACATCATTCTGCCATAGGGTTTCATGAGCCAGGTCTTCAGGGCAAATGCATCATCTGCCAGAATGAAGTAGGGGACATCTCTACCACCCTGGGTTATAGGAGCTGGGTCAGGGAAGCCTATCCTGCCATGCTCAATCCTCCTCTTCAGCTGAGAGGCATTAAATATCTGGGCATCTGAGCAAGATCCAGCTGTACCAGCATCCACCCATCTGAACTTGTACTGACCATCTACCAAGGCCAACATTACCATTGAAAAGAACCCCTTGTAGTTGTGGTACAGGGCTCCAGTGTTCTTGGGTTTCTTCAGGGCCACATGCTTTCCATCAAGGGCTCCCAGGGCATGTGGAACATTCCACCTGATCCTGAATTCCCTTTCCAGTTCTTTCCACTCATCTGGAGTAGTAGGACATCTGAGGTACTCTCTGGGAATCATAGACAAATCGGCCCTTTGCCAAATCAGCCCCCGTCAAATCGGCCCCCAAAATAAAATTACCTGGTTAAATCGGCCCCCTGTAAAATAATTTATGGTCAAATCGGCCCCCTATAAAATAACATATGGTCATAATTTTTAAAGTCACAGCAATAGATAAAATATTATCTATTTAAAATATAAAATTAATAATATTGGTGATTTATTATGTAATTCAAAGGGATAAAATATCATCAAAGGGAACAATCAGATTTTAATGTCTAATACTGTTTGTTTAACATTTTAGCAAGTAATCCCTATATTAAACAAATACCAAAGATCACTAAAGTTATAATCCCATCAACAGAGGCTGTGCAAGCAATGTAATTGCACTTTTAAAAATTCTTAGGTTACAAGGGATTGATTACAGTATCTTGACATCTTTCATGTGTGTTAATTACACTTAGCCAAACAACATATAACCAATTGTCTCTATTGTTAATACATAGTTATGCATATTTATCCACCCATTAGTACGAACCTGATTACAATTAAATGGCGCTTTTCCTCTATAAAAGGGCTTCTTATTTTCTCCAATCATCATTCAGCTTTGGAAGTCCAAAGTAGCCTGATATCACTCAAAGAATGCAGAGGCTATGCATTTAGTATAATTGCACTTTTAATAAGTTACAAGTATGTAATGGATATTTATCAAACCAGTTGAATGCTCTCTGCAGGTCTATAAATAAGTTTTAATTACAAAAGTTTTCAACTGGGGGCCGATTTATCCAGGGCCAAAATTTTAGGGGGCCGATTTGTCCAGGGCCGACTTTTTTAGAGGGCCGATTTGGCAAAGGGCCGATTCATCCAGCTCCCCTCTCTGGTGAACTCATCCTGGATGGCCCTGCAGACCTCTGGTAGAAACTTGGAAATGGTGGATCTGCCAACCCTGAATTGATAGGATAATGATGTGTATGACTCTCCAGTGGCCAGATATCTGATGGTGAGGGCTAACTTCTCCCCAACACTGATTGGAGCTCTGTAGTTGGTGGCCTGCCTGGCTAGACGTGGTTCCAGTCTGGTCTTTATCATTTCAAAGAATTCTGGCGTCATCCTCATGTAGTTGGTGAATCCTGGAATGTCTGTGGCATAGAGTTCAGCCATAATGTTGTGGTAGGCCCCCCTCTTTTCTCTCTGTAGTAGCCATGGCCTGACCCACATGTTGTGCCTTCTTCTAGGTCTCTGTCTGGCTGCTGGTGGTGGTGGTGTTTGAGGTGCTGGTGGTGGTTGCTGTGGTCAACGTAGAAATAGCAAATACATCATTATATGTAACTGAATAAAAACTAAAAAAGCCCTAAGTTGTTGTTGAAGCTGTCTGTCATTAAAAGGTGGCATCCTGCTGTGTTTCTAGAAAGATGATGATGATTAGATTGCGGAATTTATATATATATATACCCAGAAAATCCAGCTATTTTGCAAAACAATAATCGGCGATCATGGTCAGGGGAAGACTGAGGAGGCCTGAGGACGCCTGAGGACGCCGGGACTTAATCGGGGCTTAGTCCCAGGAGGCCTGAGGCGTCCTGGGACCCAGTCGGTAGTGTACGACAAGATCGTGGTTCAAACCGAGCAGAAAACTGGCTTAATCGGTTCTTAGTCCCAGACCAAAGATAAATCAAGATAACTATCTTCTTTCATAGAAAAAATGTAAATTCGAGCATAAGAAAATATAAGAACATGCAAACATGTACAATTTTCAACTACATTTTTAATTATAACTTAGGAGCTAGAATATATGAGACTTACATATTGGGAATTAATTAACAGAATTAATAGTAAGAGGTACAATAGCAGGTGTTATTAGACATTAGACATAATTATACTAAGTCGACAATTAGCAGCAATACATATTAACCCCGACCCTACTATTCTTTCATATTCATCTGTGACAAAGATTTATGCTTTTGCAGGTTTTCACCTTTCAACAATATCTGTCCTTTAACTATAATAATATTATCTTGAAATGATAGACTGAAGAAGTTTCAACCTAACATGAACACAAGTTAATTTGAAGCTACTGGCAATGTATTCAGCATTGCATATTGCAAAACAGTTCCTTCACTGGACTTATCAGCAGTGCGCAAAGAATTGTCAATATCCCAAGAACCTCCACATAATTTGCATGTCCAGGGTGAAACTCTTTCAAGAAAGTTCTCTGTGATGTGTACAGCAACAGGAGCAACAGAACATAACTGATGGCTATTGTAGAGACATTGAACAGTTTTAAAATGTTAGTAAATGTTATATTGCCCAGTCCTATTAATAAAATATACAAGGCCACAAATAAGACGCACAATCGTCCAGTCGGAAAGGTGTACAGTGGTAAACCATTGGTCTTAGTCCAGATGACGTTTGCCAAGAGAGAACATAATGCATCAATGATTCCTGACCAAAAAAGCAGAATGTTTGGTACAATATCATTGTCCTTGCCTACATATGAATAAATTGCTCCAAAGGCAGCTGAGATAAAGAGCAGAATATAACCGAAAATTAAAGGAGAAACTGGTATGGAATACCTCATGTTGTTGATGAAGATGTAATATTTGTCCTGTGTTGACATACAGTTTTTTGTACCAGTACTGACCATTTCATAAGTGAACGAGAAACTAGAATTATTGTTATCTGTAGGGATACTTTCTTCTTGTTGGATAACACTTTCTTGCCAATATTCACAGGGGACTTTCTGTATGACACACGATTCTCCCAATTCCACAGTCCATGGCTGAGCGAGTAATATTACGCCTATGCAAGCAAGCACGGCAGGCAGTAATCTAAACAACTGTATCTGTTTCTTGAATATATCCACTGCTGTTGTCAGAAGGATGCTCATGATTACATATATGGCCTCCATGTTACCGACTGGCCAAAATGATGCTGTGAAAAACAGACTTGTGGAAGCGCAGATATTGCACAGTGAGAAACTAATGACAGTGAATAACTGCTCCTTCTTAAGGAGCAGTGAAGTTCTGCTCACAATTGCAAAGCATAACATGGCAAAGGCTTCCATAGCAAATCGGATAGTGTTGAGCTGAAAGATGATGGTTGTTCCAGTGCCGAGTTGAGAAGCCACTGTACCTCCGCTGCGGACAAGTAAGAGAAAAAGTAGGAAAAAATGAGAAACCATGCATGCTTTTGAAAATATGCCACATTTCTCACTTTCTTGTGAGGAGTCCGTTCCACCCTCTGTGCCATATTGTTTCAGCTCATTGGTCAGCTTCACACTGTCAGCTCTGAAATTATAATGATTTATGCCATTAATATCTGCTACAAAAATAATCAACTTTAGTGATATTAGCAAAGCACAACATAGCAATACCTGATCATTTGGACAGTCAGTAAATTCTATATCTCTAATAGGGTACAATGGTAGGAATTGAATTTTTAGTCACTTTAGGGTATTATGTTCATTCAAATAACTGTGGTCATATTAAGCCAGGTTCTAGTGCAGATTATATGTTACCATGGGCTGGAATAATACCTATATCGACAGGCCCTAGGGCCAAGTGACTAAATGCCAAAAATTGGTAAAACATGCCACCAAAAGCCTCTTATACGCCCATTTTACTTATACAATAAGACAACTAAGATAATTTTAAACTTGGGGAGTGATATGACTGATTATGTCAAAAAGGGGTGAGAAAAACTGACAGAACCTTTAATTTTCTCCTGCTCCCCGCATAACTTGGAAGAACCGGGGAAAAAATTTTAATTTGTGGTTACTTTGTGTATAAACCACTGACTATTGATTGAAATCTGCATTCATAGAAGCATAGGCTATAAATATAGTTTACGCACAAAAAGGCAAAACAATAAATATTTTAGAAGGCTTCTTAATGTGCGATAATATAATTTAGATACTTAAAAAGCAGGGCCGGTATTCACTAACATTCCTATCTTAGTCTTAGTCCTAACTTAGTCCTAAGATTTTTATCACAAAAATATGTTGGGAAATTTTCCTAGTAAAATTGATATTCACAAAGCATCATAGTCTTCTCTTAGTTCTAACTATTGTCATAAAGTTGGGAATGCTTAGTTCAGAACTCCTCTAAACTGTACTTAATGCATCCATTGTGACACAAAAAGCAGGCAAGAAGGTTTACAGCACATGATGAAATCTCAGTGGTTTTAATGTGGTTACACAAAGTCTCGTAAGATTTGCAACTTTGGACTAAGATAATATTAGGAAAAATGTCCTAGTTAGGATATGTTTAGTGAATACTAAGTTTGGACCTATCTTAACTAAGACAAATGTCATAAATTTTATGACTAATATAGGACTAAGATTAGGAATGTTAGTGAATACCACCCAGCGCCCAAACTTTGTACAATTTGCATATAGAGAAAGTACTGAAGGTATTTAATTTATTGCTATTGTGACTTCTACTACCATGTTAGATATGGCAATGTAAACCAGATTTATGAATGGCAACCAAATGTTATTTCATCTTCCAGTTTGTGCCGGTCACATGAAAGAACAACTTTAAGGAATCTCGCATGGACTCTAGTGATTCAATACAAAACTTATTCCAGACTGAAAAAGTTGGTGGTTTTTCACAGCGGTCAGCAGGTTTGCATTATTACTATCTTCAGTAACTAATGTACAGATCCATGTGTGTTGACGAAAGACTGTAATGTTAGTTATGTAATATCCTGACTTCTGAACAGGAAAACCAGTTTGCTACCAACATCTATAAGACCCACAAAGAGAAGACTAAGACAGCCACCTCGTCTCCCTTCCCAGTTGATCCTGGCACAGTTCAGATCCTAGGCAGCTTGAGCAAGAGAAATCTACAGAAACTGCAACTACCAGCAAGCAGAAGGTAGTTTTAGTTAAGTCTACCCCGTCTAAAGAGGCTAGCAAGAAGAAATCCAGTAAGCCATTCAGTGATTATATCAGGGCTTTGGATGAGTGATCCCAGAGGTTTGTTAGACTTGAAGCCATGCTGTTAACAAAGACATTAACTCTGCCAGTTTCACCGGTGAAGCAGCCAGTAACTTTTGTGACTTCTGAGAGACCTTTTATACCTCTAAGTCAACCTGCAATTGGTCAGAGTCTATTGGACCGTACACCTAAGTCACTTCAAATCAGACCAGTGAGTCCTTTTTGCAGCCTACTGAACTGGTCAGTTAGATCCATGACTTCTAATTGTCATTATAATCCTATACCCCTAAAATCAAGTGCTTTGACATGGCCTGCACAATTTGTTATAAGAGATACCTCTAGAATAAACTTCAAAATTAATTTGTAAAAATGACCTGTAAAAAGAGTATTATTTATTTTACAAAAGACAAAAGCACTGGTTGCGGAAGTGACAATGGATATGAGTTAAATGATCTCATGGATTTCACACGAAATTGCGTTATCATAATCTAAGAAACACCCTAAAAGGTACTTCGATAAACCATTTGTGGGTTAAGTATCTGTATAACTTGTGCTTGTATCAATGCTGATCATAATCCCTTAAAAATCCAAGCTATACAGATAAATAATTTAAGGTTCATGGCATGGCAGGTAACAGTACATACAGCCTTGCTTCCTTTTATCATTTATTATTACTACCATCAATAAATGTAATGTTCATAGTTTAGTAATGGCCACATATTGCTAAAGCCTTCTCATTCTATTATTTATTATTACTGCCGCCAATAAATGTAATGTTCATATTTCAGTAATGGCCAAAAACGGTTAAAGCCTTTTCATCCTATTATTTATTGTTACTGCCACCAATAAATGTAATGTTCATGTGTCAGTAATGGCCACATGTTGTTAAAGCATTTTCATCCTATTATCATTTATTGTTACTGCCACCAATAAAAGTAATGTTCATATTTCAATAAGGGCCACAAACTGTTAAAGCCTCTTCATCCTATTATCATTCATTGTTACTGCCATCAGTTAATGTAATGTCCATATTGCAATAGTGGCCACCTATTGTTAAAGCTTTTTCATCATATTATCATTATTATTACTATTAACAATAAATGTTATGTTCATAATTCTGTAATTGCCAAATATTGTTAAAGCATTTTCATACTGTTATCATTTATTGTAGCTAACACCAGTAACCATAATGTTTATATTTCAGTAATAGTCACATTTTGTTAAATCCTTTTCAAGCTGATATCATTTGTGTTACTAAGATCAGTAAATGTAATGTTCAGATATCAAGAATTGTCATATATTGTTAAAACCTATTGGTGTGTATTTGTTTCATTCAGTTTTGGAAGAGTTATACTTTATGATATCCAGTTATGTTAGGTTATGTTTTGGATGTGTCTGTTTGTCTGTTTCTGTTTATGATTACTCTAAAAGTATTACATAGATCTTTCTTAATTATTATGCAGATAGCGCCTGTCCAAAAAAACAGAGACATTATTATGTTATCTTTTTAGGAAAATTCCAAATCATATTCTGGAAACAAAAAAAGTCCTGATTTTTCGAAGGTTTGGATTTACTTTCAATGACCAGTTTTGTGGTTGATATTCTCCTGAAAGTAATGAGCCATTTTCATGTAATTGTTTATGTGGGCATGGCCTGGACAAAGGGATGAGTGATTACATTTGGTTTGTTTATTTGGGGTTTTACGTCGCTTTCAACACTGTACAGGTCATATCACGACGGGTAGTTGGAAGGGCAGAGGAAACCAGTACATATAGTTCGTTAGGGTTCTGTACTGTAAACTGCCGACCAATGGCAAGCAACTACCAGCTTTCCCATTTGAGGCCGTGCTGGGGATCGAACCCCGGCCTCAGAGGTGGGAGGCGAGAGTGTTACCACTCTGACACTGTGGCCCCGTGATTACATTTGGGGAAAGAGCTGAATCATAGAGGGCCCTGTTGGAGGTGTGTAATTTACAAGTGCTTTCTAATTTACCAGATTTTGAAGGTAATTGTAGACATTAAAGTTTGTCAAACAGTGATTTTCTTTACTTGCATTTTGCATCAATATTTTAATGTTTTTTTTCTAATTGAATATCACTGTAGAACTTATGTCACTGTTTTGAAGTACTTGTTCAACATGTCGAAATATCAATATCACTTGCCTTTGATATATTTAAGGTAGGCAACGAACTTCAATGGTTGAGCAGCACAGTATTGTTTACCAAGTTAGGTCCCCTTGGATTATGTTTGGCATTAATTGTTAATTTGTTAAACTCTGTGATTTCAGACACGTCTTTTTTCTTACTCATCATGTTTCTGTGCTTTTGGCTAATGCTCTTGTTAGTAGTCGGTTGCTACTGCAACTCACTATTCAGGAGCCTGTCCAAGTTCAATCTATAGAAATTACAGTGCATCCAAAAGAGTGCAGCCAGAATTGTATCAAACACCAGTCAATACACCAATATAACTCCTGTGCTTAAGCAATTGCATTGGTTTTCTGTCGAACAGCACACAGTGTTTAAGACAGCCACACTTGTTTATAAGTTTCTTCAAGCAGGTTTTCCTAGGTATTTTGCTCCATATCTTTCTTCCTACAGAAGTTCTTATAATACAAAGTGGAGTCAAAGTGGTGGCAATTTCCTTGTCATTCCAAAGTTCTGCCCTTCTGTTCATAAATCTGTCAAACAGTTTGGTAATAGTTTTGCTTTTGATGCTCCTACTGCGTGGAATGCTCTTCCAGATAAGATTCCTGCCTCTCCTTCCCTGGCCTCTTTCAGGAAGCAGCTTAAAACCTGTACACCAAAGCACGCCCACCTAAGCCTGGATCATCCCCTGGCATTCTGTATGGTGTTTGACCCCTCTTCTATCTCTGGATATTGAAATTTGGTCGACTGCTTTTTTGGTTTTGGAGATTAAGCACTATAAAAGTCCAATTAGAACTAGAATTAGAATTGGTACCCTGCAATAATAGAAATCAACACTATATGTTTGGGATCTTACCAATCTTAACATTGGCGCTAGTCCAATATAGGTTCATAAACCTTTAAGCTTCTCTTACATCCCATTGTACGTGTAAATACGCAGAAGTAGGCTACAAATATTATTGAAAAATCTGAGGATAACCTGGTAGTGGAGTAGTAGAGATTTGTACGTGCAAACAAGCTGAATTTTCCCAACACAAAAATATGTACCAACTTGAATATCAAAGAACAGTTTGTGACTAGCTACAGGCTGCACAGTGGGTTTATTTACATGCAAGGTACACGGGAGTGTATCAAAGGGTACATGCAAACACTGCAAGTGAGTGTGGAGCACCTGCAACACTAGCAAGGAAAACGTGCCAAAGTCTCTTGTACCCTTGAGACATGGATGTGTTTATAGCCATCCTGCGAGCAAGCAGTGAATAATTTGCATACAAATTTTCATTATGGGGTCTCTGCAACCTTGACATTCTGTTATAAAATTACACATCTAGATTAAGTGTCCCTGGTAAATTATCCGGACGTACATGCACATATGATGCGATGTAAGAGATGCTTAAATGAACTGTACAATCTTAAGATGGGCTAAAACAGACAAACCGATTGTAAGATGGACATGTATACCAGCACCTTTAAATTAGTTTAAAGTCGTTATTAAATTTTGAAGATGGACTGGCCAGTCTTAACATGAACTGGCCCATCTCATGCTATCTTAAACCACTCTGCCTTAGGATCGGCCACTAATCTTGGGAACCTTTCTTATGCCAGTGGAAATCTTAAGATTGGTGTGATCTAAAACTTGGTTCTACTACATAATGCTCAGCTGCTAATGTGTCCGTTCCACTTTCTATGATCATACAGCAGCAGTCCATAAGAGTTGTTTTATTTGACAAATTTTGTGGTGCAGGCGTTTTGTGCCTGAATTTTATATGATTTTATATTATTATTATTATTATTTCTATAGCGCTTTATTATAATTACTCAAAGCGCTTTAACAATGTTATAGAAAACTATTATCATTTTGTAAATAAAATCAACAGTTGTAAACTTTTTTAAAAAGAAATGTTTTCAATTGCTTTTTGAATTTGTCAACTAAGGTAGCAGTTCTTATGGAATTATCAAGATTGTTCCACAGCACAGGGCCCATGTAAGAGAAGGCTTTTTCACTGAATCTGTTAGGGATGATCAGTTGATTAAGTCTATATTCCTTGCTGGATCTAGTATCTCTAGATGACTGATGAATCTGGAGTAATTCTGAAAGATATTTGGGTGCCTGGGAGTTTAGGCATTTGAAGACATAAGTGAGAATTCTAAAATGAATTCTTTCTTGCACAGGTAGCCAATGAAGCTGTTGTAAATATGGTTTAGCGCTTTCATATTGAGGAATGTCAAAAATAAACCTGGCAGCAGAATTCTGGAGACGCTGTAGGTGATCAATATTTGCTTTCTTTGTTCCAAGAAGGAGGCTACAACAATAGTCCAGGCGTGAAATGACTAGAGCCTGTATCAAAGATTTACGTGCCGTAACAGTTAAATATTTACGAATTCTGTACAGCTTTCTAAGTTGCCCTTGAATAGCAACACATTTTTTGTGAACAAATACATCCATTGACATATGTTCATCAAAAAAGCACCAAGATTGTGAACCGCTGACACATTTTCAATGTAGCTATCACCAACTGCAATTGTAATTACTTGGTTTTTCTTAATGAAGTAAGGCGAACCCAGAAGCAGCAGTTCTGTTTTACCATCATTGAGTTTTAGCATGTTATTTCCCATCCAGGTTTTAATAGCAGATAAACAACTATTCAGAGTTGCCAAAGAAGGACTATTGTTAATATCCCTGGGTGATATTGAGACATACAGTTGTGTATCATCTGCATAGAACATGTTTCCCACATTATGTTGTTGTGTTATATCTGCAATTGGTGACACATACAATGTGAACAACAGTGGTCCTAGCACTGACCCTTGGGGAACTCCAAAATGAAGTTTCTTCTTAGCAGATGTTGAATTTTCTATTTGAACACACTTGCTTCTGTTTGATAGATATGATTCAAACCATTTGAGGGAAGTGCCAGTGATACCAAATCTAGCTGACATTCTGCGAAGTAATATATCATGATCAATGGTGTCAAACACGGCACTTAAATCCAACAACACCAGTGCCGCAAGATTCTTCTTACCAATAGAGTTGACAAGGTCATTTTGCACTCTGAGTAATGCAGTCTCAGTAGAGTGAAAAGAGCGATATGCAGATTGCATAGTTGACCAAAGATCATATTTATTCAAATGATTTTTAAGTCTTTCAGCAACAACTTTCTCAAGTAATTTGGATACGAATGTTAAGTTACTAACTGGTCTGTAGTTTTTCAGTATATCCTTGTCTAGATTATCTTTCTTTATCCATGGGAGAATGTTAGCATGCTTTAGGTCATCTGGAACACAGCCTTTTTCTAGGGATTTATTGATAATCCTAGTAATCAGAGGAGCCAGCATGTCATGATTTGGTCCTATTACCAAGTAGTGCTCCAGGATTTGCTCCCAAACCTCCCTGAATGAACCCATATGTACCCAGATGTGTCTCCGGACAACCTATGTAGGCCCTAAGTACACGCAAAACTGCTTCCAGTTCTCTCACTGATGGACAGGGATTTCTCCCTGACATCTTCATTTACTGAGCCCCTCCCTCCCCCTGTTTGGTGATTGATGCCAGAGGAATCTCCTCGGTCCTTAAAGTATCATAAAGTACCCATTGTTAGAAATGGTAATACATTTCTCACAGTAGAATGTCAAAGGCTAGAAATTCCAGTAAATTTGGAAAGAACTGTGCTAGAAAAACAACACTCATAAAATATATCCTAAAAACAACACAGAAGGTTTTTAATTGATTTAAGGAGATTGTTCAGAAGACAATCTAAAGGATTTATTTTAATTGTGGTCAATCAGTTAATTTATAAAAAAGTGATTATCACATTTAATTTAATGAACAAATTTATAGAATGTTTGACAGGATTTGGAGGTTTTTGGGTGTTTTAATTTAAGTATGTTTATCCTAACTGGAACGCCCTATAATCTGTGGCAGATATGCAGTTAATTGAGAGTGTGAAGGGAAATGATTAGAATGTACCCAATATCACCACATACATTAGCTTTATGTGCTTGGGAATGAGATAGCCAGTGGATATCTTATAGTCTTGCACAAGACCTTTGATTCTTTAGCTTTCTGTATATTTCTTTAGTACGGTTAGGCTACACACAATTAGTTTCAGTTTGTACAGGCTATGCTTATGTATGCCAGATGTCAGAATTTATGTCTCTTTGTCAAATATCTCAAATGTAGAGATGCTACTGACTTTTACTTCAGTTAAAATTTGGATATAGATAAGAAAATTCAGATTATTGCCTTGAATAGAAAAGATTGTTAAAACAAGTAATCAAGCTTTTTAGCTTATCAATGCCAATTGTTGGATTTATTTAATTTAAAGCAATCTGGGTAAAAGATGTTACAAGATTCAAGCTGTATAGCTTAGAAGGCTCAACTTTGTGTGTTTGTGAGGTGTAGAAGCCGAATGATTGTAAGTAATTCACTTAATTCATTGTGTTCAATATGTTAATAATTATTTACATTTTAAGTATGTAGCATAAATGTGTTATGAAAGTGTTATGATATTAAATGTTTAAATACCAATTCAGGTAATTTACATAATGTGGGTGTTCCACCACACGACTAACGCTCCCGATTAAGGTTTTTGGGGGGTCGGTTTGACATATTTGCTTAATCCCAGACCTTCTGTAAGGGTCGGTTGTTGTCGGTTGGGGCCGTGTGAAAAATCAAACATGTTTGATTTTTCTCATGACTACAACCGATTCATATTTCCCGCCCTCAACAAAATGTCCAGTCCCAGGCGTCCTCAGGCCTCCTCAGACCCAAATTTACACAGTCGTGTGTTGTCCCAGGCCGCCTGCGACCCTTAGTCCCAGACCTCCCTAGCTTAGTCCCAGGAGGCCGGTTGTCAATCCCAGACTCAAATGTAATGCGTATGAATTTCATGCGTGTGAAAGTGGGTCGGTTGCATTAGTCCCGGAAGCCTCAGACCGTCTGCAGTGTCCTGGGACCCAAAAATGTAGGTCTGGGACTAAGTCCCGACTAAGGGTAACCGACCCTAACAGATCCAAACCGGCCTCCCCAGGACGCCTGGGACAGCACAAATTTAGTCTGCGACGGTCTGAGGACGCCCCAGGTGGCCTGGGACTAACAACCGATTAAGAACCGACTGTTTTCCACGTGTCAGAAATTAAAACGAGGCAATGAGGGGGTCTGGGACTATATAAGCGACCGCGCACACTTTGTCATTGTTACTGACTGTTTGGCTACTGAGAGATGTGTGTCACTGATTTGTAGGGGTTTTCAGTTTTTATTTTATATATATTATACTTGAGCTTAAGGCACATTTCACAGTTAAGAGACACATTTTACTATTTTTTTATTATTTTGTCGACTGGATCAAAGAGAAAGGAGGGAAGAGAGGAAGGAAAAAGATGGATGAGAGGGAGAAGGAAAGTCAAGTACAGGAGAGGAGTGAAGTTATTACAGAAGAAGGAACTGAGAGGAGAGAGGAGGAGATTGAGATTTATATATATTATACTTGAGCTTAAGGCAAATTTCACAGTTAGGAGACACATTTTACTATTTTTTTATTATTTTGTCGACTGGATCAAAGAGAAAGGAGGGAAGAGAGGAAGGAAAAAGATGGATGAGAGGGAGAAGGAAAGTCAAGTAGAGGAGAGGAGTGAAGTTATTACAGAAGAAGGAACTGAGAGGAGAGAGGAGGAGATTGAGGAAGGTCCAGCTATTGGGGAAGCTGTGGCAGAAGAAGAAGAGAGGTGTGAAGAAGATCTGGAGTGCCATTCTTCAGCCAAGAGAGCCAGGGTGTGTGCCACTTTTACAGTGAGGAAGTTTCCATTGTGGAATTTGTAAAGCTGCACCCAGAACTGTATGACAAGGAACATTCACGTTTCCACAACAGGAACAGAAGAGAGGCTCTCTGGGCAGAAATATCTGCAGAACTCAAGCTCCAGCCATTTGATGTGAGACGTTGGTTCGAGTCCCAGCGAACCCGTTATGGAAAGCTGTCTAAGCTCCAATCTGGCCAAGCCCCGAGGGAGATGACCAAGAGGCAGTCCTGGGTCTACCAACAAATGGGCTTTCTTAAAACCCACATCAAAAGAAAGGGGGCCAACAGTTCAGGTTTTGAGGCCAGTCCAAATACCAGCAGGCAGGACGAATCACGTGGGTCAATTACTGACACAGAACACCTCGAGTCCAGTGTCCTGAGGGAGAGGAGTCAGTCCATCATTACATCAACACCCGTTTCAACTACAGACTCCAAGATTCTCGAACAGTTTGAGCAGATGAGGACACTTATCTCAGGTTTTCTGCATCAGAAGTCAGACAGGCAGCCCTTCTTTGACTACGTGGCATCAGAGGCCGAAAAGATGACTCAAGAAGAATTTGAAGAATTAAAGGGCAAGATATTTAGAGACATGGAAACTATTAAGAGTAACCGCAGACGTCAGCCATTGCCCAGAAGATCAGCCACTGTTACCACGGAGTCCCAGAGGGTCGGCCTACTGCCAACAACCACTCCACAGGCGTCTAGTTCCACTCAAGCAGCAGCTAGCAGCAGTTTTGTGTACTATACACCAAGCCCCATTGGCTTCAGCAACCCTACATCTGTCCTAACTGTACAGGACGAAGGGAGCAGACACAATCTGAGTGGAATCTTAAGCCAGCTACCAGATCTGACATCAACACAGATCATCGAGCAGCCTCAGCAGCAGCAGCAGCAACAACAACTGCAGCAGCAGCTCCTTACTATCACCACTTCAGCACCGCCTCAACAGCAGCAGCAGCCTCCTCAGTAGCCATCCAGTCAGGGCGGGTCTTTGACCTGCCAGGCCCTTTTCAGGGCCACCAAATCTTCCAAAAACAATTATTCAGCTACATGTTATTCCAATTCCCCTCCCAAAACAAAAAGGTTCAGTACAAATACTTATCACAAGAAAAAAAAAGTTAAAGTCCAACACCTACACCACCCCAAACATGAAACAAATAACCCATGGTACCACACATAACAAAAAGGCCACATAAAAAAAATTAAAAATAACTCCTAATATGGCCATTAATCAGCCCATTTTTAGATAAAAATCCATGGGATAGTTTAAAATCTGTAATTGAAAAGTCCAACACTTACACCTTCCCTAGAGTTAAAAGGCATTATTACATACTTGCCAACCCACAAACAGACAAACCCAATACCAAACATAACCCCCAAATAACAAACCCAGTAAGAAACCCAACATCCAACTCCCAATAATAAACCCAACCCCAGTAACCACCAACCAAGAAACACAAAACCCAAAATTAAATAGAACCCATGCAAACGAACTGACAAACTATTTTGCAAACACAATCCCCCATTATTGAAAACAAAACTAGTTTTATGGTTATATTTCCACATTTTTGTGATTAGAAGTGAAGATTTAAAATTGAAGATTTCCATAAAAACATTTCTGCTACAAATAAATTTCCAACCCATGAACAAAAAAAAATGGTGAAATTAGGAGGTGGATTTCCAAATACATAAAAAAATAATTCAATTTAGGATATTATGTGTGACTTTGTGTTTGGCTTTTGTTTAACACTGGGTTTGTCGGTTTGTTGGGTGAGTAAGTTGTGTTTGTCTGTTTGTCCATCTGTACAAGTTATGTTTGGCATGGGGTTTGTCTGTTTGTCCGTCTGAACAAGTTATGTTTGGCATGGGGTTTGTCTGTTTGTCCATCTGAACAAGTTATGTTTGGCATGGGGTTTGTCTGTTTGTCCGTCTGTACAAGTTATGTTTGGCATGGGGTTTGTCCGTCTGTAGCAAGCATAGCTGATTGTTTTTGGAATATTTGGTAGTCCTGAAAAGGACTGTTTGTTAGTCCTGAAGAGGACTGTTATAGTTAGTCCTGAAAAGGACTGTTTACTGCAACAGGACTTATATTCTGCCATCTTGCCAGGCCACTGCTCCCTCATTATTGAAGTAGTCCTTCAGGTAATCCCTCTGTCTTTTGGCCTCTCTAGCAGGGTTTCTGTCTTGGCCACCACCAGCAGCACCACCAACCAATCCACAATCACCAGGCACATCATCATCATCATCCTCCCCAGGCTGCTGACCAGCAGGTTGACCTTGATACTGGCTTCTGAGTATGTTGTGCAGAACCACACAGGTCATGACCACTTCTCTAACTGTTTCTGGGGGTAGTTCAATGGTGGTCCTCCTCACTCTGAATCTTGAAACCAGGATGCCAAAAGCGTTCTCCACAACTCTCCTGCCCCTTGATATTGATAGGCAATCCTTTCCTCTCTTGTTAACAGCCTTCTCCCATAGGGTTTCATGAGCCAGGTCTTCAGGGCAAAAGCATCATCTGCCAGGATGAAGTAGGGGACATCTGGACCAGCCTGGGTTATAGGAGCTGGGCCAGGGAAACCTATACTGCCATCTTCAATCCTCCTCTTCAGCTGAGAGGCATTAAATATCTCAGCATCTGAGCAAGATCCAGCTCTACCCACATCCACCCATCTGAACTTGTACTGTCCATCTACCAGGGCCAACATGACAATGGAAAAGAACCCCTTGTAGTTGTGGTAGAGGGCTCCAGAGTTCTTGGGTTTCTTCGGGGCCACATGCTTGCCATCAAGGGCTCCCAGGGCATGTGGAACATTCCACCTGATCCTGAATTCCCTTTCCATTTCTTTCCACTCATCTGGAGTAGTAGGACATTTGAGGTACTCTCTGGTGAACTCATCCTGGATGGCCCTGCAGACTTGGAAATGGTGGATCTTCCAACCCTGAACTGACAGGATAATGATGTGTATGACTCTCCAGTGGCCAGATATCTGATGGTGAGGGCTAACTTCTCCCCAACACTGATAGGAGCTCTGTAGTTGGTGGCCTGCCTGGCTAGACATGGTTCCAGTCTTGTTTTCATCATTTCAAAGAATTCTGGGGTCATCCTCATGTAGTTGGTTAATCATGGAATGTCTGTGGCATACAGATCAGCCATAATGTTGTGGTAGCCCCCCTCTCCACTCTCTGCAGTAGCCATGGCCTGACCCACATGTTGTGCCTTCTTCTAGGTCTCTGTATGGGTGCTGGTGGTGCTGGTGGTGGTGGTTGCTGTGCTTGACGTAAAAAATGGAAATACATGATTATTTGTAACTGAATAAAAACCAAAAAAGCCCTAAGTTGTTGTTGAATCTGTCTTCCATTAAAAGGTGGCATCCTGCGGTGTTCCTAGAAAAGCAATGGTGATTAGATCGCGAATTTTATATATATATATATATATACCCAGAAAATCCAGCAACTTTGCAAAACAATAATCGGGGATCCTGGTCTGGGGAAGACTGAGGAGGCCTGAGGAGGCCTGAGGACGCCGGGACTTAATCGTGGGTTAGTCGGGGCTTAGTCCCAGGAGGCCTGAGGCGTCCTGGGACCCAGTCGGTTTGTGTGCGACAGGATCGTGGTTGAAACCGACCAGAAAACTGGCTTAGTCGGTTCTTAGTCCCAGACCAGTTGGGGACTGTCTGCGGCCGCCTGAGGCGTCCTGGGGACGATCTGTTCTTAATCCCAGACTTCAGTACCGACCCAGTATTCCCGCCCATTTTTGTTATTTTTCCACCAACTGTCCACGATTAAGGGTCCCAGACAGGATCGGGGCTTAATCTTTTGGTGGAACAGGGGCATTACTGTAGTATAATTCTTTCACAAATTGATTATTTGTCTGTTATTTAGTTTAAGATAGCATTTTAATTACTGTCACATGACTTTTAGTCTCATGTTATGCTGAATAACTCAGTTTTTTTAAAGATAAAGTTATATGTGTTTAATGTTATGAGGCAATTAAAGTTTCAATATAAGAAAGCAGTTAAGTAATATTATCTGAAAGTCTATTTTTTTAATTTAATGTGGTATTTCAGCTCATACTAAAGTGTTTAAATAACTTTGCATAATTTGTAATTCTGTCTGTGTGTTGTCTTGCTTAGGTTTGTATTTGTTTTATGTATTACAGGTTTACCTGGTCTTTCTGGGGGCCACGGTGACAGAGTGGTAATTAACACTCTCGCCTCCCACCTCTGAGGCCAGGGTTCGATCCCCGTCACAGCCTCAAGTGGGAAAGCTGGTAGTTGCTTGCTGTTGGTCGGCAGTTTACAGTACAGAACCCTAACAAACTGTATGTACTGGTTTCCTCTGCCCTTCCAACTACCCGTCGTGATATGACCTGTACAGTGTTGAAAGCGACGTAAAACCCCAAATAAATAAATAAAACCTGGTCTTTCTGATCAATCTGATTATTTAATCTGATTGATAGGAAACTGGTGTAATAAACAAATATGCTTCTATAATCTTCATTTTAATCCACGACCAACCAGTCAAAGCCAAGAGTCACTCACAGCACGCAACACCCATTGCGGTCCTCCATGTAGCCAAGTTAGGGACCAGTATCAGACAAGATAAAAGTCTCTTATCAATGATGGACTGCTCTGGAAAACTATGTATTACATTCAATATTTTGGGGAAAGACGAATGGGCCCAAAATAGCCAAAATTCATCAAGTATACTCCTGCATCATTCTGGTAGGCGTCCTGAATGTCCATGCTTGCCAAAAAAAATTCTTGGTTCGGGGAAGTTTGTGACCCACGTTCATTAGCTTCAATGTTTAACAATATGAAATCCTCCTCAGGGTTAACTTATTTTGTACAGTTAATATTATATTTTAAGTATTTGTTCCATTTAAATACCAAATTTTGCTTCGCCTGAGTGAATTTGCAAAGGGTATAAATATGTTGCATATAAAGTGTGACAAATTGATTCACAGGCTTCCACATTTTGTTTGAATAAAACTATTCAGAACAAGTCAACTCTGGCCAATGGTGTCATTGTGTCAGGTACAAAATATCCATAAAATTCCAACTGCCCGCTTACCTCTTATGTTTATCATCCAACAGATATTCTTCTTCAGTAATACCAGAATCTTTCCATTTGGCAGGCATGTCGTATTTAAATCAGGTTATCGACGAAATAAATAAAACAACCAAATTGCATCAACGTCACTCAACAATAGTTGTCAAAAAAGAAACATGTATTATCCAAGCTCCCCTACTGCAGAGTTATAAAAACATGCATTTCACGATATTCACGAACTACATTTTCAAACCTTCCCTTTTTCACCACTGAAAGCCACAACTTCCATATATACATTCCATATGTCCCATGTATACGTAGAGAGAATCACTGATCAGTATTTGGGTATAATTTTGGTATTTTTTACTTTTTTTAACCTTCACACATGAAAACACATCTAGTGTTCTACATATATTCAATACTAAAAGCTCAAGTCATAGATGTTGGCGATCTCTTTAGAATCTCTCGGTGGGTCAGAATTTCTTCCTGCCCTGTAATGCAAATAGGACTTTTTTCTGATCACTGGCCATGGGAAACAGTACACATATAAACCATTGCCATCAGCTTCAAATACTGAAGGTTTGCATCCACATTCTCTCATGTACGGAAGGTCATAACGGCCGCTTTTTTATTTTATTAAGTGTATGTGTTTAAGGTTTCCTTACTCAAATATTCAAGTTACTAACCTACATATTCAACCAAAGAAGTATTTTCCATGCTTTATTTTAACAAAAAATGTCGTAAGATATTAACTTAAACATGAGTTAGCAAAACAAATTAACTTGAATATACCAGTTACTAAATTGAATATACGGGTTGCTAACTTGAATAAAGGTCCTCAGTGACCCAGTGGTTAGCAAGTTTGACATCTAATCACAGACAGTCACCCACAAGTGACAAATGCTGAGGATCTGTCCCAATGTAACCCTGGCTATTGAACAGGACGTAAAACCCCAAGTTTGACTTTACTAACTTAAATATATGAGTTACTAACTTCCATATTGAAAGTAACAATACAAAATAAAACATTGCAATAATTGGCATATTCGAGTTAATAACCTGAATATTCAAGTTAGGAAACATTAAAAAATTAATTTGATGAAATACAAAAAAATGGTCGTTCTAAGCTGCCACACGCCTTTAAGTAGTAACAACAGTTAGCATTCAGGCATTGGAACGGACTCCCAACTATAAACTCACCATTGGGTAACTGATGGTTCCCTTGCTGGGTATTGTTTTTCACCTTCGTCTCTCATAGAGGTCATTACAATGTCACTCCAACTATGACCTTTGTTTACTTCCTGTAAAGTTTGTTATTATGCTTTTATTCTCAAAGATCAATATTCAAAGTCATCATTAGGCCTTCACCTTTTAGGGTGGATGTGACATTGATTCATGATCAATGAAGTTCTTTCCAATAGCAGATTCAGTTATGATCAGAAATAGAAAATATTTGTAAATAAAATTGTACATATGTCAAAAGAAGTAGAAATAGGATTATTAAAACCCAGTTTGCATGTTATTTCTTGTCTTGGGACTCCCTGGGGGGTTGTACAAAAAAATGCAGCCGTTCTAAGCTGCCATACTCTCGTTACAATTTTGACCCATTAAAACTTATTGTGGTTTTTTTTTTCAACCCTAGTTGATGAATTTTACCTCATCTGCACAGATTGCACTTGGTGTGGTCAAACGGTCTTCAAATTAATTCTTCAACTTATCAAATGTCGAAGTAAGGGTTTTACTTCCCATTCAACAGCTAGTATTGAGCCAATCAAAATCTTGTGATACTCAATTATTCACCAAATAAGTATTGAAAATATTAATATAACTTTAAAAAGTTGTTTCTAAAGTAATGGGTGGTTTTGACTAAAACTTCAAATTTCTTACTGTATATAGACGTAGTGAAAGCAACCAGTGTCATATGGGTAGAGCCCCTCTATATTGCCACATGTGGGAGTCCAGTTCACACAAACGTGACGCTTGTTCAAATGTACAAACAATTGGACCTGTAGTTCACTTATAGAAGATGGCGTCACAAGCTGGAATTATATAAATGGCTTGACACAAAGAGACAAAAAGCAATAGATTTGTCCTTTGACCTTGAGTCAATTTTAACCAAAGTAGCTTGAATAATTTAGGCCACATAAATGTTAAGGTAAACCACTTAAGGGGGTGAAGTAACTCTTCTGCATCAACTTGTAATATTAGATACCATGTTATAATCTTCTACATAGTAATATAATATGCGGTTATATTTACTGCCCCTGTTCAATCACAAGACTAAGGCTCCCGATTAAGGGTTTTTGGGGATCGGACAGTCTGTTTGAGTCTGTTTATTTATTTATTTTTATTTATTTATTTGGGGTTTTATGTCGCTTTCAACACTGTACAGGTCATATCACGATGGGTAGTTGGAAGGGCAGAGGAAACCAGTACCTTCAGTTCGTCAGGGTTCTGTACTGTAAACTGCCGACCAACGGCAAGCAACCACCAGCTTTCCCACTTGAGGCCATGATGGGGATCGAACCCTGGCCTCAGAGGTGGGCCCCTTTGAGTCTCTTTGGACCTGTTCTGGTCAGTATAAATATCAAACATGTTTGATATTTTTCACAACTGAAACTGATCCTCTTTCGCCTACCCACAAAATGCCTCCTCAGACCCAAATTTACACTATCCTATGTTATCTGAGGCGTCCTGTGACTCTTAATCCCAGAACTCTTAGTCCCAGGAGGCTTGGACTTAGTCCCAAACCTCAACAGAAATCGCCCATTTCTGTCTTAGGAAATCTGTGTTTAGGCCCAGGAGGCCTGAGGAAGGCTCAGACCAGTCTGAAACGCAGTCTGTAGATCCCCGACAGGATCGGGGTTGAAACTGATCGTAAACTTAGCTTATCTCCTCATAGATGGGGAACAATCTTGTCTAATGACACCTGAGACTTCCTGAGGATGATCTTTGCTTGATCCTACACCTGGGTCAAGATTCCATTTTCCCGACTATTTTTCAGATTTTTTTTCACAGACTCTCAAGGATTAATGCCCCTGTTCCACCAAAGGACTAAGCCCCGACCCTGTCCCCGACCCTTAATCGTGTACAGTCTGTGACAAAAAAGGTAAAATGGGCGGGACTACTGAAAGTCTGGGATTAAGTTCAGATCTGCCTGAGGAGGCCCCAGGCGGCCCCAGACTGGTCTGGGACTAAGAACCGATTAAGTAATTTTTCTAGTCGTAGACAAGCCGACTGGGTCCCAGGACGCCTCAGGCCTTCTGGGACTAAGCTCCGACTAACCCACGATTAAGTCCCGACCCTCCAAGGTGTCCTGAGGCGTCCCCAGGCTTCCCCAGACTGAGATGGACGATTCTTGTTTTACAATGGGACTAAGGGTCGCAGGAGGCCTGGGACTAAGGCATTAAGGGTCTGGGACTAAGGGTCGGGGCTAAGGGTCACAGGCGGCCTGGGACAACATAGGACTGTGTAAATTTGGTCTGAGGAGGCCTGAGGAAGCCTGGGACTGGACATTTTGTTTATGGCGGGAAAAAATAATCGGTTGGGGTCGGGAGAAATATCAAACATGTTTGATTTTTCACACGGCCTCAACCGACCACAACCGACCCTTACAGGACGCCTGGGACTAAGCAAATTTTTGCAACCAACCCCCCCAAAACCCTTAGTCGGGAGCCTTAGTCGTGTGGTGGAACACCCACATAAGGGTCCAAGGACCAATCGGGGATTAATCCTTTGGTGGAACATGGACATAAGTTTCCTGCAGGCCAGAAGGTCCCATCAATAGACTTGGTAACATGTCGATATTGACCTTCACCTAATGTACCTGAACAGCGGTGCATTGTGGTCTTGACTCAAGAACTTCAGTAATTATGTAAAATAAATTGAATTTGTTATAGCATTTTATATAGGTTTAAATTACTTTTATGTTGAACAAATTATAACATCAAAAAGAAATAAAATAATGTTTGTTTTGGGGAATTTATTTAAAAGAAAATAAAATACATATATGTGTGTGGGTGTGTGGGTGGGTGGAGGTGTGTAAGTGGGGGTGCACTATAATGAAGGATTTAAACCTGTAAAATAGGGCACATTTTATATTTAGGAAATTTATATGCATTATATTAAAAAATGGGACAAAATGTCACAATTTTCGCCATATATGTTGCGTAAAAACAATGTCTTAGCATTTTAAGTATTATTTCTAAGTGTAAAAAACAGTGCTTATGATCCACAATTGTAGCTAATGCTACACATATATCTGTAAAGAGATGATCCGAATCTGGAGCAATATTGACCAAAATATGGGTAAACCTCACATATGGAATCTGCAGTGGGAGTTGTAACCTACTGTTACAGATACTTATTACCCACATTTTGTTCTCGCGGGTTGGTGTCAGAATCACCCCAAATGATGTAGTAATGAGTTTACTCTTGATAAGAAATCTTACCCCAAGCAACAAATGGTGATATAAAACTGCCAAGAAACTAAGTATATTTTAAAAATTCTTCTTGAACCATGGCATTTGGAGGTTGTAAGCACTGATTTTTTTCAGTTGTCATGCAAAGTGAGTTGATTTGGTACCGTTTTCCCACCAGTCTGCCAAACAGGGCCTGGTAATTAAAGATGGACTGGCTTTCACTGGGACTCGTGAGAGAGAAGCCTTGATTAAATAAACTGTGTGAATACAATTCGGTAATATACTCAATAAGTAAATCATTTCAACAGGTTGCTGTACACCCCACCCCACATCAACTGTGACAGCCTGCTTCCAACGTATACTTTTTCTGCTTCTGTAGTTAAAATAAATAAATTCATATATTGGTGCATTTTTGTTACAAGTAAGTGAGGAGGGGTGGGGAGGAAAGTTCTCATTCAGCCTGATTACAGTCTGAAGTGCTGACTGTTTTCACTATTCCATCTCTCTAAAGAATGGATGTTTTAAAGAATATTGAATAAAAATTAAAGAATATTGATGTTTTTGCGTGTACAATAATTTTAAAGGCCATTCTCACGAGGAACCCTGAACCATCCAATGAAAAGCAATGACTTTTAACATTTCATTAACTTTCTAATTCAAGTTGTATGCATGCACACAGATAATAGGTGGTACCGCATGAACATTACATGTTACTTCTGATAATAATAAGAAGAATGACAATTTAAATTCACGTGAAGTTAGTAATTTAAAGTAATAGATAGATAACAAACTAGAGGAAGTGAGGAAGAGTTATTGTCCACAATTCCCACAAGCTTTTTTCCCTTGATAAAACACTATTAAATTCCGAAAACTTGGAAAATCTTTGATAAAAAATTGAACATACTAAATTTTAATATAAACTTCTGAATTATTGGCTTGACTTTCTTTACTGAAGAATCATTGTATTTTATTTAATTTTTAGGACAGTATGTAATACAGAGAACCAATTTCTGAGGTTTTATTTTTTGAAAAAGTTGACTTGTTATCCATTAACCTTAAATACAGGTCCCTCTAAACTTATTGAATGACTTTTAAAAGAGAAGCAGCTATATTGAAACAGTTTTGTTTTGGAACTTTGTTTTCTCTATTTTACATCAGTTAAGTATCAGGGAATCATTATGCTTCAAATGCATGACTGATAGTAAGACTGATTTGGAAGTCCTGGCCCTGTTACAACTGATCCTCTCAAGCAAGGTGGGGAAATTGTGAGCATGTCAATTAAATATCATTGCACTATGACTCGAGAATACAAGTTATATTATTGAAAAAAGTCATTTTACATAATCACGATTATCTATGTTAAAAATGACTTTTTAACGAAGGCAAGGAAAGTCATTGTGATCCAACTGGGAAAGATTAAAACATTCACTATTCATATGCATGGGTGTTGTTTAAGATAGTTTTAAGATAGGTTCCTGATATATCCCAATAGCCTTCCTATTAATGCTGTGATTGGTTCAAGAAGTCTTCTTATAGGTTCCTTTTAATAAGTTTGTGATAGTCTCCCGGATCCATTTAATAGGTTTATGATTGGTTTATGATAGGTTTAAAGATTGACTTAAGGTGAAAACAACTGGTTAAAGATCACTGTAAGATGAAAAAGATGACTTTTCAAATGGTGAGATGGGTTTAAGGTGTTTTCCTGACTGCAGGAATCTGATAAAGACCTGGGGCAGTTCACGATAAATCCAAATAGCTTTATATTGCCATAAGCTTTTCCCGATGGATTCCCGAACACATCCAATTGGAAGGCACAATACCGAAACGTCAGTACATGATCATCCTGAGTGTAGTTTGTGATGGCTTTAAAACCATTCTGATTGATGAAATCGACATCTTGAATGGCAAAATGAGGGATTATAATCCCGATGGGGACAGAATCGCAATAATGGAACAGCCCTCTAATTGTTTGGGAAAATGACGAAATGAACTCTAGAATTGGGCTGAATATGATTCCGACCTTCACAAGTGAAACTAGAAAGAGTGAAGACCTATACCAGGGCGACTTTCCAGATGTTCGGCATATTTTTTGTATCTAATATATGACTGGGATCTTTCACAAAATTTAATTGTTCCTTCATTTGGCCAGGGTGTAAATAAATAAAAAAGTTAGAATGATCTGTTCATTACTTTTGGAATTAACATGAACATAGTCAGACAAACCAAAAAAAAAATGGACAGACACACAGGCAAACAAAAGCACCCATAACATAACCTCCTGGTGGAAGTAATGACATGTTGTAGTCTTGGCTACGTTACATACATGACATTATCATAAGGGCAGTCGTGAGGCAAAAGGTGTAAAGTGTGATTTTAAGGTCATCATACCAAGAAAATAACATTATTAATATAGTTTCCTTATGCATGGAAACCATAAAAGAAGACCTAGTCAACAGAATTTTAAGGCCACCTTTCCATTGAATAGTTTTACCTTTCTTTAATAAAGGGACTTCAAAAAGAAAGGAAGTTTAGTGAATGCCATGTGTTTTAAAATTATATATGAACATAAAAGTAAGTAGTTTATATAAAATATTCACTGATTTTAAGCAAAAGACACTTTTAACAAGTATGTTTATATTGCAGCCATTTTTGCTCTAATCTTTTATATATTCAAAGATTTCAAGGTTGTGTTTGTTAATGAGCTACTGTAGGATATACTGTATTTACACAATGTGCGAAAATAACACAACATAGGCTTACGTAGGTAGCTTGTATCATGTTTACATTAATATGAAGTGAACAGGGTACCCGTTGAAAGGGATGCATTTACAATAATACCCTTATCCCTCCCCTTATGAAGGTCAAGGGAAACAACAACATTCCCAGGAGACCAGTAAGGAAACCAGTTTGATTCTTCTTGGGTTTAATAACTTAGATTTTTATTTAAAACCTCATTTTGATGTTTAATATTTATAAATTTGCACATGTTTAAACTGGACAGAGGAGAGAAGTGCAATAAACAAGACAACTAGACACGAAGGCATTTGCAATTACCGCCAGGATAACCTCATTGGTCAGATACTATCTCACTCACCTGAGATCATGTAATTGAATAACACATGTCTATTGCAAACATGATCAGCAAAGGGAAAATTTATATTAAACCTGATGGCAAGAGTTTGTTTAAATTCTGGACGCATGAAATCACCATATATTCTGTTAGGGAGTGGAAATCTAATTTCTTGAGCTGAGCAATAGACCCAAAGATAATGAGCTCTATTTTTATATCATGACTGATAGTTGGGAGGGCAGAGGAAACCAGTACATACAGTTGGTCAAGGTTCTGTACTGTAAACTGCTGACAAACAGAAAGCAACTACTGGCTTTCCCACTTGAGGTTGGGTCAGGAACTGAACTCCAATCTCATAGGTGGGAGGCGAGAGTGTTACCACTCTGCCCCTCTGTGGCCCCTAATTTAAGCATACTAGGCAACATCTGTTCTTGAACATCCTGAAGGGGCCACGGTGGCAGAGTGGTAACACTCTCCCCTCCCACCTCTGAGGCCGGGGTTCGATCCCCGTCAAGGCCCTATGTGGGAAAGCTGGTAGTTGCTTGCCGCTGGGCGGCAGTTTACAGTACAGAACCCTAGCGAACTCTATGTACTGGTTTCCTCTGCCCTTCCAACTACCCGTCGTGATATGACCTGTACAGTGTTGAAAGCGACGTAAAACCCCAAATAAATAAATGAACATCCTGAAGAAAAACATTAAAATTTTCAAAAGTCAAGGCTGCATTTTTGTAAGACATAAACAAACAACCAGGTGTCGGCGGCCAAAAAAATGAAATTTAATGTTGGAGTGTCTTTCATAACTTTTCTCAAAGGGGTTGCGTATATAGAAAATATCATGAGACCAAGAACTGAGCTTTGTGGGACACCACACATGAGCTCACCCAATTGACACTCTACCACTGTGTGTTTTGTCGCCATTGTGACACTAGTGCCCCTCTCTTAGCTCAATACAAGAAATACCTTAAGTCTGTTGAAATATTATGCAGATTTTTTTGATCTTCGACCTTAGCTCTTAGGCTTTGGTCAGAATTAGTGTTTTTAACACTGCATAAAAATGAGTTTGTGCATATGTACTGTTTACTTGATTCAACTTGTCTCTCATTCCGGTTGATAATGCATTATGAAATACAGGTCCCCTTTAAAAATCGACAGTATGTTGAAGTAAACATCCAATTCAAAGAAGCAAACACCTTGGATAAATAAATCTACAGTTGGTTCAGACAGTTTTGTGTAATTTTTGTAGTAATTATTTTAAGGACCTGACAAGTAAAGTTGTATTTCTGAAACTACATTTGACCAGTGTTTTAACTTCTTCGTTTAGGTTATGTGACTCCATTTGTATGGACTGAGATGTCAAAATTGCAGGGCCCGTATTCACGAAAGGTCTTAGACTTAGCCAGGTCTTAGGCTTAAATCCAGTCTTAATTTGATTTATTTGGGGTTTTACGTCGCTTTCAACACTGTACAGGTCATATCACGACGGGTAGTTGGAAGGGCAGAGGAAACCAGTACATTAAGTTCGCTAGGGTTCTGTACTGTAAACTGCCGACCAACGGCAAGCAACTACCAGCTTTCCCACTTGAGGCCATGACGGGGATCGAACCCCGGCCTCAGAGGTGAGAGGCGAGAGTGTTACCACTCTGCCACCGTGGCCCCATTAAATCCAGTCTTAAAGCTAAGACTTTTGTCTCAGCTAAGTTTTGTCTTAAAACTGCATTCACAAAGGGTGACTTAGCTAAGTCCAAGATTATCAAATAACCACAGTGGTTTTCTGTGTCATGTGACCTTTCTTTTCTATTTAAACTACACTATTGGTGACATATATCCTTCATTTAATGTATCTAAGGAAAAGTGCTGTTTTGAAATGGAAAACCTTGTTTCCACATATAAACTTCCAAAGACTGCTTTAGTGCGATGTTCTGTATAATTATACTTTATTTACAGCCATTTCAAATTTTGAAGTGGAGAAAAGTTTATGGCGGCCATATTTAAGTCCTCTTTACAAAATTTAAGCCCACTACTAACCAGTCTTAAAGTTGGCCCCTTGGCTAAGCCTAAGACCAGTCTTAAATTCTTTGTGAATACCACTAAGCTTAAGAGAAAAGTCTTAGCAGTTTTTGGGCAGAAACTTGAGACAAAAGTCTCAACTTTAAGCCTAAGCCCTGGCTAAGACCTTTCGTGAATACGGGCCAGAAGTATATATATAAAAAGGCTTTGAAATGTGTAATTTTTACACTTTTTAAGGATATTGTATTGTTATTTTTATATAATATGCTCAGATGTGGGTTTTCAAGTCTTTGATGTCAGAACTGGGAGGCTAACCTTTGAAATCAAAGGTTAGGCGCAGTGCCTGCTGTAAAGGATATGAGCATAGATACCTTTGTATTAACATTGCAACTAGTTATTTGGTATATGGCTGGGCTCTGAGTGATTTCTGAATAAGAGTTCTGCATTCACGCATTACCATCAGGAACTGTGGTAACCATCATGTTATTACTGTGGCACATACCAGGTTTGGTTTGGAAATTGTCACACTCAGATATTTGTATATGTTTATTTTACTGATATCCTTACTGATGCTGAGCACATTGAAAATCTCTAAATTAATTTTTGTCCATTGACATACAGAAAAAAAAGATATTTCTATAATTTCAAGTAAATAACCTAAACTTCAAACTTTATCCTTTAAGTATGTTTTCGTATATGTCAGATGATTTCAAAATGACTGATTACACGTTATCTTCAGACATATTTAGTTCCAGCAATTTGTTATTTGCATATCATGCATATTTCTTGTTGTGAAAATGTATCAGAACCTACAACAAGACTACGCAAAACCAAAAAGTATACACACATGTTCCTTGTTTGGCCCCACTAGATGAGAAAAGTGCAGAAGAGTGAATCAGTTTATTGGTCTAATTTTGGTGATTTGACTTTGAACCTCAATAACACAAGAAGCATTTCATATATTTTAATATTAATAGCTGAAATAATAGATGTGTTATCCCTCTATCACCTTGCCAAATATTTGCCCACTATTTTTTTATGAAAGTATTAAAAATATTACTTTAATTGTCTCTAATTGATGAAAGCCCTTGAATCAGTTTATGTATTTATTTTTAAAAAGGTGAACACTGAAAGAATACTTCAAATAAATGTAGTGTACCATATATGGCATTATCATATGTGGTCAATAATTAAATAATGAGCCTGCTTTACCAATTTCAAATGTGAAATAGTGTCTCTGCATGTTTACATTTCTAGAAAATGAAGTGTTGTTTGGTGGAATTAATGGTCAGTTCATGGGTCTAATTTTGGTGTATTTTTTACTTCAAACCTTAATAACGCATCCAGTATTACATTTATTTTTATGTTGATAACTCAGATGTTATCCCTTTACCATTGTACCAGAAATCATTTTCTAAATATTTGTAGAAATATTCAACACATTGTTTATTTGTTTCTTATTGTTGAAAACCCAGTGATCACTTTGTGGGTCTATTTTGAAAAAAATGTTACACTTGACTTATCACTTCAGAGATTTACAATATATGTATTGTTACTTGTTTCACTTAGGGCTGACCAAGTTATGATTTCAAATTGTCCAAATGCAAGTACTGTTTTTACATATGACATCTAGCTGTGGATGGGTGGGTGTGCAAGGGTAAATATCTTGTCTGGCCTGTATCTCAGATTCCATTAGATGTAGGATGTTGATACTTGGTAGGGATATTGGTTAGAGGTTATACTGTGTCCTTATACTGTGACCTTAGTCCGACCTTTGACCTTTTGACCTTTAGCAGCATTTTGCAAATACTACCAGTTGGATCTTCTTGATAAGAAATCAGAAGATGTGTCTAACTTAAATTTCCTTAAATTCTAAAGTGTTTTGTATCATCATCTGGATACAACAAATAACTTGGATTTACTTATTTACTTATTATTACATGGACTGGCAGAGGTATGCATTCTCTAAATGCTCTGGTTATAGGCAATTCTATTTAATTCTGTTATTTCCATTGACAGCAATACTTCTATATGAAAAATGTTAAAGCTTCACAACTTTTAGTTTTCCAATTAATAATTTGATATTACTGTGAATTGTTTTGTTTTGATACTCTGCATACATTTTATCTCTCTTAGGTGTTATTTGTCTTGCACCTTAGTATATTTATTTATTTGGGGTTTTACGTCGCTTTCAACACTGTACAGGTCATATCACGACAGGTAGTTGGAAGGGCAGAGGAAACCAGTACATACAGTTCGCTAGGGTTCTGTACTGTAAACTGCCGACCAACGGCAAGCAACTACCAGCTTTCCCACATGAGGCCGTGCCGGGAATCGAACCCCGGCCTCAGAGGTGGGAGGCGAGACTGTTACCATGCACCTTAGTATAACATACAATGTAAGTTCTGTACGTTCTGTACGTAATGGTACCCAATGCTATTTCCCCAGGCTGTTAAATTTTATTAAGAGTGATGAACAGAAAATTGAAAATGCTGTAATAAAACACCCCAAATAAATTATGTGTTTACATTTGTAATTGTACATCAAACACACTAAAGTTTTTATAACTGAAATACTTGAAGACACACCACTACAAAATACTTGGCCAAAATAGGCTCAAAATTTGGTCACTGTCCTTGGGTTACAGTCTATATATGGTGAACTATAAACAGCTGGGAGTTCAGTCAAGTGTGAATTTTTTTTCAAAACAGACCCATAAACTGATTCAAGGGTTTTGATCAATTAGAGACAGAAGAATTGATATTTTTATGTAGTGGTGGTGGACCAATTTACGCCCATGTACCTATTCATGCCCACCCTCAGTTTTCTTAAAGATTTATACTTTTGCACAGAATATAGGTTTACCACATCACATATAACTTACAATTGATCATATACATTTGTAATTAATTGTGTAACAGTAATTGTCTTCAGTTAATTTAGGGGAGGGCGTGAATAGGTAGACGGGTGTGAACTGGTCCACCACCACTATAGGTTAATGGCCAAGTAAGTGTCCAATATTGAAAAATAATGGGCTGTTTACGAGGTCCCCAATATCAGACACTTATGAGGCTATTAACCTATTTAAATTACACCTCTTCTTTAATTTATAATTTTTAAGATGTTGTTTAACATCATTACTTTTTATTTCCATATTCCTGGTGTGTATTTTTCGGTTTTTATGATCATTTTAGTTGAAATAAATGTACAAGGGTTTCTTTGGAAATGTGCTAAAAAGGCTTCTATATATGGTCAAAATCACAAAGTGGCCAATAGTGAAAGATATTGGACACTTTTAATAAAAGAAAATCTCTCAGGTGTAATATAAATTTGCATCATTGCCTCAGATGCAGGATAGAATAAATGAAACCCCAATGGGGAATTAAAAAAAATTATTTTACAAAGACATAACTAAACTATGTTTTATTTACATTTGTAAAACTGTACAACAACAATTTGAGGACACCACAATTAAAAGAAAACTTAAAATAAATTACTCAATTAAGGTGACCTCAACTTAATGCTTTAAGTCTAACCAGAGCAAGTAAATGTGAGGTCACCTAACTATCAGGAAAGAATTTGAGATAAAATTAAGCTTTAAGGTTGGCTTAAGGTGACCCCACCTTAAGGCTTTTATGTCTGAGCAGATAAAATAAGTGTGAGGTCGCCTAAATATAAGGGAAAAATTTTAAGATAAGATAATGAGTTAAAGGGTGACCTTAGGTCGTAACTATGAAAGGTATGGTGACCATAAGTTATATTTTTAAAAATTTTGATTAACCAAGTTAGGGTGGCCTCAACTAAAATATTTTGAACCATAATGCTAATAAATGTTAATGACTAAAGTTTTAATTCAATGTTATTTTGGCATGAATTTTATTAAATTTTTATTTTCAGTAAAAAAAGGGTGCCTGAGAAAGAAAGGAAGCGGGTTAACTGAGAGGAATTAAACTTTCCTCAAATGCCATATTGCTGTCCATAGGTCAGTCCATGCAAGCAGTATAACCCAATTACAGGTAAAACCCACAGTTGTGACAAGTTAGTTTATAAATAGTTAACGTTAATAATAAAAATTAATTGATGACTTTATACAGAAGAGTCGATATGCCTTGGTTACATTATCACTTGTTAAGAGTGGCAAAACACAAAATAATAATGAACTATCACACTGATGCATGAACACTAAGTTAACAAATTAAAGTGATACATTGATGACTGGCTATAGTCATATTCCAAGTTCACTCCCACAGAGTGTTACATAAATAAATACTATCATTGATGGAGTGAAAACATAACATACAAATGAATATATAAAAACTGTAATGTAAGATAACTAAGATAAATTAATAGACTAGAGTTAATACCAAGCATTGCACCATAATTATGAGTACTGTGGATTATATGTTTTACAATCACAATACAAGGTAAGTTTACATAAAATCATAAAATACTAAGATAATTAATAAAGTAAAATCACCAAATGTTACACATACATATAAAATACTGTAAGTTACTTGCTTTACAATCTATAGTTATAAGTTAAAGTAGTTACAAAAGCCAACGATACAAGTGTGTCATTGACATCATGATTAACATTTATAAGTACCATACTGCACACACGAGAAGTAGCCCACTCTAAATGGAGAGGTTACTAAAATGAATTTGAATGATGATAAAAGTTTAAATTAAGAATTTAGAGTGAAGTAGACTCTTGACTAATGCAAATAGGAAGTCAAGCTACTGTAGTAATTACACAAGATAGTATGATCAACAAACAATAAAATAAAACCAAGAGAATGCATACAGGAGCCAGTGAACCAGTGTAACATCATGTGCACCTTCAAAACCCTTTTTTAAATTAAAGTCAAGTGCAGTTATATTCTACCTTTGAGTGCTAAAGTACTTATTGAAAATTCAAAGCTTTAATCTGGGGACAAGATATCTAGCAGTAACTCTTAAATATAAGCTAATCAATACCAAAAGTGACATGCACCTAAAATTGTTGAAACAAACCAGTGACAGGCACCACAGTTTACTGTAATCTGGAGAGGCATCAATGATTGTGATACAATGCCCTCATGCAGGTATCGAACCCAAGACCTTGGAATTTACCACAAGTTTTTATAACCAAAACCTTCAAAGATGCTTTCAGCAAAAATACATTATATGCAATATAAATATATAACAACCTCAAGTACAATTCAAAACATCAAAATGTGTCTGATAAGTTACCGCAAGAAGCACACTATGATAGCTGTTATAAACCACAATATTTTAACAGGAGGAAAATTTTAAGATTTTTACCTACGGATAACATTTTACAAAACATTTTTATTTTAAACATTTACATGAACACATCTGAAAATGTGTAATGTAATATGAAATAACAATGAATTAAACACAAAGAGATTGAGCCACACTTTCAGTAGAGGTACTATGTGTTGATGGGAACAGGCGGCCTCCAAGAGCCTGGCCGCGGCCGACAAGCTGAGAGTGCTGCCAGTGTAGGTAGAGCTGAAGGGCTAGGTAAGCCAGAGGGTACTAATACCTGGGGTAATGTTGAAGAGCACTTGATGGCTGTAGTGGTGGAACAGTGACGCCAAGGATGAAGATAAAGGCTGATGACGCTCAAGTGACAAAAGGTTTGGCTTATATAAATTACCTCTCAGAAAAGCTGTACCATCTGACTTTATGTTAAGACACAATTGCAGTGCCAACTTTGCAGTAATCGAGGGTGACCCCAGAAACTTTAACCACGTCCATAGCTTGCAGGGGTCCCAGTGGAGTGCAACTCCCTGGGGCCAACTTTCCATTTGCACTTACAATAACACTTCCTGGGAATCACACCAGGAGGGACCATGATGTTATGGGGAACGGTCAGCCCAGATGAGGGGCCATATCTGTCCATGCGACCTGAAACTATACTAGTATTATACCATGTTCAAAGTTCTAGGGAGGGCTAGAGGGAACACGAATTTTTGAGAATTAAATTTACAATGCAACTGACTAGTTGACTTCCCTTCCAAGAGTGACCAGAAGGCACTCTTTGAGCGGGAATTTTTAAACTCAGGTCAAAGGTCAACCAATAGATTTCTTACAGATCATTAATAAGAAAATTTTATTTAAAAGTATCTGGAGCAATGAGATCTGTATAACTAGTTATACAGGCCCAGATTGCCTCAGATGCAGGATAGAATGAATAAAACCCCAATGGGGAATTTAAAAAAAAATATTTTACAAAGACATAACTAAACTATGTTTTATTTACATTTGTAAAACTGCACAACAACAATTTGAGGACACCCCAATTAAAAGAAAACTTAAAATAAATTACTCAATTAAGGTGACCTCATTTAAGGCTTTAAGTCTAACCAGAGCAAGTAAATGTGAGGTCACCTAACTATCAGGAAAGAATTTGAGATAAAATTAAGAGTTAAGGTTGGCTTAAGGTGACCCCACCTTAAGGCTTTTATGTCTGAGCAGATAAAATAAGTGTGAGGTCACCTAAATATAAGGGAAAAATTTTAAGATAAGATTATGAGTTAAAGGGTGACCTTAGGTCGTAACTATGAAAGGTAAGGTGACCATAAGTTATATTTTTTTAAATTTTGATTAACCAACTTAGGGTGGCCTCAAAGAAAATATTTTGAACCATAATGTAACTAAATGTTAATGACTAAAGTTTTAATCCAATGTTATTTTGGCATGAATAAGCTAGGGGGTAGTGTCCCCTTACATTTTTAGAGTGTTCTGTATCATCATCTGGATACAACAAATAACCTGCATTTACTTATTATTACATGGACTGGCAGAGGTATGCATTCTCACAACTTTTAGTTTTCCAATTAATAATTTGATATTACTGTTTAATTGCCTTGTTTTGATACTCTGCATACATTTTATCACTCTTAGGTGTTTTAGTTTTCCAATTAATAATTTGATATTACTGTTGAATTGCCTTGTTTTGATACTCTGCATACATTTTATCTCTCTTAGGTGTTATTTGTCTTGCACCTTAGTATAACATACAATGTAAGTTCTATACGTAATGGTACCCAATGCTATTTCCCCAGGCTGTTAAATTTTATTAAGAGTGATGAACAGAAAAATGAAAATGTTGTAACAAAACACCCCAAATAAATTATGTGTTTACATTTGTAATTATACATCAAACACACTAAAGTTTTTATAACTGAAATACTTGAAGACACACCACTACACAAAATACTTGGCCAAAATAGGCTCAAAATTTGGTCAGTGTCCTTGGTTTACAGTTTATATATGGTGAACTATAAACAGCTGGGAGTTCAGTCAAGTGTGAAATTTTATTTTTTTTCAAAATAGACCCATAAACTGATTCAAGGGTTTTGATCAATTAGAGACAGAAGAATTGATATTTTGATGTAGTGGTGGTGGATCAATTTACGCCCATGTACCTATTCATGCCCACCCTCAGTTTTCTTAAAGATTTATACTTTTTCACAGAAAATAGGTTTACCACATCACCTATAATTTACAATTGATCATATACATTTGTAATTAATTGTGTAACAGTAATTGTCTTCAGTTAATTTAGGTGTAGGCGTGAATGGGTACACGGGCGTGAACTGGTCCAACACCACTATAGGTTAATGGCCAAGTAAGTGTCCAATATTGGAAAATAATGGACTGTTTACGAGGTCCCCAATATCAGACACTTATGAGGCTATTAACCTATTTAAATTACACCTCTTCCTTAATTTATAATTTTTAAGATGTTGTTTAACATCATTACTTTTTATTTCCATATTCCTGGTGTGTATTTTTTCGGTTTCTATGATCATTTTAGTTGAAATAAATGTACAATGGTTTCTTTGGAAATGTGCTAAAAAGGCTTCTATATATGGTCAAAATCACAAAGTGGCCAAAAGTGAAGGATATTGGACAAGAAAATCTCTCAGGTGTAATATAAAATTGCATAAATATTAGGGGCTTAATATTTGGCACAGTAATAAAGGGATAACACACCTATTATTTGAGGTATTAACATTGAAAATATATGAAATACTCTTTGTGTTATTGAAGTTCAAAGTCAAAATTTCACCAAAATTTAGACCCGTAAACTGATTCACGCTTCTACTTAGTCCTTCATCCCTCCGACAAAATGGGGTCAAATTAAACATTTCTTTGTTAATAAGCAAAACTGCTCCTTGTAAGCCATTGACCACCCGGTAACTTCATACTCCACCTACTTGTCTGAATGATTTCATTGATATTTTAATAATAGCTCAGTGTACTACCTAGGGTATAAATAGTGACACTGTAAAAACTCTATTTGGTGTTTGTTGTTCAGAGGGAGTGTGCTTCTGTGCATTTGGGTGCACATGGTATCAGTCCTGCAAACAACCTTTATTGCATTCAACAATTGGTATTGTATTTGCCCACCCACATTGCCTGAAAGTTTGAGGACACTGTTGTAAATATTATTTTTATATCAAATGGCAAGCATTAAATTTGGCCCACCTCTATTTATTGCCCTTTCCATTCTTTTGGGGACTCCTGTTAAGTTACCTGGTGCTCAGTCTGTTTTTGGTAGTTTCCGAGGCGCGACTCTCGAATCCCCCTGACAGAAGAGAAAATATGATAATTAGAAAATTTATAGGAAAAGATAATAATTGCTGTAATTATGCTAATTGGGTAATATTAAGAAATATATAGGGTAGACATGGTTGACAGGGAGTACAACATAATTTCCAATGAATCCCTGGTCTCCAAGGTTGACAGGTTGACAAAGTTGACAAAATAGATATACTATAGATATATTAGAAATTGGTCGACAAGTCGACAAGGTTGACAAAGTGCTGTAAATATTAAGAAACCTGTAAGCTTGTCAACCTACTTTTTTGTTGACTTTGTCGACCTTGTTGACCAGATGCAGTAAACCTTTTCGAGTTTGTAATTTATATTCATGACTTCATAAATATTAATTAGCTTTATTTTACACAAAATTACCATATTTCTACTTCCGTCAGGGGGATTCTGCAGTTCAGCTGTTTCCGGTTGTCTGTGTGTGGGGCAAGCTGCCAACAGTAAGGCGACTCCTCGGAGTTGCTGATTGCCTGTCGGTCGCATATGGATGTCACCTCTCACGCTGCTCTTTATCTTCACACTCCTTATATTGACCTTGTTGAGAGCTGAAGGTCACTCTTCTGCACCAACTGCCCAACATTGTTGTTATGTGGCTGTTTAGTGTACGATTTACAGAAGTTTCCTGACCTCCTTGTTGTTATGTGTGCAACTACTGTGCCTTTAGTGGATCACTTTTGACCTTAGGATCTTTCATGGCCTGGATAATGACATGTGGCCTGCTGATGAAGGTGAGCTTAAGTTCATTTGTATTCTGTTGAGTTGTGGCTGTAAGGTTATATCATCTCAACATACTGATGTTGTGTTCACCTGTCACTATAGCTGCATATTGCAAGAGCCTGGACAAAGCTACATGATAATGATTGAGTTTTTTGCTGATGTATTTCTGTTTCCTTGGCCTGGAGTTATTTGTTATCACTCAGCTTCTGTGTTGTTGTTACTGCAACAAGAGGTTGGGGCTGAACTTCATTGTTAACTGAAGCTGACGTCTTCCCAGCACTGCTGACTTCCTGTCTGGACTCTGAATGGCTGATTCAGGATTTGGAGACTGCCTTATAGCAGACGTCTTGGAAAATTTCGTAGGAAATTTTATATGTAATTTCTTGCTGAATAGAGTTTTAAAATGTTGTTGAATTACTTGCATTAGTGCAGTTTCTTGATGACTTGCATTAGTGCAGTATGATTTAATATTTGCTGTACATTGATATATACTTTTATATTGTAATTTATGTTTATTATTTTTAATTGAAGTTTTAGCATTGTAGCTAGCATTATTTGATTTGCTAGTGGTTAACATTAAATGCTTTGCCAGTGGTTAACATTAAATGCTTTGCCAGTGGTTAACATTAAATGCTTTTGCCAGTGGTTAACATTAAATGCTTTGCCAATGATTCACATTTAATCTTCTGGAATCGGCATTTGTAGTACTCTTTCTTTGGTGTTCTCTGCCTTTCGGGCATGTATGAATGCATCAATGAATTTGGATTTATTATGTAATTAAATTAATTTGTGATGTTTTCAGGTACTTTATGATCAACATTGCATGCTTTTGTAGCATGGTACTGTTTTTCTCAGTAACTGTTTGCTCTGTTTGAGCATTTATGCATATACATGAGCTGAAATGTTGCTTAGTATATCATATCCTATTGAAACTCTTCACTTTTCGTATTGACACTGACTTCAATTTTGAGTATTTATTGCCTGCCATTTTTTCCATCTTTTAACTATTTTATATTGAATTTTCTTTGATTTTTGTATTTCATTTTTTTAACCTTTACTCTTGCTTAGTACAGTTTTAGGTACGTTTGGCATTTGGTGCTCATTATGTGAGTCTGGTCTTTTCACCGGACCTTTGGGTACTTATTTTGATGTTAGTGCTCAGCCCCTGAGTTTTGTCTTTTTACTATTCATCGGGGCAATTACCTTTGTCAACTTATATTCTTCTGATGAATCTTTGACCTTGTACCTTTGACCTTTTTAGTTTGACCTTTTGTTTTAGGGTCAATATTATTTCGAATAAGCTGATTATTTCTTTGCTGTGAAGCACTTTAGGTAGTGGGAAATAATTACATTATGGCCATCTGGGCCGGGCTGTTGTCAGTCATTATGCTTTTTGTAACTGTGAATTGTGTAATTGAATTATTTAATCCCATTTGGTGTTTGTTGTTCAGAGGGAGTGGCTGAGGATTGTCAAGTTGTTACTGATGGTCAGCTGTTTGACCCACTGCACTAGTTCAAACATATAATATATTTATTTATTTATTTGGGGTTTTACGTCGCTTTCAACACTGTACAGGTCATATCACGACGGGTAGTTGGAAGGGCAGAGGAAACCAGTACATACAGTTCGCTAGGTTTCTGTACTGTAAACTGCCAACCAACAGCAAGCAACTACCAGCTTTCCCACTTCAGGCCGTGACAGGGATCGAACCCCAGCCTCAGAGGTGGGAAACATATAATATAACCCTGACACTGGGCGATAGTTCTTCAAACCTTGAATCGGTGGTGATGCTTTCTTTATGAGGGGGTGACAACGGTTTTCTTGGATTTTTGTGGAAAAACATCTTCACTCAAATTCATGAGTTTTGTAACTGATGGAAGTGAAATGTCCACATAATCTTTAAGTAGGAAAGTAGGCACTAGATCTAAAACATTTGATTTGGTGGAGATTTTTTGGATGATTTTGAGTATCTTGTTCTCTGAGACTTCACTAAAACGAAAGAGATTTGGAGGTAAACATGTTGGTAGTGTAACTGTTCAGGAAGATACTAAACACATGTCACAGATGATTTTGAATTTTTTTTCACTGAATAAAGAAGCAAACTGATTGGCCAAAGATTTGTCGGACTGATGAGGAGGAAGGATCATATCATAACATAGCCTAACAAGGATTTGATTCCTTGGGTCACCATGGCTATTTTTACCAATAAAAGTGCTCCTTCATCAATCTTCCTGGTTTTTTGTTAAAATAGACTTGCAATCATACAAGTTTCAGCCTGAATTACAGAATGGTGACGTGATACAATCGCTGACAACTGTAGGTAGTGATGACAGATCTCCATGCTAGACCACATGACCCAGCATTCGTACCAAAGTTTGGCAACTGACAAAGACTTTCTAATCATGTACAGTCTTCGTTAATAGTCTACCAAGTCATAGCAAGGTCCAGAATGTGGGATCTAGCCACCAAAGAATTTGGCACAGCGTGAAGACAAAAGGCATACAATGGAGATAAATAAAACTTAGGAAAACTTATATAGAGTATATTGCGAGTGATGAGACTCTTAAACTCATCAACAGTCATCCTTTAAATTGTCAAGTTAGGAAATGGGCATGAGACACTACTTGAGAGAGACTCGGATCCTTAATTAACAAGAGAAACAGACAACAGAAGCCAAACCCAGGTCAAAAGTCCATCCTCAAAGATTGTCGACTCGAGTTTCTCAAGTGTTGATTTATTTATTTATTTGGGGTTTTACGTCGCTTTCAACACTGTACAGGTCATATCACGACGGGTAGTTGGAAGGGCAGAGGAAACCAGTACATACAGTTCGCTAGGGTTCTGTACTGTAAACTGCCGACCAAAGCGGGAAATTCATTTTACCAATATTGATATAACATGTCTGGATCTGCATATAATGCAGTAGAACCATTCTATTCAAGCTGAAATTCAGGAGCATATGAACCAGCTATCTAAACCATTCCATTCAGGTACAGATAAAGATATAAAAAGGGGGAATCTGTCAATACATAGTTAAACAGAACAATAAAGGTCCTAGCAAGGACATTTCTTTAAAAAGAATGTATCACCTACATTCAGCTTTACTTCATTCATGGGAAGGCCAGATTTGTCCGATAATGATGCATGGAACAAGGGGAGGTTTCAAATAAGGGTGAAACTGAAAATTAGCTAATGCACAAAATAACTTTTTTGCTACTGGATATTTAACATTCTGGTATTCTACAGAAAAGTCTGAAACCTACAACAACAACAAAATTGCAAAAAGAAAAACTTATGTATGCACCCCAAGTGTCACAAGACATGTGGGTGATTTTGAAGGTACATTTAGTTGCTTAGAAAATATCACATCATATTAATGCCACAAATAAACCCGAAAGCAAGGTAGTTTATGAATGGGGAAATCTAATCGTTGCACAGTGGGATCTTTACAGACACAACCATTGTAATATGGCCAACAGCACACCAACAATGTGACCTAATGGCCCAATGTGTATTCCAAACTTGCTTCATTTACACTTTTGTTCGGCAAAGACTCTTGCTTTAACTTCTCTCTGGTTCACCTAATGGTCCTTTCCTCCAAAATCAAAATGGGTACTATGTCATACCTCATATTGATCAAATCGTGCGAAAACACATGTAATGTGTACTGTATCTTTTGAAAATTAAATTTATTCTTAAAATTTTACCACGCAAAGGTTTAGGTCCTCGGTCACCTCCTGGTCTCATGATCATAATATAACCACTGAGGGGCAATTTGTGCTGACAGATATATTCAGTTTAACGCCTCCCAACCTGCCAATGTGGCCTAGTGGGTAACACCCTCTATTAGGAACACTGAGGGCATGGGTTCAAACCCAGGTGCAAGCAGATACACAGTACCTGGACTGATGACTTAAAAAGCCTGTCCTTTGTCAATGGGTCCTATCCCCAGTGTCAGGCTAAAGAATGTCAAGGACATTGATCCTTGAGCCTCTGTCTTTCAGTTAGGGGAAGGTCAGCAACTTGAGAATCGGGCTGCACTGGTGCAGTTGGACTGGTCAAAGAGTGGCTTGAAGATATTCTAGTGAGTATAAAACACAACACAATACATTTACTTGCATAATGCTTTATTTTTATGGTAGTTTAAAATTTAAATAACATTTACAAGATTTCACAGAATTCCTTATTCACCTTATCACATTGTCTTTCAATAGTTTGCTTTGTTCAGCTGAAACCAACCTTCCAAGCTTTAATCAAAAGTTTATAATCCTCTGGTAACTCTACCCTAATATTTTGTTCCAATATTCTTTTTGTCAGATTTCAAATATTTAAAAAAATACAAGATTGTTTCTTGGAATACTTTAGCTACAATTATAATATATTTATCCATTACTTTTTTTTTGGTATTCCTAAATTTATTTCTAAAAATGTTTCTAATTTTTTGTTCAAATAGTTCACTCATACCTGTTACTCATACATTATTTGTGTTATTCATTTGAAAAAAGATTGCTTTTTGCATGTGTTATAAATTAATGTTGATGTGTGTTCAAATGGAAAAGTTGGAATAGAAGTGATTTTTCTGCAAAACTTTTACATGCAAAATTATTTTCATTTCCTTTGAAGACAGTTAATGACCTCTGTATGACCCAATGCTGTCACAGTTCCAGAGATGACCCAAATATGGTGAAGGTGAGGAAGAGAGGTAAGTTGATGACAAGTAACAAGTCGACAATGCGGAAAATAAATTTTATTTTATTAATATTAGTATTATTAGTTACATTTATCTAATTTACCATCTGGCTACTGTAAGACATACTACTACTAAGTTAAGATTTGTATGGCTTGAGTTCTGTTACTACTTTCATATAAGTTTAAAAACCACAAAACAATATAAATTGACTGATACCGTTTAAAGTCCATTAATAACATTAAAATATAACATTCACTATAAAAAGCATGATACATGAAATTAATCATCATTACAGCTATGTATGGGTACCTTATGTACTTTGCACCTTCATTATTTACAATGACCTAATACATGTTTGCTGCCAACCACACGGCTATTATGTGACATGCTCGCATTATACAGTAACATAAGTTAAAATCAACCAAAGCAATAAATGGATCACATTTATGGCCATAAACTTGGCAATTCTCGGCAGTCTGCGTACAGACCAGGTTATTCAACTGAAACAGTTTTACCGTCAATTTAAAATAAGGTGCAGTTTTCTCTTGCATTGGTAGCACCCACAGCCTCGGTGTTACTTGATTTGTCGGCTGCTTTGGATGACATTTCTGGTGGTTTGTTTCCTACTTGAGTGACCATTGTTAGACCATTAAGATAGTTCGACACTATCTGTCTTTTATTAAGTAATCTATAACATCTGCCAGGGATCAGTACTCGCTCCATGAATATTCTAACGTCATTCAACTCCGTCAAGCAAGAGCAATTGCTCCCATTCTGACAATAAATTTCACTTTTATGCTGATGACATGCTGATGTTTATTTTATGCCACAAGGCTGATTCTTCTCCGGTCAAAAAGAATACCTGCTTTTTGTTGTTAGTGCTTGCATAACTTATCAGTCTGGCAGGGGTTTGAAGTGTTAGTTTCACTCCAGTAATTGTTGTGTAAACATGCTGTCAATAATATCTGACACTCCATGAACTTCACCTTCCCGCCTTTTCTCCTACCCCCAAGCTTCCCACACTCTGGGACCTCTTACATTTGTTGTGGACGGGTTTAAAGCACCCACCCATCTCCCCAGGGACAACTACACCCTGGTCACAGGTTATATTATCACACTCACCACACTGTTAACCAGTTACGTGAATAGTTGTATTACCTTACTGTGCATTGATATAACACTATTATTACATAGCTATCAATTTGTGTGTATTTTACCCCAAGGTTTACTTCTTTTAGTACTATTTTACTCATATACAATTTTATTGTAATTTTAGTGTTCTATGTTGGGTCCTTTTACGTCCATTGTATTTATTGTGGTGAATAGTCTAACATAGCAATTGTTATTAGTTTGTGAAAGTGTCACATAAAAGGCTCAGTTGTCCCAAAAATATATATATACATGTGTACTTATTGTGTTCTCCTCCTTATCTGCTGGCTTTACATTACTTATTTGCCTGCTGACTGAAAGAAGTCCAAACACAAATGTCTTTCAGTAAATTGAAACTAAATCATTTTCCCACTTTGCATGTCAATACCATAGGAAACCTTTTCCAATCTGCTGATAATGTCATAAGCCTAGATATATGGTTGGATGCAACTAGTTGGACTAATTCTCCAATTCTCCAAACATGTTTGTAACATTTGTTGACCCTGTTTTCAGCAATTGTGTGATCTTCATCAAGTAACACAACATATTTCCCAGGAAGCATCAGTACTTGTTAACCCATACTTTGCCCGTAAGAAGTAAAGTATGAGATATTCAATATAAGATTCTATTAATGTTGTATTACAGCTAATAAGCTGCTGTATAAAATCCAGAAAATAAACAATCCAGATTACGCATGGTGTTTGTTTCAAGTTCAAACTGTTGAATATTTGCTTTTAGAATGCCCATACACCAAAAATGTTTGGCTTAAATTGTTTGAATTTTGGAATTTTTGCAAAAATGAATATAATATAAAACATAATATGAAATATATTTATTAGTATATAGTTCGGGAGATATTACTATGTACAAAACTTTGAACACTTTCATTTTACAAGAAAAAGAAATGTTTACAATTGTCACATAAAAGAAAAGGAATTTTTTTGTCCATTTGAAAAGTTATATTTCAATATTTATCTGAGGAACAAAAAACACATCTGAATACCAAATAGTGCAGAAAATTTTAAAACTTTGTGAGTAAACAAAAAGAAAATTTTATAATAAGCACACGTATTGTTGTCATTTATGTTTAATCCCCATGTCATGTATGAGTGTGCCTGTGTTTCATATATGTAAAACACTCTATCTCCCAGTAAAAAGATTAACTGCCGAGTATATTTTAAAGTTGATTATTTTGTAAATAATTAACCATTGTCTACATAATACTGTGTATTATAAACAGTGTGAGGTTTCTGGCGGGGATTTTGCTTCCCCTGCTCCACCGGAAACTGTTGCACCTGTGTATTACAAAGGGAAAATAAAGAGTTTTAAAAATCTGTCCATCTGGCAAATGTGTTTGTTAGGAATCACCTTGATGACTGAAACGTACTGTTCAGAAGTTTCACTGGTTTCAGTCTACACAAGCTCCAGAACAATCTTGTGTTTGTAGTCACAAATCACCGACAGTTGCTCATGCAACACCTATCCTAAAATGTACTACTTGATTGATTGATTGATTGATTGATTGATTGATTGATTGATTGATTGCCTGTTGAGTTCTTTATAGGGTTGCCTGAGCCATTATAAACCTTCCTTGCCTCTGAGCAATAGCTCCTACAACGCCATATGTGATGACCCAGAACAGCAGTTCTTGACTGTTTCACTAATCCACTTTTCAGTTCAAAAATCACATTTCGGTTATAGTTTTCCTTTGATGGCCATGGAATTTGGAATGACTTACTCAATGCATCCTCTGCTGCCTCCTCCAGAAAGAAGCTCTCACCCCTACTAGTTTGTAAAAGCCTACCTGCCTTAGCCACTCTGCCTCCACCAGGGGCGTAGGAAGCAATTTTTGGTTGGGCGGGAGAGGAACTACATTGTATCGACGCGACTCGACACCAATAATTTTGGTTAATTTTACGGAATGTATTGCATATAGGTAATATTCAAATGGTCCAATTAAAATATTTTAAAGTTCCTTTACCAAAGGAAATTCATGAGACGACATCAATCCTAAGTTTCCCAACCTTGTATGGGTATAGAAGTACATATAGTCACCTCTGCATTTAAAAGGTATTTCTAATATCTTGACTTCATGTTTCCAGGACCTGTGACCTTTCCTTCAAGTGCTCAGCTGATACAAGATCTATTTTTGTCAAGGTTAATCCCCGAATTGAGGGGGATGTATAATCGTTGGACTGGCTAGGTCCAATAAACACACAGTAAAGAAAGAAGAGATTTCCGGGAAAATAAATTAAATGTAGAATATCACTATATGTATGATTTTGGTCTACATAAGTGAAACATTTCACAGAATTTTACAAATCCCATGACAGGTTAACTAAAAATGTTCAAGTATGGCCTGGCAACGTTGATTTATTCTTGTTCAATATGTTTATGTATACTTGTGCCTTAGAGTCTGTCACATGATGGAGACCAAGTGCTAGAAAAGTCACTACTAGATTTCATTAGATTCCTTTTGATGTACTGAGAATGTGGAATGTTATTGCCTGATGGGGTTTATGTCTCTGTTGTGTTGACCTTTTCATGGCCCATGACTTTTTAAATTGGACATTGTTCTAGACGCAGTGTTTTGGGGGCCACGGTGGCAGAGTGGTAACACTCTCGCCTCCCACCTCTAAGGCCGGGCTTCGGTTCCCGGCACGGCCTCAAGTGGAAAAGCTTGTAGTTGCCTGCCCTCGGTTGGTAGTTTACAGTACAGAACCCTGATGAACTATATGTATTGGCTTCCTCTGCCCTTCCAACTACCTATCGTGATATGACCTGTACAGTGTTGAAAGCAATATAAAACCCCAAATTAATAAATAAATAGAAGCGGTGTTTGTGTATGTGAATGTTTTTGCATTCAATGGACAAATAGTTTCCACCAAATGTTAATCTTTTTATTCTGTTACGTAAAACATAGCTGGTTGCAAAGTTGAGCAGTGATACACATACACACACCCTCAAACGTGTAAGGTCATGTATTTGAATAGGCGAGTCTGAAGCCTAAGTGGCTTTCCTTTTTTATGTTCACCTAGAAATTGAGATGAAACAAAGCAATTTGTGAAATCAAAGGCCAGTTAAGTATCGTAAAGTTTCACATCTCCTCACAGCAAATTTTAGGCTTACATTTCCTCAAGAGTATGTAACAAAATGGTATCGAAAAGGCATCATTTTCCACATTAAACACACTGAGTAAATCCTTCTCATGTTCATTTTTTAAACCTTTGCTCCATATAAAATTGCGAATTACACCTGAAACATCCTCTGATGCAACATATGTAGCTTTACGTTCCCCCATCCCAAAATTCAACCCAGGACCAAATAATAAATTCTTCTTTCCAAATTTGTTAAATAAAGTTTACAAATCAAATATAAAGTCCATAACCCATATATACTAGATTTAGGCCAAGCTGTGTCACAGATTTCAAAGCGTTTGACAACTACCATAATGATATGACCACACAAGGTTATATGAACCATCAAAGGTCAAGGTGTGAAAAAGTCAAACCAGGTCACAGAAACGTCACGTATTTATTGCAAGACAAAGCACGCAATGGGGTTTAATAATTAAGTATAAAATAATATTTCTAAAACTACAGTTTCTTGTATGAGGACATTATTATTAACAAGATCATAATTTTTAACATTTCTTTTGCAATTCACAATCTCTTTGACATTAGTATGTTAGAGATCAATCACAATGAAGCAAAAAAGAGATTAGTGGTAAACCTTACTGTCTTTGTGTAATCATGATTATTTAACAAAATACAAAATGTACACAAGTACATGCAACAGTTGGCACACATTTTGAATTTAAAAATACCATTACCAATTCTGTTTAAATCTCTCCTACATTTGTAATACCCATTTAAACCTGTTTTGTTTTCTTATTTTACACAGACCCATATTTTTAATATCTTATGGTAAACAGCCCTAGCAAAGTTCAGCCAGTTCAGTTTCCATTCACCCACAGTGTACTGGTCTACACACACCCTTTTTCTTCCCACCTTTCTTAAAAAGGATTATAGAAATTCCTTGATTTTAATGATCAAATAAAATAGGCAGGTAGTTTAAGTCTTTAATTGAACATGCATGTGGAAATGGTCAGTGGGGACAATTCACCATATATGCATCAATTATCAGTCCTTGTTAGCCTTCAATCTCTATTGTGTGGTCTTTTTTATAGAGGTTTTGTGGGTCCTTGGGAATTATTTTAGGTGTCTCATATAAAAACAAAGGAGCGGTCACTATTCAAGGTATGTTTTAAATCAAAATTTCTTTTGGGGGAAATAAAAACGGTCTCAGCTAGCAAATGGTCTCTTTTTGAAAGTGGTCACATGTACAGGTTTGACTGTATATAAACAGTGCGAGATAGAGTGTAAGTCTGGAACTGGCTGGACCTTTATGTATGTGTGCCCTTTCCTTTGGGTCAGTCATTGCAGGTTAGAGAAGTTATTGTCTGGTAGTACCTAGACATTTTAACTGAAGAGGAACTTTCTATGCTCACTTTGACGTTTTTTTCTAAATAGATGGAATCTGTGACCTCTTGTAGGTAAGCTGTATAACTCATTACTCATTTTATGGTTACCTGATTGATTACACAGTTTCAAATAGCTCGGGCTGCCATTGGAATTGAATGGACCTTTATGTTTGACCTACTGTGGGTCATGGCAGCCTCAGTTATGTTCCTCCATCTACATGATGTTTCATGTTATACTTAGAATAGGAAATTGTCTTGATCAGAGACCATTTGAGCCCTTACGTCCTGTCACTGATATGACTTTTGTATTGGTCATTTGTATTATGTTGTTTATGTGCACCATTCCGAGCTTTACCCCTGTTAGACTGCTCACCTTAAACCTATGTTTTACACCTTTACTTATGGTGACCTCAAACTCAGAGTATGTAAATAAATATTAGCTCGGCATATATCACTAGGTATACATATATGCCTTTATAGTATGTAAATATCATTCATAGTTAAATGTAAAATAAAATATTTTAATCCCACTGGGATTTCTTTTCTTCCATTGTAATAACTCACCATAGGGCACTGTGCGGGGGTGACAACTACGGTGGCACCCGATTCAGTGCTTCTTGGGAGAGACGTTCTTGTGTAAGCTGACCTAGATCGTGATTGGTCAGTTCTGACCCCTAACCTCGTAGTTCTCCCGCCAGCAGTGGCCATATTCACTTTAAAATTAGAATTTAAGCGGGCAACATGCCCTTTTTATAAAATACCACTACTTGTCTAATTGTCCCCAAACCCACCCTATATACCTGTGCTGTGGTGCTAACTGTATTCTTATGTAGTTGCAGATAAGAGCGGGGTGGACCACGTCAGTGTGATGGGAGCAGTGCAGACCTCATGTTCGTCTGTCTACTTGCTCGCTGGTCAGATATGCTCTGAAAGGAAAGAGAACGCAATGCCAGAGCTCTGTGCAAGAACAGTCATGCCACTCTGCAGTATAAAATATTATACAGACTTCTGCCGTGTTAGCATCCTCTTCCTTAAATCTGTATTGGAAAAGCCTGAATACGAACTTTAGTGTATCAACATGTGTCATATTCACGCAGACAGCCTGGTCTGTTTGCAAGTGAACTTTAAAAACTTCATAATAAAAATACATATTTTGTGCTTTCTGGCACACTATTGCATATATTATATTTATCATGTTACATTCTAACCATGTAATAAAGATGTGTCACTAATACTTACCTCACTTGACCTTTGCAGCTGGGTGACGCCAACCTCTACCCTAGGGGTTTTTGTTTTTTCTTAGTAGGGGGCTGCATTGCGCGAGCCACGTAGGGGCAGCATCTCTGAGCTAGATGGTAGAGGCTCACCCATCTGACATTTTGACACTTACTGACATTGGCATTTAACTATGATCATTTACTGTGTTTTACTCTTTAATCTTAGTCTTTTACATTACTTTTACCTTTACATACTGTCAAACTTTCGCTTTTAAACTAAACTTTATTTTACATACCTGCTCAAGGGGGGGCTTCTCTGTCTGTACATTTTAACTCAACTAACTCCATTACAACCTCCCCTAGCAATGGCATTACAAGTAATTATAACTTTCAAAATATATCATATATCTCATATTGCCCTCTTTCATGGTATTGTGCTTAAACTCCTTCAAAATCACAACTTTAAGGTTCAACCTTAAGTCAGTAGATTCAACCTCCAACCTGCTATATCATCACATACCTTGGTCAGGGCAATCTGGGATAAGGTCACCTTAAACCTATGTTTTACACCTTTACTTATGGTGACCTCAAACTCAGAGTATGTAAATAAATATTAGCTCGGCATATATCACTAGATATACATATATGCCTTTATAGTATGTAAATATCATTCATAGTTAAATGTAAAATAAAATATTTTAATCCCACTGGGATTTCTTTTCTTCCATTGTAATAACTCACCATAGGGCACTGTGCACCATTCCGAGCTTTACCCCTGTTAGACTGAGTAGCCATACAACTAACCACTTAACCATACAATCTACCCTCAACCACATTAACCATGGCCATATGTTTCAACATGTTACTTTTTGACATCTGGTATAGACAATACAGCCGATTCTTACCTGTTATGGTGGACATGAGACCTAGAATCTTGGTTCATGTCCCAAGTTAATCATTTTCTTTACTTGCTACCTCTACAAACATTCTGAGAATGAGGGCAAGCTCTTGATACAGTGGACCAACAATCAGCTTATATGTGCTTGTAGAGGACCCCTTTGGTTTCGTGTGTTTGGTTTTTCATGCAGGGATTTTGTTAAAGTACTCACAAGGAACTACTTTTGAGGAGTTGTTTTCAATATTTTTGAAGAGTTGTTGTTGGACGCCACATGATGCTGTACATGGGCCCTCCTAACACTGTCGATTTTTTTTTTAAATCGTCCCTAAGAGTAGCTGGTGGAGTGATATGACCTGTTGAAGTACCAGCAGATGAACCAACAGCAGGGTCAATATAGGCCTTATTTTGTTTACTGCGCCTGGCTTTTAATTTTATGTGATCGCTTTCTTGTACTGTCGAGTACTTCTTTCAATACTGGTCAATCTGTTGCTAAGAATACAGTTATGATAATATTGACTGATTAATAACATCCTGAGAACTACCAGTACTAACCAGATCTGACACGTTGGAATTATTGCCTGACATACATGGGGGAGAAACATATGGATCCGAAAATTGAACTAGTTAATCAACATCAATCTTCGAATTACTGGTACTTAAATGTTTATGAGAAAAAAAATCACTTGCCCAGATATCAGATAATTGCATCATGTCGTCTCTGACATAAACTCATCTCCCACGAGTTGAAGTTTTAGGCAGTGTGGCCTGTCGTCTCCCAGACCTCAAGTTATACCTCCAGGCATCCTTAATAAAGTACTTTTAAAAAATAATCAAAGTAAAAAAACTAAAAACCAAAAATAATGTAAAATGACCAGAAGAACATTTTTCATGTCTGCTGTATGAGGTTCGAAGTCAAACTGACAGCACTGTATACTGGTGGCAAGGACAAAGGAGTCCACCAAATCAGAAAAGAGGTCACAGAATTATATCAAATAATCACATAAACTGAATTCCAGATTTTTAAGGTAGGGTTTAAGGAATGAGGCTATTTGCACCTAGATGCACGGCAGCATAACCGCAGCTCTCTTATCACATTTAATTCCAACATTCAGATTTTTCCAAGACTCAGACCAAATCTTCAAAGCTACCACAATAATGAGCATTTCTAAATGCACTATATTGTATTTTCTGATATTTTGGGTATAGGAAGGGTATATACTTCATTACCATAGTAACCTCCTAAACCAGTTAAAGATACATCTGATTCTAGAATGGTATCTTTAAAGCTGAAAATAAACAATACCATTAAACTGTCTGAGAAAATTTCTAAACTAGTTAAGGTCTTTAAAAAATGCATTATCCAAATGAATACAATTAGAATTAACACTGGAGCTAAGTACATTGGAAATTCTGTCTCTTAGTACAGGAACATTTTTGGGAACACTCCTCAAAAGTATCAATTGTACCCTTCAAATTTTCAGGGGGTGAAATTGTTTTGGCAACTGTATCCACTAAAATTCCCAAACAAGTGACTTGGGTGGTTTCTTTTTATTTATCTGTAAACCAACCTCTACCAACATAGACTAACAGTTTCATTAGAAAAGAAAATAATTCATGAATTTTGTTGAGGGAAGACCAACATATATGAGGTCATCAAAATAATTATAGAGTGCATTCTGACCATATTGTTTTAAAATATATCTTATTTAGTCTGAGAGTTTTTGAAAAAAATCAATCTGTGTCTATATCGAGTTTCATGAGTAAATGAACAGGAATCTTCATTGTAAAATGCACAAGGCATGATTCTAGTGGATTTTTGAGAATTTTGGGACTTCTTGCTGTTTTTTTTTTGGTTAACATTTTAATCATTTGGAAGAAAGTGTTTTTGAGCATTGGCTCACTGAGTCCTATCGATTGTTTTCAGTTTCACGCTAGTTTTTTATCCGACCTTGCTCCACCTGACAGAGCAGCACAGTATGGCTTACCTTAGCTGACTGCCATTAAAAATCATATGGATCATCCAAGAGATTTATGGTGCAGTCAAGCATATGGTCACGAGTTTGATCATCTGACTCTTCTCACATAATTCAACAAAATCCAGTCATCCATTTGTGATATTGAACTGGTTAAAAGAATTTTTTCTTTAGAATTGCTAGCTAAAACATATTCATGTGGCCACCTAACTTTCTGTTTAACAAACCACCACAACATAAACTTCCTTTTGAGACTGAAGTTTTTTAAATACCTACACTAGATAGTTCAGATAGCTGTCAAAGTCTCGCAACTACAGCCTGGATGTTTTATCATGATTTTTTACTTGTATATTCGGTAAATTGGGTACTGTGGGGTCATCATTGCGCTTTTTTTTTTGTTTCTTACTAACACAAGAGTGAAAACTTGAAACAACACTTTTTGAGGCATTTGATTTCTTTTTGGCTTTAGGCTCTTGCCGAGATCAAGCCTGTTCAATGACAGAAAGCCAGTCCCCAATATTTTTCAACCAGGACAAAATAGATTCATTTTTCAGAGCTCCTAATTCAGCACGTGTGCCTGGTATTTAATTATGAAATGATCTTTCGCTATACCTGACATAGTTCCTGAACATTTTGATACTGTCCGAATCCGAAACCACTTGACTGAAGACCCAGTAGCTGATCCATATCTACACCACTGTGTGATTCATCCGATTCAAAAGTTGATTCAGATCAACATATCTGTCGGCCAGTTTGTGGCTGTGAAGCAAAATCCTTCCAAAATTGCTCGTGCAACTTAACTTGTATTTGACTTCTCAAGTTGAAAGTTCTGCTTGATTGCTTTTTTTGGGCCTAGCAGCAATGGTAAATTTACATAAGACAAAAAACATTACACTTTAACTACAAAGTTAGTACACTTAGTACTGGGTGTAAATATCAAGATACTACTTCTGATCAAAATGACACAAAGAATCATTGCAAGGAACCGTGAAATAATATCAAATAATTGTGTTATGAAAGCATTATACATTCTTTTTAACTGAAGTACTGTGTAATTCCAGTACAATAATACTGATCAACTTAATACAAATGACAACAAGTACATATGCAAGAACCGTATGATACTGTCAAATAATCACACTATTGAAACATGATATTTTCTCTGTAATTAAGTACACTTTTAAGTACTGTGTAATACTATGTAAAATATAAAATACTAAAAGAATTACTAAAATAATTTATGTATAGGTTAATGGCCAAGTAAGTGTCCAAGATTGGAAAATAATGGCCTGTTTACGAGGTCCCGAAGGGATCGAGTCAACAGTCCATTATTTTCCAATATCGGACACTTACGAGGCTATTAACCTATTTAAATTACATCTCTTCTTTAATTTATAATTTTTAAGATATTGTTTAACATCATTACTTTTCATTTCAATATTCCTGTTGTGTACTTTTTTGGTTTTTATGATCATTTTAGTTGAAATACATGTACAAGGGTTTCTTTGGAAATGTGCTAAAAGACTTCTATATAAGGTCAAAATCACAAAGTGGCCAATAGTGAAAGATATTGGACACTTTTAACAAAAGAAAAACTCTCGGGTGTAATTTAAAAGACACTAAAATAGAAAAATATGTAAAACATAATGTAATATACCAAGCATAAGAAAACTTTTATAGTGACAAAATTCCACGCGTGACCTCCTGGACTGCTGATTGAAATCTGGGTTATTAAACCCCAAGGTTAGAGGAGAGAAAGAGCCAGCCAATAGAAAAAAAATGGCAAAAGTCCAGTAGATTCCACAAGAACATTACAGGAGTGTTTTCCTTAAAGGGGGTGAAGTAATGATAAGGTCAGCACCTGAATACTGCCCCCAATTTCCTTTGACACCTTAACCTTATTTTTCATTACATTTTCCATTACTAGTGTTGGTTTTCCGTGGAGAATTTTGATTAACTAGAATGCACAAGTAGGTTTCTTCCATACCCTTACATCAAGTAGGTTTCCGCCATACAATTTTTACCACCATTAATAAGAAAATCTATTACAAAGTTCATTCATTGGGGTTATCAAGAAGGAACAAAAGATAATCACAATGCCTGCCACTTCTAAATTATTTGCATGACCTGGATGGAAGGCCTTCAGCCAAGTACTTTGTGAAATGTACAGTAACAGAGTAACACATACATAACTCACAGCTATGGTTGATACATTGAAAACCCTAATTGTATTAATGTACAGTGTGTTCAGAGTTCCAAATGTCAAAATGTACAATAGAACAGACACTGTGCAGATTGGCTCAGTTGGAAATGAGAACAGTGAAATATCCTGAAGTGTGGACCAAAAAATATTCATGGTGAATGAAAGCAGCCCTTCAGCCAAACCGGACCAAAACAACAAAGCATACATTTCTATTTTATCCTTGGAAAATTTGACAGTGTAGCCTAGAGCTGATCCCATAAAGGCTGCTACTGTCAGAAGAATATAACCCAGAATCAGAGGATCAAATGGTATGCCATGCTGAACACCATTGATTATCACATATTGAGAAAAATTACTCATTGGTGCAGATATAGTTTGGTTATTTTGCTTCATGGTGTCAGTGAGTAATGAGGTATTCATAATTTCATGCGTAGAGTTGTAGCTTTGCTCTGATATTTTCCTTTGCCAGTATACACAAGGTACTGTGTCTACAACACCTGATTCACCACTAGTATTCCACAACTGGGTCACCATCATGACTCCAACAATCGCCACTATGGAGGTGATTGCATTGTGCAACTTAATGTCCTTTCTGAGCATATCAATAACAGTGGTAATAAAAATTAATAGGACAACATACAAGGCTTCCATATCTCCAACAGGAAAAAATGAAGCAGTGAATATCAAACATGTTCCATTAGTGAAGTTAGTGAATACCCATATAAAGAATAAGATGAAATATCGTCTTTGTATCATTAACGATGTCTTTGTCACAATGGATATGGCAAGAGTCATCAATGACTGAAGAAAGAAGCGAAATATATTGAGCATAAAGACATTTGTTGATCCTGCACCAATTTGAGATGATGTTATCCCTGCTGTACGACACACGATTTGCAAAACAAGTAAAACACAGCCAGTTGTAGAAATTTTGGCACAACATCCAACATCTTTTGTTTGTTCATCTAAAGCTTTGTTCCCTTTTGGCAATTCTCCCTTTGTACCATAGTCCTTTACATCTGCTAGGAGTCCATCTCTGTAAATCATTTGTATCAACATCATATATTACATTATCCCTGCACACATATACACCATTGGAAGGTTCAAGATAATTATAATTATACTTAATATATACATTCTTTATGCGGCCAATACCTATACCTACCTGTTAAGTCACTTTTTTGACATATTATCTCACTTTTTTGAGATATCATGTCAATTGTTTTAATACTATCTCAATTTTTGAGATATTAAGTCAATTTTATGATATAATATCTCAATTTTTACATATTGTCAAAATATTTTGACATAATTAATTGAGATATTAAATAATTTTTTATTTTATCTTTTTCTGAGATAATATCTAAATTTGTTTGAGATACTATCTCGTTCTTTGAGATATTAAGTTAATTTTTTATAGTTATCTTAACTCTTTTAGATATTGAGTCAATTTTTTGAGATACTACATGATGATCTCAACTTTTTTTAGATAGTAACTCAATTTCTTGACATAATTATCTCAAATGCTTGAGACAGTAAGTCCAATTTGGGGGGATATTATCTTGATTTTTTGAAATTCTAAGTCAATTATAATATCTCAATTTTTTTAGATACTACGTCAATTTTTTAAAATACTGCCTCATTTTTTCAGATCTTAAGTTAATATTTTGAGATATTAAGTCAATTTTGGAGATAGTTATCTCAGTGTTTTGAGATATTAAGTCTTTTTCAGATACATTCTGATACATTATGTCAATTTTTCAGAAAATATACAATAATTGACATATTATCTCAATTTTTAGGTAATATGTCAAAAAGTGGGCATTATTATCTTTATTTTTTTTAAATATACGTCTGAATTTTTTTAGATATTGTTTAAATTTTTGACATAATTACCTCAATCTTTTGAGCTTTTAAGTCACTTTTTTCGATATTATTTTTTTATATACTATTTCATTTTATGAGATATTAAGTGAATAATTTGAGATATTAAGTCAAATTTTTGAGGTACTTATCTCAACTTTTGAGATATTAAGTCAATTTTGTTTGAGATACTATCTCAATATTTTGAGATATTAAGCCAATTGTTTTGAGATACTCTCTCAATATTTGGAGATATTAAGTCAATTTTTAAATATAATATGTCAATGTTTTTACATATAATCTCAATTTTTGACAAAATTATTTATTTTTTTAGATTTTGAGTTAATTTTTGAATATTAAGTCAATTCAATTTTTTGAGATAATATCTTATTTTTTTTACATAATATCTCAATTTTTTGACATATTTATCTCAAGTTTTTTAGATATTAAGTCATTTTTTTAAGAAACTCTCTCAAGTTTGAGATAATTATAAGACTATTAGTGGGGAAAAGGGGCCAGCCATGTATATGTGAGATTTGGGGTTTGTAATGACACTTCAAAGACATGTGACATTGCACAATCTACAGTATTCACTACTTTACCCATTTATATACAGAGTAAGACAAGCAATTATTTGTCTTTTTATGCAGCACTACTATTCTTACATAGAACCAACCCATAAATTTTGAATGATAAGTGTGAATTATGTGACCAGATTAATAGAATTAATATGATGAACTCTCCCTTTATCAACCGTTTTATTGGGAAACAATGTGTTCATAATTTGATTACTGGCATTGTTAATAGGACCATATATGGTAAACTTCAAAACTGAATTTATATCTCGCATAATTGACTTAGTATCTCAAAACATTGAAATAGTATCTCAAAAAATCGACTTAATATCTTCAAAAATTGAGATACTTGTCTCAAAAAAATGAGAGAGTATCTAAAATAAGTTGACTTAATATCCTAAAAATTGAGATAAAATCTCCAAAAACTGACTTATTATCTCATAAATTGAGATATCTATCTAAAAACTTAAGATAATATCTCCAAATATTTACTTAGTATCTCAGAAATGATAAGTCTCAAAAATGAGATACTATCTCACTAAATTGAGATTTTTTTTTCACTTGGCCCTAGTATTCTTCTGCATATATTACGTTGTTATGGGTTATTAATTTACCGCATCAGCATGAGAACATACCATTTACACATCAGCTACAAAGGATTTTTGTCATTTTGTGACTAATAAGGATGGGCTGCAACTACTGTCTTATAAATAATGTGTAATCTATGATGCTCTATGACATTGTTCCTCATCAAAGCAAGACTGTAGTGAAAATACCCTACGATCTGGAGAAAATATCCAGTGAATTTCCTTCAATTACCACACCAAGTAGCTATGGGTATTCATGAATGAATGAGATCTAAGAAGAATCTACTACCACAAAGAAAGAATGATTTGTGAACAAGGAATAATATCTGGCGAATTTACTAAAAACAACAAAGTAGTACAACTCATTCGCGACTCCGTATTGTCATGGCAAATTTGAAAATTGCAGCATATCGGAGTCAATTTTGAACATCATGTCATTATTGCCATGAGATGGCAAAAAATGAAGAGCACTGAAGACAAATGGAAATCATGAGGAATCCAAATTTGATCTTCGCAAAAATATTTGCCATTCAAATTGGCCACTGTCTGACCTGGGTATTATCAAATGGGATATGTTGGAAGTGGTCGCGTAATTTGATTTTTACATATGTATCACCTGATATATAACAAAATTACAAATATTCTCAGTAGTACACCCCTCAAATTTCTACATTTTTACATTTTATTATGGACAATGTGATTAAAATAATAAAGAAAATTGCAAAATAAGATGTTGTATGCCACACTTGGTCAATTTAAGCAAAAAAATGAATTAAAGAAAAAGAATAAATATGTGTGTGTCACTTTACAGTCTCACATTGGTGTCTTGGAGTTACATATTCCTTGCCGTGGAAAGTATATAAGATACTGCCCATGAACTTTGGATCTCAGTTATGATACTGAGTCCACTACATGGGATTTGTAAATATTCAATTATTTATTACACATTACATTTATAAGTATATATACTTACTTTTGGCAGTCTGCAGTATGATTTATTCCAAACATTTTAAAACAGTTCCTTACAATAGACATATCTAATGCTCGCAAGTATACTCAGCCAAAACAAAAAACGCAAGATATATGATGGTTTATTCTTTATAAAACTTGCATTTCTTTTTACATTTAGAGTAAGTATAGAATGTAATTCAAGCAAGTACAAAAAAGGAAAATGACTGATACTAACATATGTGTGGTACTACCCCAGTTCCAGTGTCATTAATGTGCCATCCTTACACAGGTAGAACAATAGTCGCAGTGACCATAGATCATAGACAGCTGTCCCATTTAACATGTTTGAAATCTGTTGAGTTGACCTGGCTGCACGTATGATCTTGTCAGTTTTAAATTTGTCACAGCATATGTTATTTGCTATGCCCAGATCACAAACTGGAGAGGGCACAACGATTAACCTTGCTGAATAAATGAGAATTAGGGTGATTTAAAAGTTACCCACAATTGTGTCAAAAAGGCACTAAAGTGAAATCACGTGATAAGATATAATCTGGGGCCGCGTTAAAGAAGGGTCTTACTGTATTGTATTGTATATCTATATTCAGTGCAATATTCCTTTGTACTACAGGACTCAAAGCACTATTGGCCCATCCGATTACACAAGTACAGCCCAAGGTGTCAAGTTACTGGCATTCTCCTAACTGAAAGACAAGTTCAATGATGGCCATTCATCAACTTCCCCAAAGTCTTTAGCCTGCAACTGGGGAGAGGACCCAATGATATACAGATCTTGAATTAAGTTGGCTAAATTTATATGCAAAAGTTAAGACTATGATTTGGCTAAGACCTTTTTACGGATACAACCACAGATTTCTACACTGTTCTTCATCTTTCTTTGAATATGCCAGGATGAAACCCCAATAAACAATTGTGACCATGGAAGCTGGACGAATCGGCCGTTTGCCAAATCATACCTCAGCAAATTGCCCCCCTAAAAAGTCAGCCTTCAAAATATCAGCCCCTTAAAACTTGGCCCCTAGGTTGAAAGCAAACAATAAAATGTTATGTAATGACAGTACTTTTATATCAGTATTTTATATCTCCATTATATGACAGACTCTACAGCTGACTGACATCTATTTACGATTAGGACATCAGGTGAGTATGTATCAGGTGAGCATCACTGAATTGTAACCTGGTTCATATCAATGACAAATAATGGGGTCTGATTCTTTACGATAATGTTTTGTTGGTTTCAAGAACAGTTTCCTGAACCTGTTAATATGTAAGGAAGTAAGTGAAAGGGGCTGACCTTGAAGCAAGTGATAACTTTTACTAACCATCAGAAAGGTCACCCCAAATTAAATGTAACCTAGCTAAGATTACCTTAAGTTAAGCCCCACACAAATTACTAACCTTGTCCTCTGTCTTTGAATCACTTGTTTATGTCATAGTTTTAAAGGTGTTTGGAATGATATTAAGCTTTTGGCACTTGGGTGCTTCTCTATCTCTAAAATTCACCATTTGCCAGCCATTTTTCGTATTTGGCTTACTTATATGTGGCATGGCTTTCCTCCACTTAGTACAAACAACCTATTATAACCTTATAAGTTAAAACATTCATAATTTATTCAGCTAACCATTAGCCATACTCTTTTATGTTTTGTTTTCACTCATGTAGTATGGCTTTCCTCCACCTTGGAGTAAATTCACTATAGTACATTCCAGTCACTTTTACATGTTAGGGTCCTTTTGTGGCGTGGGATTTTATGCATACGTATGTAGTAGTTGCCTCAGATACACTGTTTCCACTGGTTGCATGTTTTCACTCTTTCCATGGGTTTGAACCCATTTCCTTAGGGCTATGCCATCCTGTTGGTCACCTCCCATTATTTCGGGGTAAAGGGAATTTCTTGACCTTGTAACTAAATTTTACCCTTCTTTCACATTGGAGTGTTGTGACATTTGGCTTTCTCAAGGTCAAGTCAAATTGATTGACCTTGAATTAAATTCATTCACCTTGTTTCACATTAGATTTCTTGTGTGTTCCTGCAACCAGTGGTGTGGTAAAGCAAGTTCAGTTAAAGTAACAATGTAGTAGAAAATAAAATAAAAGTCACATTTGTAATGTGCATATAAAAATCAATTTGGTAGATTGAATAGATATTTAAACCCTTTGCTGGCTTTTATTGTCTTGGGGACGTACTGGGATTGTAAGTACTATGAATGTTTTTATTAGATTATGTATTGGGTGAAACCCATGGTCATAGCTTCTGCTCACTAGCACACAACTTTTGTAACCTTTACCCTTTGCTTAACATATTCATTAGAACACAGTAATTTTGTAGGGACTGATTTGATTGAGGTATTTTCCTGTCAGCCAATTTGACTAGGGCCGATTTGCACAGGTGAGAATGAAACACTAGTTGCGATTGGGATCAGTCGCAAAAAGTCCCAAAATTGGTGAAATGTCACCATAACTCACGACAGTGTAATTGGGGTATAACCTATTCACTTGTAAATACTCCACTTTTCATCCATGTAAAATGTATCGGAGTCTGTGGTTACCAGTTCACGCATTTTGCAATATTACACCATCAAGCGTGAAGTATGCCCCCTCTTTATTAACCATGTGAGTTTGGGACATCTGGGGGGGAACTAAGAATAACACTAATGTTTTGGTGGTTTTCATCATTCTTCTGGGGCCATATTCATGAAAAGTCTTAGACTTAGCCAGGTCTTAGGCTTAAATCCAGTCTTAAAGTTAAGACTTTTGTCTCAGCTAAGTTTTGTCTTAAAACCGTAGTCACAAAGGGTGACTTAGCTAAGTCCAAGATTATCATATAACCACAGTGGTTTTCTGTGCCATGTGACCTTTCTTTTCCATTCAAACTATACTATTGGTGAAACTATATCCTTCATTTAATGCATTTTATCTCAGGAAAAGTGCTGTTTTAAAATGGAAAATGTTTTAGTTTGTTTGCTGCATCAAACTAAAGTAAAGTATTTAACAAGTGTTACAGAAGAAGCTGCTTATTAGCCAGTGACAAAGCAACAACTCAAGTATTTATAAAACATGCATAGGACTTTGTGACTGCTCTGGGAGCAGTTTCTTCATGACTAACGCTTAACACATGCATAGAGGAAACCATCAATCTAATGTGGGGGTTCCACCACACGACTAAGGCTTAAGGGTTTTGGGGGGTCGGTTTGAAATATTTGCTTAGTCCCAAACGTCCTGTAAGGGTCGGTTGTTGTCGGTTGGGGCCGTGTGAAACATGTTTGATATTTCTCACGACTACAACCGATTCATATTTCCCGCCGTCAACAAAATGTCCAGTCCCAGGTGTCCTCAGGCCTCCTCAGACCCAAATTTATACAGTCGTGTGTTGTCCCAGGCCGCCTGCGACCCTTAGTCCCAGACCTCCGTAGCTTAGTCCCAGGAGGCCGGTTGTTAATCCCAGACTCAAATATGATGCGTATGAATTTCATGCGTGTGAAAGTGGGTCGGTTGCATTAGTCCCCGGAAGCCTCAGACCGTCTGCGGTGTCCTGGGACCCAAAAATCTAGGTCTGGGACTAAGCCCCGACTAAGGGTAACCGACCCTAACCGATCCAAACCGGCCTCCCCAGGACGCCTGGGACAGCACAAATTTAGTCTGCGACGGGTCTGAGGATGCCCCAGGCGGCCTGGGACTAACAACCGATTAAGAACCCACTGTTTTCCGCACGTCGGAAATTAAAACGAGGCAATGAGGGGGTCTGGGACTATATAAGTGACCGCGCACACATTCTCGTTGTTACTGACTGTTTGGCTACTGAGAGACGTGTGTCACTGATTTGTAGGGGTTTTCAGTTTTTATTTTATATATATTTTACTTGAGCTTAAGGCAAATTTCACAGTTAGAAGACACATTTTACTATTTTTTTATTATTTTGTCGACTGGATCATGAGAAAAGAGAAAGGAGGGAAGAGAGGAAGGAAAAAGATGGATGACAGGGAGAAGGAAAGTGAAGTAGAGGAGAGGAATGAAGTTATTACAGAAGAAGGAACTGAGAGGAGAGAGGAGGAGGAGATTGAGGAACGTCCAGCTATTGAGGAAGCTGTGGAAGAAGAAGAGAGGTGTGAAGAGATATAGAATGCCATTCTTCAGCCAAGAGAGCCAGGGTGTGTGCAACTTTTACTGACAGTCAGAAAATTTCCATTGTGGAATTTGTAAAGCACAACAGAACTGTATGACAAGGAACATCCACATTTCCACAACAGGAACAGAAGAGAGGCTCTCTGGGCAGAAATATCTGCAGAACTCAAGCTCCAGCCATTTGCTGTGAGACGTTGGTTCGAGTCCCAGCGAACCCATTATGGGAAGCTGTCTAAGCTCCAATCTGGCCAAGCCCCGAGGGAGATGACCAAGAGACAGTCCTGGGTCTACCAACAGATCGGTTTTCTTAAAACCCACATCACAAGAAAGGGGGCCAACAGAAGTTCAGGTTTTGAGGCCAGTCCAAATACCAGCAGGCAGGACGAATCACGTGGGTCAACTACTGACACAGAACACCTCGAGTCCAGTGTCCTGAGGGAGAGGAGTCAGTCCATCATTACATCAACACCCGTTTCAACTACAGACTCCAAGATTCTCAAACACTTTGAGCAGATGAGGACACTTATCTCAGGTTTTCTGCATCAGAAGTCAGACAGGCAGCCCTTCTTTGACTACGTGGCATCAGAGGCCGAAAAGATGACTCGAGAAGAATTTGAAGAATTAAAGGGCAAGATATTTAGAGATATCGAAACTATTAAGAGTAACCGCAGACGTCAGCCATTGCCCAGAAGATCAGCCACTGTTACCACCGAGTCCCAGAGGGTCGGCCTACTGCCAACAACCACTCCACAGGCGTCTAGTTCCACTCAAGCAGCAGCTAGCAGCAGTTTTGTGTACTATACACCAAGCCCCATTGGCTTCAGCAACCCGACATCTGTCCTAACTGTACAGGACGAAGGGAGCAGACACAATCTGAGTGGAATCTTAAGCCAGCTACCAGATCTGACATCAACACAGATCGTCGAGCAGCCTCAGCAGCAGCAGCAGCAACAACTGCAGCAGCAGCTCTTTACTATCACCACTTTAGCACCGCCTCAACAGCAGCAGCAGCCTCCTTAGTAGCCATCCAGTCAGGGCGGGTCTTTGACCTGCCAGGCCCTTTTCAGGGCCACCAAATCTTCCAAAAACAATTATTCAGCTACATGTTATTCCAATTCCCCTCCCAAAACAAAAAAGTTCAGTACAAATACTTATCACAAGAAAAAAAAAGAGTTAAAGTCCAACACCTACACCACCCCAAACATAAAACAAATAACCCATGGTATCACACATAACAAAAAAGGCCACATAAAAAAAATTTAAAATAACTCCCAATATGGCCATTAATCAGCCCATTTTTAGATTAAAATCCATGGGATAGTTTAAAATCTGTAATTGAAAAGTCCAACACTTACACCTTCCCTAGAGTTAAAAGACATTATTACATACTTGCCAACCCACAAACAGACAAACCCAATACCAAACATAACCTGCAAATAACAAACCCAGTAAGAAACCCAACATCCAACTACCAATAATAAACCCAACCCCAGTAACCACCAACCAAAAAAAAAAGCCAAAATTAAATAGAACCCATGCCAACGAACTGACAAACTATTTTGCAAACACAATCCCCCATTATTGAAAACAAAACTAGTTTTATGGTTATATTTTCCACATTTTTGTGATTAGAGGTGAAGATTTAAAATTGAAGATTTCCATAAAAACATTTCTGCTACAAATAAATTTCTAACCCATGAACCAAAACAAATTGGTGAAATTAGGATGTGGATTTCCAAATGTATAAAACATAAATTCATTTTAGGATATTATGTGTGACTTTGTGTTTGGCTCTTGTTTAACACTGGGTTTGTATGATTGTTGGGTGAGTAACTTGTGCTTGTCTGTTTGTCCGTCTGAAAAAGTTATCTTTGGCATGGGGTTTGTCTGTTTGTCCGTCTGAAAAAGTTATCTTTGGCATGGGGTTTGTCTGTCCGTCTGAAAAAGTTATCTTTGGCATGGAGTTTGTCTGTTTGTCCGTCTGAAAAAGTTATCTTTGGCATGGGGTTTGTCTGTTTGTCCGTCTGTACAAGTTATGTTTGGCATGGGGTTTCTCCGTCTGTAGCAAGCATAGCTGATTAATTGTTTTTGGAATAATTGGTAGTCCTGAAAAACTTATACTGTCCATCAACCAGGGCCAACATGACAATGGAAAAGAACTCGTTGTAGTTGTGGTAGAGGGCTCCAGAGTTCTTGGGTTTCTTCAGGGCTACATGCTTGCCATCAAGGGCTCCCAGGGCATGTGGAACATTCCACCTGATCCTGAATTCCCTCTCCAGTTCTTTCCACTCATCTGGAGTAGTAGGACATTTGAGGTACTCTCTGGTGAACTCATCCTGGATGGCCCTGCAGACCACTGGTAGAAACTTGGAAATGGTGGATCTGCCAACCCTGAACTGACAGGATAATGATGTGTAGGACTCTCCAGTGGCCAGATATCTGATAGTGAGGGCTAACTTTTCCCCAACACTGATAGGAGCTCTGTAGTTGGTGGCCTGCCTGGCTACACGTGGTTCCAGTCTGGTCTTCATCATTTCAAAGAATTCTGCTGTCATCCTCATGTAGTTGGTGTATCCTGGAATGTCTGTGGCATACAGATCAGCCATAATGTTGTGGTAGGCCCCCCTCTCCTCTCTCTGCAGTAGCCATGGCCTGGCCCACATGTTGTGCCTTCTTCTAGGTCTCTGTATGGGTGCTGGTGGTGCTGGTGGTGGTGGTTGCTGTGCTTGACGTAAAAAATGGAAATACATGATTATTTGTAACTGTATAAAAACCAAAAAAGTTGTTGTTGAATCTGTCTTCCATTAAAAGGTGGCATCCTGCTGTGTTCCTAGAAAAGCAATGGTGATTAGATCGCGAATTTTATATATATATACCCAGAAAATCCAGCAACTTTGCAAAACAATAATCGGGGATACTGGTCTGGGGAAGACTGAGGAGGCCTGAGGAGGCCTGAGGATGCCGAGACTTAATCGTGGGTTAGTCAGGGCTTAGTCCCAGGAGGCCTGAGGCGTCCTGGGACCCAGTCAGTTTGTGTGCGACAGGATCGTGGTTGAAACCAACCAGAAAACTGGCTTAGTCGGTTCTTAGTCCCAGACCAGTCGGGGACTGTCCTGAGGCGTCCTGGGGATGATCTGTTCTTAATCCCAGATTTCAGTACCGACCCAGTATTCCCGCCCATTTTTGTTATTTTTCAAGCTACTGTCCACAATTAAGGGTCGCCGACAGGATCGGGGCTTAATCTTTTGGTGGAACAGGGGCATAAATTACTGTTGAATTAAACTGTGAGAATTAGCCTGTCCCACACCAACATAAATTACTGTTGAACTAAAATGTGACACACCAACATCTCCCTTCTTTTAAATTGAAATAAAATTTAGCACACTAAACTTTTCTTTACCAAGAACAAAATTATCAAAGAAAAGATTTAATCTGAAGAGTGTCTTTAATGAGTCTCTGTTTCAAAGAATTCTGTTCAGTCATGCATTACACAGTTTATGTTACATTATCACCAAATATTTAAGGATACAAGTAGACTACCTCCCCTTAAAAACCAATGCATGGGTTTATTCTGCCCATTTTAGCATTTGGTAAATTTTGAATAAATTTAAGATTATGTCCTTAAGCATATCCAGCCTGATACTTTTCTACAGGTTTTGATATCCTATTGCTTCTTCTTAGGGTTTTATTGTGCTGTTACTCACACTTTCCTTGGTCTTTCCATTTTCCTTGTTGGACTCTTTGCTGGAGAATCCTGTAAGGGACCTTTGTTTTCCTTCAAATGTGTCCTATTTCTTCTGAAGCTTTCTCCATTCACATCTACAATGTTAGACCTGTCTGACAATTTGTCCTTACAAATGGCCTTTTCCCATTTGTGTACCTGACCTGCTTTTGATTTCACATAAATTGGTTGACCAATTTCAAGCTGTGATAGATTGTTGGCTCTTTTGTCATGCTGTTGTTTTGTGAGTCTGTGTTTGTGTTCAATTTTTGTCTTAACATCTGGAACTACACTTGGTAGAAGTAGGCTCTCAGACATTGGCAGTGTACTCCTTGTTTTTCTGGACATCAGTCATTGGACTGGACTGCTGTCCATATTGACAGTTGGTGTATTTCTCCAATCCAGAAGTGCTTTGTATATGTCACTTCCTTCATGCTTGCACTTCTTCATGAGGTTCTTTGTTATTTTCACTGCAGATTCTGCCTTACCATTAGAACAGCTGTAATAAGGTGACGATGTTGTGTGACTAAATTCCCAGTCACTTGCAAATTTCGCAAATTTTGTTACCACATATAAATTCCCAAAGACTGCTTTAGTGTAGTGTTCTGTATAATTATACTTTATTTACAGCCATTGCAAATTTTGAAGTGGAGAAAAGTTTATAGTGGCCATATGTAAGTCCTCTTTTCAAAATTTAAGCCCACTACCAACTAGTCTCAAAGTTGAGCCCTTGGCTAAGCCTAAGACCGGTCTTAAATTCTTTTTGAATACAACTAAGCCTAAGACAAACTTCTTAGTAGTTTTTGGGCAGAAACTGGAGACAAAAGTCTCAACTTTAAGCCTAAGCCCTGGCTAAGACCTTTCGTGAATACGGCCCAGTACTTTTGAAACTTTTAACATAGAATGCGAAGGTCAGACGAGTTTATACTGAGTGTATATTTTCAGCAGCCTACTTGATTTATACTGAGTGTATATTTTCAGCAGCCTACTTTTCAACAGGTACTATTTGAGGGGCAAATATTCTCAAATTCTTGGCTAAATGCCATTAACCTTAACCTTGGGTAAATATAATGTATTTTGGTAATCATTTCAAGTTTTAAAGGGCCATCAAAAGTCGCCATGAACCATTAAATTCTCCACCAAGGACGTTATGTGACCAATGGCATCTGTTTACTTGTTTGTGTGTGATAACTTTATTTCAGCCTTAGACGCATACACTCTCTGAGAGTTAATGTTTAAATTCGGTTTTACACTAACATCAGACATTTGGCCTTTAAATTTAAAATATACTTAGCAAATAGGTGGGATGACCAAAATTGTTATACTGGCTCAAGATTGCTTGACAAGCCAGTAGGTTAAAAAAGGGTCATGAATAATTTGCTGTCATTTTGTTAAGCCTTATTACACCTCGGTTAATTAATGTGCTGGCTTTACACTGAAGTTTGCAATCTTAATGTACAAACATGCCAAAACAAGTACACATGTGTCAATGCTTTCCGTATATACAAACTCCATATGCAACATACGCACTGATTTCAGTGCAGAATATAATATTGTAAGACACACTCGCCGAGTTCAACCAAATACATGAAAAGAAATTTAAAAAAAGAAAGTGTCTCACTTTGCAGTGTTGAAATGATTAATTTCTTACATGGTTAAGTGCACATTGTTAAAAAGATAATGGACATAAAAGTGGGATGTTAATCACCATGCACCGTATAAACTACATATTTCAAAATTGGTTATGACAAAATACTTTTGTTGTAAGCATGCATACCAACTCATGGCAATCTGCAGAATGATTTACTACACATGTTTAAGGTAGTTCCTTAAAAAGACATGATATAAAATAGAAAATTATATAAAGCTGAGTATTGTAAAGCTAAGGATCATAGACCATCAAAGGGAAGAAAATCCCAAATGCAAGTCAAAAGAAGGGCAATGAAAGCACTCCATCGAAAGATAATGAAGAAATGGGAATTAGATGCCATAAGTAAACCATTAATGAAGAAATTCGAATAACCACATAAGTATTAACAAAGAATAGGTACACAAAGTGTGGTAATGGCAATATCTGAGGATTAATCCTAAATAATGGGAAACTACTTAAATGAAGCTACCAGTGCATTCATGTTATGTCACAGAGTAATGCACAATTTCAAAACATTAAAAGAATATTGTTATGGTTTTAAATAACATAATTTTGTCTTGCATTGTTTGTATATAAATAGGCCAGTAACTATCTCTTTTCTGGAATTTGCAGGCTCCGTAGTATTGCAGGCCCCCGCAGTTTTGCACGACCCCAGAATTAATGGGAGCCCATTATATGCAAAATCTGCAGGCACTGGGCTGAGTACCCAGTACTTGTGTAGATCCAGTCTAGTGGCTAGTGGGATACGGGCAAAATAAGAACATAACAATATCTACTTATAGAATATTGAAAGTTTAAAGTAATACACATAGCCACACTTTCAATCGTGTTGTATGTAAACAATGATTTGTGTTCTAGAGTTCCATAAGCATGAATGAGTCCAAAGGCAGTCCTACAGAACATCCAGTCAACATAGCTCTCAGGAGTGGGAGGAGGAGAAAGAGCATAATGTCTACCAGGCCATATCCTTTTGATATACACCTAATTCAAAACAACACACTAGCGGCCACTCCAGGGTGAAAACTGACCTCCTGCTACTAAAGTCAATAATCTGAAACAAACTCTAAAGGGCAACAACATATTGTGCTATAAATAAAGTAGTGTCAATACATCCAGATGCAGTCCCAGTTGCTAAAGCCATAAACCGACAATCCATAAACCCCTAACAGACAAGCCATAGCAAGGCCTGACAGGCCATAGTGAACAGACAGGACTGGAGTATTTTCCAGACTTACCCCGAATGGACTGGTTAAATCCTGGAGACAGGATCCAAAGTTGGGATCGATCCAACACTATATAAATCCCCTCTGGCTGACACAAAACATCATCTGTCACTGTAATGATGCCAGCTACACATCACACTTCTTACATCAGGTTAGGGTAGTTTTGGTTTTTATTGAGTTTCATATTTTGGTTTGCATCTTGATGGAAAGACAGAGGACACAGTCGAACCAACCACCATCACTTGCCCTACAGTCACCACCACAGCCTCAGCCCCAGCCTCATGCCCTGGATCCTTCAAAGACAAGAAAAGGGATGGTAGAGCAACCTCCTGGCTGACCTCAAAAACACCGACATACCAGGATACCAGATGTTGTGAGGCCTGCCACCTGCCTTGTTTGGCTTCATTGAAGAACGCATACACCACCGTATCAAGAAGTCAGGCTACAAATTCAGGAAGCCATTACGTTGGACTTAAACTGGCAGTAACACTGAAACACCTGGCCACAGGAGATACCTACAACTTGCAGTATCACTGCCTGGTTGGCCGAACCACCATCTGCAAATTCGCTGAACAATCCATGCTGATCATGAGTTCCAGGACACATATTTGAACTGCCCTGGTAGCACTGATGAGTGGAAAAGGGTGGCAGAGAAGATCAGAACCAGATGGAATGTCCTGTAAAGGACCTTTAAATGTTTTACAGCAGTGGTCCTGAAAAGGAATGATTATAGGCTTGACAGTAGTTCTACTGCAACTATTGTTTGGTGTTGGCTGACTGCGGAGGAGGCAGAGGCTGCGTTGGGGGCTGCTGCTGTTTTTGCTGTGAGGCAGTGGTGGTTGGAGGAGAGGCAGCTGGTTGTAGCGTGTCAGCTGGTTGGTGAAAACAGCTGTGGTGTGTCATTCTGTTGGTTGCAGAGATCTGTAGCAGAGGCAACTGATGAAGGGTTGAAGTGCTTCATCGGCTTCAATGTGAACATAAGTGGTCTTGAAGGTCCAGCCTGTTCATTGTCAAGGAGTAGTAAGGAAGTCAGCTGCCCTGGCTTGAAGGCATTTGAGTCTCTGGGATGGTTAAGATGTATTCCCTTAAAGCTGGTGCTGGCTTCTGTGGCTGTTAAAATTCTGTGGCACAAATGTTGAAGTTGCACTTGAGCTTCGTGAAATTGTCTGTTGCTGTGGCTACTGAGGCTGATGACCATGTTCTTCTGCCCAGCTTTGAATGTTGCTGAGAAGCTTTACAGCCTCGTGTCTAAATATCTGAAAGTCTTTCTCTTCTAATCTCTCCACCTGCGATGTCAAGTATTTTCAGTAGGCTGTATGTGTTGTCTCCTGCTTTTGCCCCAGGAATGATGACAGCATGGTTCTCATCTGTGTGAACTGGTCCATGACCTGTGCCCTGAAGCTGCGGTGGGACTCATGACTTGTGGTGTCTGTTGAACGCATGCTGGTCTCCATACTATCTTTGTCAGTCATAGCTCTGGAGATGTCATGTGCTGAAGGAGTTGAAGCAGTGGCTCCTCAGGCCTGGGATTGGCTAAGTCCCTTGTGTCTGATGTGTGGCCTAAGGAATACCAATTTATCCTGTATCCAGTTCTGACATTTCTTTATCTCCTTCAGGGCCTGTCAAGAATTCATGTGCATCAGTCTGCTGTGACTGTCCTCTGCGACTCAAACCAGGTCTTTCATACCTTGACAGATTGCGACTGTTGGTGAACTGCTTCTAGAGACACTCCTTCCTTGCTTTGTCCTTGTCATACAACTCCTCGTGGTCCTTCACATAGTCCACAATAGCCATCATCATTTACAGCTGGTCCTAGCTTATCCTTGTGATATGTTACCGACTGTATGGTGGAAGACTGGGAGACTTCCCATCATGACAGAAAGTGTCCAAGTCAGGTGAGTTATGTTTACAACAGGCTTGTTTGCTTACAAGTACGTTAGTTTGTGTTGACAGCCTGTCTGGAGGTGGAGTCCTGGCACTTAACCAAGACAAGACGGCAAGTTTTTCAAGACAAGATGGTAACAGTGTAAGACAAGATTCACTGACAAACCGTAGAGATCAGTGACAGGACTGTTTCCAGATGGGCGGAGCCACAGTCCAGATACAGAGCCGTGGTGGGGTGGTGAAATGTCAAACAGGTTTTATATTTTGCCGATCCATGGCGACAAGCTGGGATACTACAACCAACCCTGAATAACTCCTAAATGTAAACATTGCTCCCGACCCTCGAAAAATGCCTAGTTATTACCAACAGATCAGCTCCAGTGGAACACCACATTATAAAAACAACTTTAGGATTGAGTTCCCAAATGCTAGATCTGATAAGAGCTCAAGAAGGTCACAGAAAGTTAAGAAAAATTAAAGTTTGAATTCATCAGGGAAATATGTGATTCACCGCCAAACACTACCAAAATTAAATCGCACTTCCAGGGCTTTCCCAAATGCTAAGAATGTTGGAAGTCCCAGAAGCCATATTTTCATCATCATAACCCAATGGGGGATATGATCACCCTTAGTGAGTACGAAGGACGAATCGCTGTCCCTTTTATTAGTCACGTTAGTTTGGGACATTCTGAAAAAAAAACCTTAAATAAAATTAGTCTTCATTCTAAAGCCCCAAAGTTTTCAATACACAGATCACATGAGTACAACCTGACGCCAAAGGTTAAATTGTGTTCTACATTCCCTTGAACAGGGGACTTGATAATAAACATTATAACTAGTATAGTCTCTGTATTTTTGTTTGGACAAACTAAAAAAACCATCCCCCGAAATATTTGTAGCAGACGCCATCTGATGAGATTTTTTTTTCATTTCAGTTTCCTACACATAAAATACAGACTACAAAATATGTAAAAAGGTATCTCCCCGAGACTCTTATGGTATTGGCGCCATTTGTTGGTCTGCTTTACGGTTTGCTCTGAGACAAAGGAAGGACACATATATTTTAACTAATATCTTCCAATCCCCGACTATGAATCACTAGTACGATCCCATGAAAACAAAACTACATTTTTCCAACACTATAATAAGAATGGGGAACATTTTTATGGGAATTGAATCCATTGCATAACGTTCAGTTCTAAAAATCGATAGTCCTAAACTTACACAGTTTTAAGGATTCATTCCCCAACAACACACACCATAATTCACAGTACATATAAAGAAGTATTCAGGGTTTTTCTCATTCTAAACTCAGCGCCTTTAAAACGTAGCAACCATCAATCAAGTGCAGGCAAAATGCGTATGTCTTCCCTGAATTAGATTCTTTCCACATTTTTCGACTCTTAAATCTGACAATCATAATCATTATGTCAGCCCCAGGGAGTCCAAATAATAAATTAATAAAACATCAAGTGGGGTTTAGATTTATATCTCCAAATTCTTTCTTTTGACAAATGCACAATTTTATTATTGACGTGTTTACTTCTTTTCATGTGCAAACTCTTTATGTGGGTGTTCCACGGGAGCTGTCTTCTCAGTAACTAAGAATTTTTTTAGGTTCAGGAGCAATATTTACAAAGTTGGTTAGGATCAGTTGTAGTTCCCTGGTTTGTGGTGGTGGGTAGGCAAAATATCAAACATGTTTGATATTTCACCAACCATGACTCTTGATCCCGATCGTGGCTCCAACCACCTGGAAACCGCCCTGTCATCTATCTATATATTGTGTCGTAGACACATCCCATCTTGTCCTATTTGTTACTGTCTTGTCTGGAAGCACTTGCCAGCCTGTTGTGGTTAAGTACTCAAACACCACATGATGGCAGGCCATAGACACAAAACGACCATACTAGAAAGAAAACCAGCCTGTCGTAAACATCTACAATCTGACTTGGTCGCCTCCCATCAAGACATTAATTCTCCATGTCTATGCATGGTTGGAGAGTTGGAAACATCTAAGCAGGACAAGCTATAAAGGGAAGCTGACAAGACTGTTACAGCAACAAACAAGATGGGAAGTTTATGGGACAGGCTATATGCTTCATTTGTCGACCCACAGATTATAAGTTATGGGATCTGTGTCTATAACTGGTGAGTCAGCGCACTGAATGCATCATTAGGATTTTCAAGTCTGACAAGTCACACCTGGCAGCATTCAAATAGGGTTTTGTTTTTTCTACCAATTAATTTAGGATTTTGTGTACAGTTTCAACTTGCCTGGCTAGCTGATAGGTTTTTGTTTTTTACAAATGCTGCTTTGGTTGGATTTATAAGATGGGTCTTAAAAAGGGCAGAAGGTAGAACACAGAAGTTCCTACAGACACACCTACAGAGTTTGAGTTGGGAGACACAGCTGCTGAGATACAGAGGAGGGAGGAGAGACAGAGAGGGACAAGGCAGAGAAACAACAAAGAGAGGAGGGGTAGAGGGAGGAAGCCATGAGGGCATAAACTCCACAGTCCACAGAGGAGGCAGTGGCTAAAAAAGAGCAAGAACCAAGAGGAGTGAAACTTAAATGGTGGAGGAAAGGCTGTAACATCTCAATCTCAATCCAACCGCAAGAAAGGACATATGATGAACATTTATTTAACAGACTCAGAAAAGTAGGCTGTTGTGGATTTTGTCAAGGATCATGAAGAACAAGACAAAGGAAAACTTTCAGGATAAAGCCAGGAAGGATTGCCTGTGGAAGACGTTAGCCACCAGCCGCAACCTGTCAGTGAAAGTGAGCAAGACTGTTCAAATCCCAAAGGACGCACTATGGAAAACTTACCCAGTCCAAGTCTGGCCAGGCTCCCAAGGAAATAACAGAAAGGCAGAATGGATCCAGTATTAATTTAACTTCTTGAATTCTAATTATAATTCTAATCGGACTTTTATAGCGCTTAATCTCCCCAAACAAGAGGACTCTAAGGCGCAACAAACAAAAAGCAGTCAACAAAATTTCTGTATCCAGGGACATAAGAAGGGTCAAGCACCACAGAGAACGCCAGGGGAATGATCCAGACTAAGGTGGGTATGCTTTGGTGTACAGGTAGGTCTTAAGCTGCTTTCTGAAGGAGGCCAGGGAGGGAGAGGCACGAATCTCATCAGGAAGAGCATTCCACACAGTGGGAGCATCAAAAGCAAAACTATTACCAAACAATTTGACAGATTTATGAACAGAAGAAGACCCACACTAGAAGGAAGGGACTCAAATCGTCAACCTTCAAGTTCCTACAGAGAGGAGCCAGTGCAGCCATAGCTCATAAAATTCATAAAACTAGCTCAGCAGCATCAAGTGGTGCCCAGAGGTCAGGCAACACCCCAGAGAACCACATACTTCATACTTAGTTGTTAAAGCAACAACCTGGCACCTCAAGACAGGTACATGTCACTTTCAACCAAAGCAAGGCCTTCAACCTACCGTCAGAAGCCTCTGTCGAAGGCAAAATAAAGTGTACATAATATCTCAGGACTCTCAGGCCTATTTCGGAATCTACAGTTACTCATGAGCTAGAGATGGACACACCTCAATCGTTAACACCATTTCACCCACATCAGCACTGCACCTCTCCTCCAACCACCCAGCAGCAAGGACCTTCTCAGTAGCCAGCCAATCTCCCAGCAATCATCCGAATCCCAAGGAGCAGCAACAGTATACTTACTGCACCTACTTATTATCAGTCCTTTTCAGGACCATTACTGTAAAATATCGTTTTCAGGACAACTGCTGATTGATAGTCCTTCTCAGTGAGTGAGTGAGTGAGTGAGTGAGTGAGTGAGTGAGTGAGTGAGTGAGTGAGTGAGTGAGTGAGTGAGTGAGTGAGTGAGTGAGTGAGTGAGTGAGTGAGTGAGTGAGTAAAAAACTTCAAAAGTGTACTTATGTACTAAGAATTTTGACCTTCCAAAAACTTGGAAATTATAATCTTAAGAAACTTTAACATTTTTAAAAATAATTTGACCTTTGAGAAATTTGTCAGATTTTAAAAACCGTTCTGACCTTACAACAAGTTTCACTAATTTTAAGTGGGTTTAAACTTTTAAATTTTTTTTAAATTGGGAAAGGACTTTGACCTTTTAAAGAAATTGACAATTTCAAAATATTTTGACCTTTGGATTTGACCTTTTACTTTTTGACCTTTGAGAAACTTTGAAAGTTATACAAAGATTTTGACACTTCATAAAGTTTCAAAGATAAAAATATTTTTAAAATTTTAAAGAAAAAATTTTTAAAAAAAATTTATGTAAAGCTTTTTAACTTTAATCCCTTTTGAAAGCTGAACAAAATCTGAAGGTTTACAAATTTGAACATTTACTGTTGATCATTTAAAAAATGCTGAACAAAATCTGAAGGTTTACAAATTTGAACATTTACTGTTGATCATTTAAAAAATGGAAGTTAAAGTTTTTAAACATTATTGTGGATCTGTGGATTTGTTTGGAAATTGTTCCGAGAGATGTGGGGAATTTGTTGTAGATTTTTTGGAAATTTGTCAGAAGTTTGTGGGACATTTATCAAACACTAGCTCAATAAAGTTCTTGGAATGCCAGGGTGGTCTAGGGCTAGCACCAGGTAAAAGAAGCCCTTGTAGTTGTAATATACACTCCCAGATCTCTTTGGCTTCTTCATGATTATATGTTTTCCATCTATAGCTAGGGCCCCAAAAGGGGGTCATTCCATGTGGTTTTGAACTTCTCCCCAATCTGTTTCCAGTCTTCAGGAGTGGTAGGGCTGCTCAAATTCATCGAGTATGGCCCAGCAGACCTTGGGGACGAATTTACATTTACTGGTTCAGCCGACTAGTCAATAATACTGTAACAATGTGTACATTTCTCTGGTTGTCAGGTGTCTAAGTGTTATTGCTAGTTTCAATCCAACTTCTAAGGGCTTCCTGAAATTTGTGACTTCCTTCTTGATGCAGTGGTGGATGAGTTCTTAAAAGATGTCAAAAACTGCAGCTGGCATCCTGACAAAATTCTGATAATCTGGTATATTAGTCTGTATGGAGTCGGCCAGGAGGTTCCTATAGCATCTTTTTCTTGTTTTTCTTTAAAGGATCCAGGGCATATCCCAAAAGTTAGGTGACTGTCTTCTTCTCCTGGGTGGTTTATGGGGGTTTTATAAAAGAAGGGGTTAATGTAGTGTTGGCTTGATCCTGAATTGCAATACTAGCTTGTCCGTTTGTCACGACTCATTGCTGTGGTCTGATACAGCTTGTCAGTTAGGGTTTTAGAGGCTAGTCATAGACAAAAAGACTCCAACTCTAAGTCAGGTCAGGTTCTTGCTCCAGACAAGCTGGGATGAGTTACGTCCTGTCGGGAAGGTGAATCCAACCCAAAATTTTGGTTTCTGTTCCCAGACCTTTCAAACAGATCCTGGATTTGCAGAATCGGTTGTAGGGTTGACTCCAGTGGAACATCCCCATTACTTGTATAATATGTGGCTATAACTGGGTGAGGGATTTGAACCACCTTAAAAGGGATTGTCATAAGATAAGATGAGAACAAGGTCACACAATTAGCTTGGAACTTAGAGAAGCCGACGGTCAAGCTCGAGAGCATAAAAGGGGCAAGACCCCATAAACAACTGCACATTATCCTTGATAAACTGTTAAGTAAAATATGCTTTGCTTAGTTTGCTTCAATATAAAAATACATTGCAATAAATGGAAATATGTGTCTACATCCCCAGACCACACAAAGGCAGTTGAAAAATATAAATGGGATTTAAAAATTGCATCATACAATGTAAAGTCAACAATAATGAATGTGACTACCACTGTCTTTTATGCCCCTGTTCCACCAAAGGATTAAGCCCCGACCCTGTCCCCGACCCTTATCGTGGACAGTCTGTGACAAAAAAAGGTAAAATGGGCGGGACTACTGAAAGTCTGGGATTAAGTTCAGATTGGCCTGAGGAGGCCCCAGGCGGCCCCAGACTGGTCTGGGACTAAGAACCGATTAAGCCATTTTTCTAGTCGTAGACAAACCGACTGGGTCCCAGGACGCCTCGGGCCTCCTGGGACTAAGCCCCGACTAACCCACGATTAAGTTCCGACCCTCCAAGGTGTCCTGAGGCGTCCCCAGGTTTCCCCAGACTGAGATGGCCGATTCTTGTTTTGCAATGGGACTAAGGGTCGCAGGAGGCCTGGGACTAAGGCACTAAGGGTCTGGGACTAAGGGTCAGGGACTAAGGGTCGCAGGCGGCCTGGGACAACATAGGACTGTGTAAATTTGGTCTGAGGACGCCTGAGCAAGCCTGGGACTGGACATTTTGTTTATGGCGGGAAAAAATAATCGGTTGGGGTCGGGAGAAATATCAAACATGTTTGATTTTTCACACGGCCTCAACCACCACAACCGACCCTTACAAGACGCCTGGGACTAAGCAATTTTGTGCAGGTCAGAAAGGTGACAATGACAACGAATAGATTGTGGAGTAGGGTCAAACATGGTATAATTAACATAAAATAAAAAATTAAGTAAGTTATCATAGATACCAGTTGTTATAAAAGCTGTATGACATCTGAATCAATGTTGTGTGCGTGATAAGCGTGGGCCAGATAAACACATTGCCAATACTTTTGATAGTTACTGCTATAAGTTTAAAATATTGTTGGGTTTTTACTTTCTCTTTTTCTGCTGATGTGGCCAATTTAATTTCAGGCAGAACATCAGTAAAAACACCAATAAAAAACATCAAGTTCTAATTCATCAACTATATTACTTTCTTTATACAGTTCCTTTATAAACAGTAAATATACAGTTATATACAATTATGTACATGGCTAGTTCCCAAGCTCTAATCACTCTTTGTCTGATCTCTCTCACATCTGTGCCTCACTGATTTGTCTCCCTGTTCCTTAACTCCACTCCCATTTATACTTTTTCATGTGGTAGCTGCCCGCATCCCACTAACCACTAGGACTAGTTATCTCCCGCCGGCCGAAGGCCTTGGTCGGGAGATTATAAAACGCCTTCCGTCCGTCCGTTCGTCCGTCCGTCCGTCCGTTCATCACGTTTTTGCATAAACCTTAATATCTCATTCATTTATGAACATATCTTCACCAAATTTGCAGGGAATGTTTATGGCTATAAAAACCTGTCTCTGAAAAATTTTAGCCTCACTTTGAAAAACAAAATGGCCGCCATAGCTAATTGTTTGAAAATCCTAAAGGTGCTCTAAATCTTGAAATATTCCACCTAGCTTCATCAAATTCGCACAAAAGCTATATGGCTAGAAAAGCTAGCCTGATAATAAATTTGACCTAGTTCAAAAAACAAAATGGCCGCCATATCACATGTTAATGTCAAACAGGGTTATCCTATTAAAAAGGCCTTATATCTCCCCAAATATTGCATATCTTCACCAAATTTGCAGGGAATGTTTATGGCTATGAAAACCTGTCTCTGAAAAATTTTAGCCTCATTTTGAAAAACAAAATGGCCACCATAGCTAATTGTTTGAAAATTGTAAAGGCGCTCTAAATCTTGAAATATTCCAGCTAGCTTCATCAAATTTGCACAAAAGCTATATGGCTAGAAAAGCTAGCCTGATAATAAATTTCACCTAGTTCAAAAACAAAATGGCCGCCATATCGCATGTTTAATGTCAAATGGTATTATCCTATTAAAAAGGCCTTATATCTCCCCAAATATTGCTCCTAGAGGTTCGGAATGTGAAAACAACTTGTACGAAGTCATGGCCTGGTAATCTTTTCCATGTGTTGAATTTGACCTTTGACCCCTGCTTCAAGGTCGTCACACTAAAACGTCCTTATTTCTCCCATATTATTGGTGCTGTGGCTTCAGATTGTAAAGACAGACCATGAAAAGCAAAGGCTGTGGTCTAAAATTGTAAACAGCTTCCATGCGTGTGTGCATCTGTTTGTGCATCCGTCCGTGCATCCGTTTGTCAGGTTTCAGCATAAACCTTAATATCTTATTCATTTATAAAGACATCTTCATCAAATTTGCAAGGAATGTTTATGCAAAATTTTGGCCTCATTCTGGAAAACAAAATGGCCACCATAGCCAATTGTTTAAAAATCATACAGTTGTTCTAAATGTCGAAAATTCCAGCTAGCTTCATCAAATTTACATTTTAAGAGGCCTTCTATCTCCCCTAATATTGCTCTTACAGGTTCAGACCATTAAAACTCTTGGCCTTCAAATGTTTTGTCTGAGAAACATTTTGGCCTTATTTTCAAAAACATAATGGCCACCATATCCAATTATTTAAAATTCATAAAGATGCTCTAAAACGTGAAATATTGCAGCTACGTTCATCAAATATGCGCAAAATATATATGGCCAGGAAAGTTAAGCTGATAGTAATTTGACCTAGTTTCGAAGCCAAAATGGCTGTCTTATCACATGTTAAATGGGATTATCCTATTAAAAAGGCCTTATATCTCCCTTATCATTGCCAATAGGGGTTCCAAATGTGAAAGCAACTTAAAGGAAGTAAAGGCCTGAGACTGCTGACTTTTACCTTTGACCCATTCTTCAATGTCAAGTGGGGTTATCTTACTATAAAGCCCTTATCTCATTTAGTTCTCCATTATTACTGATTCCAGGCGGGAGATAAATGCTGCGGCAGTGGCCTTGTTCTACATGTACTGGACCCCCAGCCCAGTGCTCGCAGATTCTGCACATTCTAGGCTCCCAATAAAATGTGGGGTCTCACAGAACTGTGGGGGCCCGTAATACTGTGGGGCCCGCAATGGTGTGGGGGCCCGCAAATCCCAGATAAGAGACAGTTGCTGACCTATTTATATACAAATACTGCAAGACTGTAATTTAAAACCATAACAATATTCCCCACCAGTATGTTTACCCCTCGAAGCATGTTTATAACAAATACCAAAGACTGTAAATCGGGCAAGGTTACCTAGACTCCCCATTAGTACACATATCTCCCACAGTGTCCTGTTTTTTAGGTTAAATACCTAGACTGACATTAAGATGCATTTCAAAAATCTTCTGTTTTCATTAATAAACAAAAACATTATTGCAGTACCTTAAACAGAATTTACTTTCACAACATTGATAAAATATGAAGCACATCATTGAAATTGTCAAACTTTAAGTTATCATACTGAGATACAATTTAATTACACACAAGGCTTCTGTTTTTAGATATTCTAATTCTAATTTGACCTTTATAGTGCTTAATCTCCACTGAGTAGTGGACTCTAAGGTGTAAAGACACAATAGCAATATCCAAGTTAAAAAATCCAGGGACAGAAATAGGTCAGCAACACGGAGAAGGCATAAGAGAAAATGAGCTAAGGAGGATATGCCTTTGTGTAGAGATAGGTTTTGAGCTTTCTAAAAGAGGCAATAGTTGGTGATTCGCGAATGTCTTCAGGAAGTGAATTCCAAACAGTGGGAGCATTATAGGCAAAACTGAAGCCAAACTGCTTAGTAGACTTGTGAATTTTAGGTTGAAATTTTGGTACATTGAGGAAATTGGCAACACTCTGACTACGTCTAGTATTGTAAGTAGTGCAGTATGTGGATAGGTGTGGAGCAAAATATTTAGGGAAACCAGTATGAATAAACTAGTATACCAGGGTAGCCAATTTGAACTCAGAACGAAACTGAATAGGGAGCCAATAGAGTTTCCTGAGTACCGGAGTAATCCGAGTATATTTACTCGACTTTGTAACAATTCTAGCTGCACTGTTTTGTATAGACCGTAATCTATGAAGATTAAATTTGGAGAGACTTCCAACTGACTACTAACAAAAGCATTTGCAACCGACACAGAAGCATCATGAGTCAAGAACTGCCTAATACTTCTAAAATCCCTCAAGTGAATGAAGCATTGAATGATATCAGTACTTTAAACTTTCCAAAACTGTTTATAAGTCTATAGAGAGCTTCTACATTCTATAAGTTTATAAGTCCAAGAGAGCATGTAGTAAATGTTAATTTATTAAAATTGTCTCGGTACTTCAATAAGAGTCATTTAGAATTTCTACATTATGATTATGATTCACAACATGCACTTTGACTTGGATCCTGAAAGAGTGCCCGGAACCTGGAAGGAAAGCCCGGAGCCGGGAAAATGCGCTATATATTTTGTGGGAGAAAATTATCTCAATGGGAGACACTCCCAACAACAACAGTCAGTGTACTGGTTGCTTTTACAAACCAAGCCTGTCTGGTCACTTTTCTTCCCTTTGACTTCTCTTTGGTGTTTTATAACACAATTTACTGTTTGTTTTACATGAACTTTTAATCCATTTTTTGGAGTTATTCTCTTTGAGGTCCCTCTGCTTAGAATTCTGTGGTGGTTCTGGATCCGTTTTACTACTCTCTTTGACACAACTTCGAGTAATATGCTTTCTCAGTTTTTGAACTGGTTCTGGGACAGAATCACTGGTGTGTGATTTTAATCTGTCAAAATGAAGAATTCTTGGTTTACACTGAAAGTTTGTTTTAGTTTTAAACACGATACCACTAAGTTTTCTGGTCTCAACACATGGATCTTTCCAAATATCAGATTTTAATTTTGGACTTTTTCCCACTGTCCTTTGTGCTACCTGATAATAAACAAGATCACCCAATTTGTAAGCTTTTGAACTTATTCTGGGGTTACAATCTTTTCTGGGTACTTTAATTTTCAAAGAAATTCTGACTGTTTCAAAGATGTTTTGCAATTTTTCCCTCATGTTCAGTACATATTCAGATTAATTTTTGAAAACATTTGGGCCAGGAATTGCACCAAGCACAACCTCAACTGGAAGATTTACCTCCCTCCCAAGCATCAATAGGTTTGAGGAATAACCAGTCTTCTCATGAACACAACTTCTATATGCAGCAGTTAACATTGGCAAATGCTCATCCCAGTCTGTCTGATTTTGATATGGTTAAGCAGCAATCATATCTAACAGTGTCCTATTGAACTTCTCAATCATCTCATTGGACTGGGGGTGATACGGTGAAAATCTAGTTTTATTAATTTCCAGCAATTTACATACTTCTTTAAACAGGGTTGCCTCATAGTTGCAACCTTGATCTGAATGGAGGTCAAATGGTGTGCCAAATCCGGGGAAAGACTCATACACCAACTTATGTGCCACCATCTGTGCTGAGAATTCTGGTATTACATATGCTTCTATCCATCTGGTGAAATAATCACCAACCAACAAGATGTACCTGTTTCCACTTTTTAACTGAGGAAAAGGTCCCACAATATCAGTAGCCACTCTGTTCATTGGGACTCACACCTGGTAATTCAAAGGAGTGGATCTTTCCTTCCTGTTAGGTTACTTTTTTACCGCACAAACTGTACAGTTCTTATTCCAAGTTCTGATGGACTCCTTCAATCTGTACCAGTAAAACCGGTTCTTAAATTTGCTGATAGTTTTTTTTCATATCCTAGTGTCCTGCCATTAAATTACAGTGCATAGATTTAAGCACAGTGTCTCGAAGTGACTTTGGCACCACTAACAGAAGATGGGGTGGCATCTTTTTCTTGGTACTGTACCAGTGTCTGTATAAACTCCCTTTCTAAGGGTAAACTTGTCCCATCGTAGCCAAAGGTTTCTCACGTATGGGCTCTCAACTGGCAATAGGTCTTTAGATGTTTTGTCAATGGGGAAATATGAGGATGTATACTTTGTAATTTTCTCAAATCACCTTCTGAGTACTCATTCAGCCTTGCAGCTATTTTTACCAGCCATTCTGGGTATGTATTATCTCCACTGTTATATTAATATAATGTGGTTGTTATCTAAAGATAGTTCATAAATGGCATAGTTCTGCCTAAGAGGTTGACATAAAAGTTTCTTAGTTGAAGTCTGATAAAATCCAAGAACCGGAACACTACACCTGAAGACGAGACGGCTATTTTACTGATAATTGATTGCATAACCATAACGTCTGCATGTAAGTTTCTAAGAGCCCTTGTTCTAAGAGCATATTTCCTGGGTACAGGCATTATCACAGGTACCAAAAGAGAAAATATGCTTGCAAGACTTCCCTAACATCTTCATATAAATCCCTAATAGTCTATCATCCTTGTGACATCACACTTTGGTACAGCCAAGATAGGTTTTATACAGATGACATATCCATAACGTCCAGAGCCAAATCTAAACTTTATCTAACATTTTAAGGTAAAATGTAACAGACCGAGAAATAATCATGATTTATATTAGTAACAGGCCATTGTCAGCAAAGAGAGACATTGTTTTCAGCATGTGAAAATATGGTGGGATGGCTTTTGTATTGATCAGGCTAGAATGGAAGGACCACCAGTCTTAGCAGCAGGCAACAGACCAATGTCCAGTAAAAAAGCAGAAGGTGTCCCCCAAACTGTCTCACGACATAAGTTTACTTATACTAAGAAGATAAAATTCATAGCAAGAGAATAGATTTAGACTTAAAGTTAAGACTTTTGTCTTTAAGCCAGGGTAAATCATACACACACTTATACCAAATCACAGACCTGCACACATCCTTCCTTAACTAAAGTTCAAAACATTAATCACCAAACAAAGATCCTTTCTACCCTCCTTGCTTAACCAAGGATGAACTCTGGAGCACGGCCGAAACACTTCCATGTTTCAGAATTATCCATGGTGTCAAATACTGCAGACAAGACAAGGAGCACCAATTCAACAGCAGTACCCTTGTCCATTGAGGTGGTAATGTTACTTCATATTTTATGTAATGCTGTTTCCATCATTTGAAGGCTCATAATACTGACTGATTTATGATTGAGATACAAATGCAGCATTAGTATGCTAATGCAGTCACAGACCAGTGAAAAGTATTTTCAAGGCTAGTGATAGTTGTGCCATCTGGGAGCACTATTTTTGTGATTTATGGAGTACTTACTTTGAGGAATTCCACAAGGCTGGAGATGTCCTCATTTTCCCGAACCATGTTTGTGTACAATCTGCTTTTTGAAAGCTCCAAAGGCGCTTGTTACAAACATTAACGTATCAATACCCAATAATGTATCAACTAACCAATAATGTAGCAAAAATTGACCAATAATGTATCATCAACCAATAATGTATCAAAGTTAACCATTAATGTATCAATTCTCTAACCAATAATGTAAAAATCACTTGTTCCAATAACGTATCAACGAGATAGCAGCAATAATGTATCAACCATTAATGTATTAGGAATTATTTCATATGCTAAGGTTTCAACAGAACACAATTAAGAATGTTAGCATTAAAAAGTAATGAAACTTGCCAACCAGCAGCTGGGACATAGGTTTAACCTCAAACCATAAATAAAACTGTAGTTCTATAGATCCAGGTTAATGTGGAAAGCAAAGATTTGTTATAACAAGTCTTTGATTACCTTCAAACATGGGCCATGTGTGACAATGTAAAATTCTGTCCTTGTTATATTACTGTTAACCCTGCATGCTAAATGGGCTGTTTGATATAAAAGTAAATAATCCATAGGTCACTGTACTTCAGAGCATCCATAATCTGTTTCAAAGTTACGATGACTGTAATCAGGCCTTTAAATATGTGTGAAAGTGTATCACCCAATAACCCTGGTTCCCAGCAATATTACTTGGTATTAACAAATTTGGTAGCAAACTACTGTTATTATGTCAACAGCACAGCCTGCATCCAGGATATATTAACCTAAAGTCTAACTATTAAATAGTTTTTGACTGTGTTCTGTGGAACATTACTGCATCATTTAATAAACTATTCTAATTCTAATTGGACTTTTATAGTGCTTAATCTACCCATACAATAGGACTCTCAGGCACAACAAAACCAAAAAAGCAGTCAACAAAATTCCAGTATCCAGAAACACAAGAGGGGTCAAGCACCACAGAGAATACCAGGGGATGATCCAGGCTAAGGTAGGTATGCTTTGGTGTACAGGTAGGTTTTAAGCTGCTTTTTAAAAGAGGCCAGGGAGGGAGAGGCACGAATCCCATCTGGAAGAGCATTCCACATAGTGGGAGCATCAAAAGCAAAACTATTACCAAACTATTTGAAACTTTGGAATGACAAGGAAATTGCCACCACTTTGACTGAACCTGGTATTATAAGAACGGCCATAGGAAGAAAGATATGGAACAAAAATACCTAGGAAAACCTGGGTGAAGAAACTTATAAACAAGTGTGGCTGTCTTAAACACTGTGTGTTGTTCAACAGGAAGCCAATGAAATTTCTTAAGCACAGAAGTTACACTGGTGTATTCTGGCTGCACTGTTTTGGATACACTGTAATTTGCATAGATTGAACTTGGAGAGGCTAATGAAAAGTGAGTTGTAGTAATCCAACCGAATACTAACAATACATTAGCCACAAGCACAGAAACATCATGAGTAAGAAACTGGCTGACAAACATTTGTCTGAAATCACAGAGTTCAACAAAACAATTTTTGCAGACATTCTGAACATGCTTGGACAAGGAAAAATCTGAATCAAACCACACACCCAAATTTTTGACTCAGTCAACAGGGCAGAGTGGACTGCCTAAGATATCAATTAGAAAACATGCTTTCAACTTGTTCCTGTTTAACTTTTCAAATGTTTTCTGATAATCAAACTGAAGGGGTGATGTACAATAGGAAAACTTCCCGAATGACATATACAGAAAAAATATATCACGAATGAAGATAACAATATTATACAACTGCGCAGCACAATTTTTAATCCACTATCTTACAATTTTAGACATAAAATAATATTTTCATTAGTGAGCAACCTTAAAAAGATACTGAATTTGACCTCTGACCCCATTATTATTCAGACATTAATATGTTCATTTGTAACATTTTTCTAACATTTATCATTAAACGTTTAATAAACGATATACATAAGATGTTTTAAAAGCATTCTATTATAAATGGTTTTCGTAGCCATCATTTTTAACCTTTGCCAAATGTTTCCTATCAAACCTTTGCAAAACCCACAAATGTTTACTGGAAATGAGAACAACAAAGGGCCCAGGACATTACCTTAGGGGTTGCCAAATAGGAGTTTACAAACATTTGACAAAGTAGAACCAATTTTTATTGACTGATAATGGTCTGTTAGGTAGGAAGTGAATCATTTCAGACAGAGCCACTGACTCCAAACCAAATATAGAGGCAACTGAGAAGAGTGGAATGATCTATGGTATCAAAGTCAGTAGACAAATCGAGCAATACTAAGGCAGTGGGTTCACCTCTTGACAATAATAAGTGAATATAAGTGAAGTTGAGTGACCAGCTTTATATGCTGACTGGTATGGGTTGTCTAAGTTATGGACATGAATATGTTCTCACAGCTGCTTAGCAACCACACATTCTACCAGTTTTGATATAAAACTGAGGCTAGATACAGGGTGATAATTCTTCAGGTCACCGGAAGAAAGATTTGGCTTTTTAATAAGAGGAGTGACCACAGCATATTTGAAAGCATCAGGGACGCATCCCTCCATGAGTAAGCAGTTAACTAGCTTTGTAAGCGATGGTAGCAGCATGTCAATGCATTCCTTGATAAGGAATGTCGGCCAAGGATCTTACAGGCATGATTTTGTTGGTGAGGTTTTAATTATTTTATCAACAGCATCTTCAGAAACTTGCCTAAAGACAGTAATTTTTGGAGGATCTGAATGAGGGTGAACCTCGTATGCAGTGCCAGAGGGAGCAAAAGTATCTCTAATTTTCTCTAATTTTGTTCAAAAAAGGAGGCAGACTGGTCAGCCAATGACTTTTCAGACTCGTGGGATGGAAGTGTCATATTAGAAACCATATTCAGGGTTTTATGCAGCTCGCACCATAGTTTTGGAGAGTCATGACTAGTGTCTGAAATCCATTTGATGTAATAGTCTACCTTGTCCTTGTTTACAAATGCATTGCACCGAGCAATCTGATGATGAAGCTGACTTCTGTTCAGTGGATTTTTAGCCCTACCCCAGGTTCTCTCAAATTGGTGCCTAAGGGACTTTGCATGTCGATAATCATCAGACATCCAATCTCCAGAATCTTTATTTGTCAGTCTAGATATGGGAGGTGCATGCCTGTCATGAACATTACCCAAATCACATATATATTGTTCATAAAGATCAACTACAGCATCAGCTGGAGACTTGACAAAGGAAGTATTTTGAAATCTGATCAGAAGTCAGACATGTTGATATGGTGGTACCTTCTATATTGAACTATATTTGGAGTGTGGGCCACTTGACAAGGGAAGTCAATTGTGCATTTGACCAATGCATGATCAGATACAAAATCACAAATTTTGACATCAACAATAGTATCCTGATCACTGGGGGATAGAATGAGGTCCAATATGTGACCATGCAGATGAGTAGGTTTATAGACTAACTATTTCAGATCACACGAATCAAGGAAGGTAATGAATTTATAGCCATTGCAAACTGGAACATCAACATGAATGTTCAAATTGCCACAGATATAATATGAAGAATTAATAGATGACAGGTAACCAACAAATGACATGAATTCTTCAAGAAAGGTACAGGTACATGATCCTGGAGGGGGTAGATGCAGGCAAGCAACAACGAATGGCCATGAAGCCCAATTGACACCATGATGTTCTCAAATGACTGATAAAAAGGAGATTCTAATTTATGGGGTCTGCAGGAGGATCTAATGAAAAAACCAATACCATCACCAATACCTGAGGGACCAGGCTTGTAACGAAAAAAATTATAGGCCATAAAAAGCTATCCTCAAAGCTATCCTCAAACGGACGATTATGAGTTTTCGTGAGGCATAGAAAGTCAAGGTCATTTGAAGAAACCATATCGGCTAGGAGTGGACCCTTATTCCTTACGGATCTGGCATTCAAAACACTGAGTGTGAGTGGACCAGGTTTGAGGAACACATCTCCCAGTAGCAGTAACAATATAAGCGCTCTTCTATTAACCATGGCTAAGCTCAACTGTTGGGGGCCTCAAGAAATATATCCCTACACCTCAACACAGTCACAATTCTTCGTCCTGTGGGCAACACACAGACACTACAACTTGGAATAGGACAGTAGACATCAATTTTCAGTGGTCCTCTAAGGCATGATGTACCTACCTGTACGAGTGATGTAAAACATGTCTTCTGTATTCATAGGCAAGTGTGTTATCGACTAACCACAGTGATGAATAAACATTTTTACTGGTTTGGATTATTATATAAACTGTACATTGTAAATTTTATAACTGAAAATATGTGCAGAATAAGATTTTTATGAGACTTTTATGATATATTTCATGCCCAAGAAAGCATGCAAAGATACTGCCATATGCAAATACAATATCACGAGTACACTGTCAATGTTTTGTTGGTTTTTTTTTGCACAAAACTTTTATTAAGTATGTACACTTACCTTTGACTATCTGCAGCTTGATTTAATGCACCAGCCTTAAAAAAATCCTTACAATAGACATATTTAATGCAACCTGTTGTTCACAAAATCAAAATTCTACCAGCAAGCACAAAAAATCAGAATTAAAAGTAGTACAGAAATGTCTTTGGTCATTCCCCTGTTACAATGTTGTAAGTATGGCTCCTGGTCCTGTAGTGTTCAGGAGTATAGTCGTGTCAGTACTTAGCAAAATCTTTACACTGTGCAGGTGAAGGACTATAATAGCAGGCAAAAAAGACACTAGACACTACCAGTCCTCATTATGGTCATATTACCTATCTTGTCTATTCTTTTCATGATGTAAATTATCTTCCTATAGAAAAGAGCTGAATGATCACATCCCAACAATGAACGTAGGTCTTATTAGTTTCTTTGTTACTTTTTCCAGCTTTCCCAAGTAGTGGTTCACCATTCCCCAATTTAGTCCCAACTAAACTCCGGACCAGTTTTGCAAATTCCTACAGGTCGGGAAGCAAGGTCGAGAAGCTCAGCAGGTTTGAGAAAGATTTCAAACATGTGTAACATATATGAAAAACTAGGTAATTTTGCTTCCTGACCCTCAAGGTCTCAAGATTTTCAGTCTGCTATTAAGTTAAATCATACAGATTAGGAGGCACTCTAGACACATCCTATCACTAATATGTCTTGACTTTGATCCAAAAAATGAAATGGAGTGGCCAGAGGGGATGAGTCAGGATACGTTCCAAGATCAATTAAGTAGTTTCCACACTGATGCCAAGGGTCCAAATGCACTTGAACTTTCTTGCCTTTTTACGAAATTTTAATCACTTTTCTACTCAGATTAAAGGCGATTGTAAAATTGGGGCCTCTATCCCAACAGTCCTAGAATGTGGAACCACCGCTTAAGAGAGATCATGTTTGGGTGTTACAACTTGAATGGAGTGGTCGGGAGGGAAATCGTTCGTCATATCCCTTAGTATAGAACTTATCGTTTGAGTCATAATGCAAAAAAAAATATCTGTAACTCTCCTCACTTTCCTCACCTCTGTCAACATTCGCAAAGGGCCCCAAATTTCGAAATCAGAAATGTCTTACAATAACTCAGAACAATTGTCCTTTAAATGCTCCAGTTTTCATCCACGATGAATGAGTTTGTATCTAACCAGTTTGTGGCTGTTGCAAGGTTACCCACCAAGCATAAAATGTGCCCTGTTTTTATTGGTCACGTTTTATTTTGGAACATTTGGAAATATTCCTGATATAACAGCATTGTCATTCTCTACTCATTTTCAAAAAAAAAGTAACAATAATTTGTCTAGTGAGTTTATGCAAATTTATTTACATCGCTTTCAACAGCCAACTTGTAACAGATAAAAAATAGAATGATTTCGTATTTGTTTTTTTTTCTATTTTTGATGAACTGATTGAGCTCCATTTAGAACAGGTGCCATTTGAGGGTAACATATTCTTCAACCCCTGGCTAAATGTCCTTTATCTTGTACTATATTTTGTGGCATAATACATTTATAGAACATTTTTTGAGAATAGAATTCACTGTATATCTTCCTATTCTAAAAAGGATTGTCCCAAACTAACACGGTTATTAAAGGTTCACACGCGTACAATAGCTATGTGTATCTGTAGTAAACACATTAATGCGGCAGATTTAACTAAATAATAGATAGGTCCTTACAATAAGTATTTAGATTTTACTGGTAGACTAATTTGTGGTAAAATAAACAAAAATAGCAAGAAGTGGTGTTTTGATGTTTGAAATACATGTTAACTTTTAATACATAAAAAAACTAGAAAATCACTTGGAGTAATCTGCTCCAAAGGTCAAAGCTGGGGTTTTACGTCTTGTTCAATAACCAGGGTCATATTTGGACAGGACCTCCGCATTTGTCACTTGTGGGACTCGAACCACACAGAAGTGACAGCCTATGATTAGATGCCAAACTTGCTAACCACTAGGCCACTGAGGGCCCTTGATCTCCTCCCAGGCCAAATACCTCCACTATGACTTATGAGTACGAGGGCAACAATTGTCTGTTACTTTTCTTACTGTCAATATTTCGTAAAAAGTTCATCAAAATCTGTTTATAAGTTTTTGAATTATGTTGCAAACAGAAAAAAAACACACCGCCGATTGCATGTACCTCCTTGTAAGAGAATAAAGAGCCACTTTACAAAAAGGGAAGGTAAATTTCAGAGGCTATCTTGAAAATTTGTGCAAGTCTTATAAAATAGTCTATTAAAAATAGTTTTAATTATGCTACAATAGTCCTACATATTGTAACAATATGCTTGACCGGTGGTTTACCACAGTGAGCTTCCAACTGGAGTGGAAGTTCAAAACCTACTACCCTTGAATTCAGATAGATAGAGCTATCTAAAACTATAGTAATATGAATGCTGGTGATATACTACCGGTGCCAGTAATGCATACCTGCTGGCTTGGCCACATGACCTGGAGAACCAATCAGATGCTTACATGTGTACTGTAATGATGACCACTATTACGGTATTTTCGGTTATTATGAATAGAGAGGTTCAGTGATGCGTTTGACAGCTACCTAACGTAAAATAATTTCCGTAAGAGAATACGTTAAGTTTGATGAGGATACGTTTGTCAAACAAGGGTTTAGCAATACGTCCATATGAACGAGTGCAGGTCAATGTAGTTTCTTTGGTGTGATAGAAAAGAAGCATCGTTTGTAAACAGACCTCTGGTATTCATATGGGAAAATATAATGAACTGAAACCAGACCAAAACGTGATGTACATATTTATCTGCCTATGGAGTTGTGTCATATTTATTTGTAGTGTGAAGTTTTTAAATAAAATAGATAGGGGTGAGTGAACGTAAGGGAGGCACCCTTTACGTATAAAACGTAACCTAATAAACTCCAAAAACGCTAAAAGTCACCTGATACACTTCTACTGCTGACGTAAATAAGTTTGCGTTTACGTTTTCATAATCAAAACGTAACACTAACCCTCTCTAATATCGGGAGTTTACGGGAATTGCAGGCGATATTCGGGGTTTTTGTTATAATGAAAGGGTTTCTTGCGGTTTGGTTTTAGTTTGGTATTAAATATTTTTTTAGAGAAAAACAAAGGTGCACTACAGGCATCAGAAAGTGCAATAAGAGTGCCTATCTGTCACATGTTTTGTCAACTGTCAAACAGTTTGTTGGGAAGTCTAGAATATATAGAAAAAAACACTTGTACATTTTAATCAGAAAGACTTCCTTTCTAACATAATGTAAAACGTGAATTCTACACTCACATCATTATAAATTTATAATGATGAATTGGCATAGATAAACAAACATCTTTTTTGTAATTTTTATAATTAAAATCTTGATACTTTTCAAGATTTTTAGCTTGTAGGTATAATTATCTGAAAGTTGATGCATTGTGTGTGAGTCCATTAATAATTTTTATGTTTGTCATGAATGGCTTTAAGTTAACCTTGTATGTAGTTAACACAGTCCACAGACCAGTAATGAACTTTCATCGATTGCAATTATAGTGGGAGATTGTGTCCCCCAGAGTGTAGAGTTTTGGAACAAGTACCAGGTATATACCAGCTGTAACTTGGCAGTGTAAGGAGATTATGGTATAGTTTAGGCAGTTTAGACAATGGTGTGGTGCATATTGTCTAGTTCAATTATGTTTTGATTCTGTTAAATATTTTTTACTAACATGTGAGAATTGTGGGAATTTGATCTTTTTCCATATTTAGGGAACTCACATGTTTTGGTAGCCATGTTTGACCTTGTTTATCATCCTGGTATTTTGGGTCTCTTTTTTATAAACAAATCAGGGAACAAGCATTTGGTACAAAAAAAAATTGGGTCAAAGGTTCTGACACCAATGACTTGAGTTCTTGGCTGACTTTTGTAACTGAACACTCTGTTCTTGTCACTATAAGCCTTAAAGCTTTGTCAGCTATGGAAATGAAACTGAACAATAATGTTCTGTTTTAGGTTTAGTTGAGATATTGTTTTTAATTTAATTTTAGTCCTTGGGGGTTAGCATTTTAGATGGCATTTTTGTACCTTGAGTGAATATTAAAGATGTATTAAGTGGGGATTAGCTTGGTTGGGGGGGGGGGGATATTCTACGGGAGTCAGGTTTGGGAATTGGGTTATATGATTTTCTTTTTGTTTAATTAATATGTTGATATAATTATTTCTGTTCCAGTTTGTGTGTCTGTTTGGCATAATAAAAGTCATTTGTTTAGAATGGGTTTTAATTAATTGTGTTATTGTGCCTTGATACATAATTTAGCTCGGGTGGCTACAAATACAGGAATCTGCCAGGGGATAATGAAATAAAAGAATCCTCTTTTCTCATGGAAACATTTTTGTCAAGACTGGCTTTCTTGTAGTTCTCACTTTAGTGACCAGTTACAGTGTTTAAACTGTGGGTAGGCAATTTTATTTTTTAGGAGTATTTATAAATGTGCATACACTCTACAGGTCATGTGGTCATGTCTCTACCTTACCAGAAACAGGGCAAGTGTGGATATTTTATGCCCCAGTTCCACTCTCACCTTGCTTGTTATTGTGGATACACGGAAAATGCCTTGTCATAATTATTAAATTATGTCATTTGTGTATTAATTAGATAGAAAAGTAAGATTTTAATGAATCAAAAGGTCTTGTGCAAGGCTACAAAACTGTCTATACTTCTCTCAAAGACATAAAACTGACGATATGGGGGTACATTCTCATCATCTCCCACTACATCCTCACTGAAGTGCACATCTGACACATCTTGTAAGAGTTTTCATGTAAAATAAAATCATGTTAACTTTGTTTAATGTTTCTATATTTATACACACAACTGCATCTATTGTTGTAGAATTGATAGGTATGACACCTCATGTCCATCAGTGTCAGAACACAGATCCATGAGTAACTATTTCAGTTTTGGAAGTGATACAAGTATATGGGAAACAATACCTGTCATAATTACGGCACATAAGTTGATTAGGCAGAGTGGTGTGTGTAATTTCCTAGGTCTTAGGATTCCAGTTCACACACAGCTGAATGCTAAAGTCTTGAGTTACCGCCTCAGATCATTGGGATCAACAGCTAGTGGATCCTATTGAATACAGATTTCCATTGGACTTCAATATGACTTGTATTTTAGGACAAACTTCTGGTAATCATACTTCTGCCATTCAATTTAGTGAGCATGTGACTCAGCATATTACTAAGGAATTAAAATTTAGAGCTCTATTGGTGCCTTTTAAGGAAAGGCCCTGTAATTTGCACATCTCCATATTCATGACTAGAGAGAAGTCAAACTCTCAGGTCAGACGTACAATAACTGACCTCAGCTGACCCAAGGGTCAAACTGTGAATGATGGGATGGATGAAGATACATATATGGGCACCGAATTTAAAAAGAATTATTCTGCTGTGGACATGATTCTCTTAGATTTAATGCCATTGGCCCAGCTAGTTGAGCATTTCGACATATCCGTATCAACCCTTGGAACTTTGACCACATGAGGCTTCAATGTAATTATATTTTTTTTCATTGATTTTTCCCTGCCATTCGGATATCATCTTGGTTATTTTTTTTTCTTTTCAAAACCTTGAGCAACACAGTGCGTCACATAATAAAACGACATGGTCATAATGTACTCTTAAATTACATGGATGATTCAGTGTATTCTGGAGTGCCTTCTTCTATACATGTATATGTAAAGCTTATGAATTCTTGATTCAATTGCTTAAAGATTCAGGTCTGGATATAAGTTTGGAAAATTGCATCCTCCTGATACTCAGGCTGTTTGTTTGGGTATAATATTCCATACCATTCACAGAACTTACAATCCTCCTGAAAAATTACAGGAAATTGTACAAATCTGTAATAATTGACAGGAAAAAATTACTTGCACCAAATCAAGTTTACAGTCTTTACTTGGCGCTTTGTTATATGTCAGTAAATATGTCAAGCAGTTTTTTTTCTCCACCATATATTCAAGGTTTTATAGGTCAGGCTTCACAAAGCATTATTAATTTATTTGCAGTGTATTTGAAGCAGTATATATTTGAAGCAGTATATATGTCTTTTGGCTGCTATGTGTAACATAACTACTGTCACATCTCATGCATATGGATCTGATAAAATATTATGACTGACTTTTTATCAAGGTGACACCATACAGCTGGGAATTTCGAGAAACTATATAAATTCCACAACCAATATTGGTGAATACACATCCTGATTTGATTTTGTTGAACTACAGTTTTTAACATTTTGTTTTTCAGAACCTGGGGCCGCCAGAGCCTCCCGTGCTGCTGATGCCTCAGCTCGCCTGTTTCTTGGTTACAGACCAGCTACCATGACTGCATATTCCCAGTATTTCAAAGATTGCCTGGCCTTTCTGGTAGTTACTGATCTGTCACTGCAAAAGGTTTCTATTGTAGCTCCACTAGCTTACATGGAGTATTTGCATGGAAACGGTATGTTTCCGTCCAATATAACCAACTGTATCACTGGATTCAGGGTGTTACAGATTATTTTGGACTGGAGGCTAAACAGTTTCGAGATCAACGAATATCCCTTTTTAATATCAAGGCTTAAAAAATCAAGAGACCCCTTATATCCACCATTACTTTGACACTGGATGTGGAGTTTCTGGAAACAATTTTGCAGACCTGCTCTCAGTTGTAATTTCCATTGATTTTTAGGGCTTTAAACGTTTTCAGTTTCTTTTCTTCTATTAGAATATCAAACATTTTACCACGTGCGGCCTCTTCCTTTGATAGATCTTGACATTTTTATAGAGCTGATGTGCTTTTTGCTCATTCGAAGGCAATGATTTTAATGAAATGATCCAAGACCACACAGGATAGATGTAAAACTGTTACTTTATACGTCCCTGTGCTGCCAGACTCTGTACTGTGCCCTGTGGCTTCTTTGCTACTCATTTCCTGCAGCCTTTGTTTCAGATCCCTAGGGTTGCCACTTTGCTCCCACAGACGGACTCTCTGGCCAGGAAGCATTTAAAAATTATTTCAGCTGTACTTGGGCTACAAAAATCCCTTACCTTTCATGATTTCAGGCGACTCTTGGGCTTTCCAGCATGGGGTTTCTTTGCAGGACATACAGCACAGGGCACCTGGCCATTCCAGTGTGTATGGATCTTCCTCTTTCAGGTTCATTCAGGGTGGCTGCTGCATTTGTTGCCCATCTTTCTCCCCAATTCCTACTTCTCTACTGGATACTGGGGTGTGCTGTTATTTGTTCATAGCGCCCTCAGTAGGACCTGTGGGTTTTCATTTACTTATTTATTTACAATAAATTCAGTAGGACATTTAAATTCTGATTCATCTCAGAACTGTTGTTTCATGAGCTGGAGGGAACCAGCCTGCCATGTTATCTGCAATTCTTATCTATGATTATTATTGTGGCCCGGGGCAACTTTCAACATACTATACTAGATGTGAACGTTATGATTATGAACATATTTTAGAATGTATATATATTCTTCATTTATAGACAGAACTGTGTATTTTACTGGTATCTTTAAACTCTGCATTGGCAGGGCCATATTTGTGTATAATGACTGATTTATTAATTGTTCAATACTAATAAAGTTATGTCAAATTATTACAAAGAAGTTTAGAATTGAATACATTTTTACATACCATGTTGGGTATCACTGATTTGGGGGGATCTAGGGAATGAGAAATGCCACCATCAAGCATCACCTTTAACTGTGAAGGGCTCTAAGGCCCAACTCTCGTGTTTCAAGCCATTTACTTTGGCATAAACATGAGAAGAACCCTTGGGTAGGACTTTTAGTACATTTTCAGTCAGTGAAAGTTCACTAGGCTTATTTTACAACCATAATCCGTCGAATCTAGATTCTTCAGATCAACAGATTCGCTTGTGATGTGACTTGAATCTGAATCCGGATTATGAATCCGTTGATCTACCTCTTGAGGTAGATCAACGGATTCAGATTCATTGGATACCCATAATTTTTGTAAAATAATGGCGACAAAATGTGGCAGGAAATTTTAACACTTGGGAAATTTTTATTATATTGTAATATGATAATATTGATATATTAATATATTATATTTATGTTGGTTCATCTTATTTTTTTTATTTTAGATTCAGATCTAGAGAAAACTGCATTTCACGATTTATGATAATCCAAAGAATCCAAGTCTGAATCAGGATTGCCCAGATTACGCAGATTTTTGCGTGTGAAATACGCCTAATGTCTTTGGTGTCAAGGCCTTTTATGTGTACAAACATTTCAAAATGAAAGTTCCATTTTAGCCCTAATATCGGGACTTATTTAGAAATTAACACAGCACTGTTGGTTTACCTCTTTAAAAATTTATTCTATGAATGGAATATAAAATTTCTCCCGACGGTGTTGTTAGTTTCATAATTAGTAAATGTAGATTTGTTTGCCTAAATTTGTTGACAAAATTTACTGGATAGTTAAGGACAATAACTCGAAATGACTACATTCATCTTTTCGTGCAAAGTATAATAAGCCAGTGATCTTGTATGTTGCTCAGCTCTGTAACCATAAAAATAATAACCCCAGCAAAAACACAGGATTTCCCACTCTGAGGTGCTTCCAGGGGCATTTAAGAAGCGCTGATAGCTCGAAATCTGCAACTTGTTTTACGCCAGTGGTTTTGTTTGTGTGAATACTACTAAACCAAACAGTAGGCAGACTATTGTGTATTTTGTCACAGTGTCATGCTCACTGATTCCCAGCTAGCCTTGTATGACGGCTCTCTCTCTCATTACAAAGTCTTCCGAGTTCTCTCTTTCTTCCTCTTTATATGACTAACCAAGGGTCGTGTTTAAGTAAAGCCACTTACTATGGGTAGTTGCGTTACAATTTCGTCAACGAGTGACGATTTGTCATGAATATTTAGCTAATTGTGTAAGCTACAAAAATGTACATATTAGTTTGTAAAAAATGCATTGCAATCCGTGTAGAAATATCAGACTTAATCTCAAGTTAAAAATTCAAGTTTTTATACTCACTGGTGCCTCTATACGCCACAGATTTTTTTAATTCCTTTCTTCTAAACATGGACTTGGTTTATTTATTATCCATACTAAATGGTGGATAACAAAAGTAACAAATCTCTCATTAGACATACAAAATATCACTCATGAATATGAACAATAAACAATGTAATACTTGTGTTACACACTCATATAATATTATCTTCATTTGGGATATATACGTGTAGGGGACTCATATGTGTATTGTATTTGCCAGTCTGGCAGTGTCCATATTAATTACATCAATTTAAACAGCCAAGGTCAATTTAGGGCAGGGAACCAGCATTTCCCGCAGATTCTAAACTGGTATGATATTTGACATTTCTCTTTCTTACAAATCATAGGCCAATTTCATTTATGTTTGTTTTTTCCTTTTCTGTGTTTGTGTCTGTCAAAACTTATTGCTTGTCTCTGTGGGCCATCACTGACCTGATGTAGATTGCTATAAGCTTGCTGGGCCCTCATTTATGTGACCGTGGGTTTGAATCCAGCTTATAACATGAGAGAACACCGATGACCTGTCCCAGTATGTCTCTAGCTATGAAAAGGGATGCCATACAGATTAAGCTTTGACTTCACATTCAGAGAGAACAGGAACTCGCCACTGAGGAATCAGGTTCAAATCTTACAGCTGTGCGTGGGAAGCACATGAGAGGTTGTCTTAATTAAGTCTGCCAAAGAGATTATGTTTTAGGCGGTCTGTGTTTGTTTGTTTGTCCATTTGTTTGCAAAATAACTCAAAAGTGTTACGGGTTGATTTTAGTTAGACTTTCAGGAAAGGACGACAATGGCAAAAGGAACAGATCATTCGATCTTAGTGGCAATCTGGATTACCCCCTGGTTCCAGGAATTTTTAAATGATTTTTTAAACATTGCACTCATAAGTAATATTGGAGGTGTTGTGCCTTGGCAGAGACAAGCGCTCTTCGAGTGCTCTTATGTTATCTTAGCTTTTGCAAGGCAGTTTTTAAAAAAAAGTCTAAGAAAATGGAGAAAATTTGAGCCTTTACTAAGGCTATGTAATTCACGGTCGCGTAATCTTTTCATTCTGGTCAACACCCGAAATTAATCACTGACGTTTCTATATAAGGAGGAAAATAATATACAAATATACGTGTACCTAAGTATATACTTGGCTAGAAATTTGTGAAAATAGTACAATACACATGTAATGACAGTGTATTTAGAACCTTTGTAATGACGCTTATATACATAGGACACTAACGGATATAATGCATACTTATAATAATAATTTAACATATAATTTGTATGGGATAATAGCACGTGAGTAGAGCAAGGTGAAACTGGATTGACACTAGTGAAAATACTAAACGTATTGAAGGATATACTGTATTTCCAAGAAACTTTATATATAACAGAAGAGAACGACAAAAACCATTAAAATCATGTTTAAAACAAGGAATTATTCCATTTTGTTGTCAGTCACTGTGTTTATTATTACAAGAATGAGTTTTACGGATTCTTTGCCGAGAGACAACAGTCGTTTGAATGTCCTATTTATGATGTCGGACGATCTCAGACCAGAATTAGGGTGTTACTTGGACAAGACCATAGAACTACGTCACTTATACAAAGACATTAAAACCCCGAATATTGATAAATTTGCCAAAGGTAGTATGCTATTCACCCATGCGTTCAGTCAATATCCGCTTTGTAACCCGAGCAGGACATCATTATTGACAGGAAGGTCTCCTCAGGTGAGTGTGACAAAACCCAAGAAGTGCCAGGGACAGAGAGAAGGGGAAGAGTATCCTTGCTAAAGGCTCAGCTTTCTTTGTAATTGGGGAAAACCTTTCAACTCACATAATGTACCCGTACATATGCTGGCCTTTTACATCAGTGTGCTGCTTAGGTTATCAAATGAACTTATATCTCTTAACATTTACAGGTGCTTTCTGGAAAAACAAAAATATGTGGGCACACGTCTGAAACAAAATATTGTACAAATTAGAGCCTTTAGTAAGGTTAGGGAGAGGGTACTGATGGTGTAGTGTGTACCTCCGCCCTGGCCTCCCATCTCTCAGATACTGGTGGTTACACTGCTTGGTGTGGGATGATCTTTTTTCAATCGATTGTGAAGATAAACCTAAAGTCATTAAAGTGTGTCCATCTAACATTATGCCAAAAAGTTTAAAAGATAGAGCGCCAGCTATCTTTAACCCCTCAGTAATACATGTATAACTAAATTAATAATAATTGATTTATCAATACAACCTCTACAGTACAAACTCAAGAAAAGTTCATTACACATTTTTTTAGAAACAAACCTGACAGAAGGACAAAAGGATGGGAGAAAGTATCTACCCAAAGCCCATACCTGTCTTGAAGGTTATATTAATAGATCCAGAAGATCTTTTTTTGAGAAAACTCTTAAGTTCAGTTGAATGTGTAGGTTATTGTACTGTAATCATACACTATGGTATACGCTATTAAACATTCTCCAATCCCTGAAAGATTTGAACCCTAAATCAGTAATAAGCTAGTAATAAGGAGATAAATCCAATCAAAAGGAATTAGAACTTTTACAAACACAGGATTAACATTAAACATTGTATGCACCAAACTAGGTGCCTGTAAATGGAAGCATTCGTAAAATGCCAAACTTATACTTGATGACAATTCAGTGACATTCTTTTAATAGTCATAAGACTGTCAGTAGTCGTTACACTGCCATTAGAGATTCCTCCAGATCACGAATGTTAATTGAAAGTTCTCAATTATTGTAATATTTAGGCAAATTACACATCGTCTTACTGTACAACACTTTCATAACTTTGTTTCATACAATTTCTCTCAATTGTGAGATTTGTCTCCGCTTATTTTTTTTTGCTCAGGTTGAAATTCGCAAAAAGAAATTTTGTTATTTGGTTCTTAATTGGTGCTTAATTAATGTTAATATTCATTTAAGAACAGACAACAAGATAGGTCTTGATACAACAAGCATTTGTTCCAAACTCCCACATTTCACATAAGACAGAGTTATGTATGCATTGTATGTACAATACCTAATAGTTGTACATTACAAATATTGGAGCATTCATGTATATCACAAAAAATCATAACTGAAACAAGAGACTCTGCTGAACTGTCATGTCTCAATCAAGATATTCATATAATCACTATGAGAATGTAAGAAAACTCCTTATATGATTCCAGTCTGTGTGACACATCTGACCTAATATTTATGACAGAACTAAAGCCACATTTCAGTTTATGACTTTTAGTGAATCCAAAATAAGTACAAAAAATCCCTCAGATTTGAGATATTCCATTGTATGGCAGTTTTTAATTATGTCATTATTTTATGAATCCATTCAAAAATGATGTTCAGAAACTCTGTAAGGTTCAAAATTAATGTTCAGAAACTTTGAAAGGATGATCTAATTTACTGCCAGTATACATATATTTAACCTATTCAGACAAAGGCTTCAAACCTGACTTACTTTGCTAGTGCCAGGATCATAAATCATAAATGTCCAGCTTTCATCAAATTGTTAACTTAATTGCAAGTGTCTGATAACACCATTCCAGTTATATTTTCTTCTCTCTGACAGGTAACTAGAGTGATGGGGAACATCCAGTCTTTTAAATCTACTGCAAATTTCATAACACTTCCAAGATATTTCAGTGACAAGGGATACACTACAATACACACTGGAAAAATCTTCCATGAATCTGGGTTAGATTTTGATGATCAGTGGCAGACGGACTTACAAGTGAAGTACAATAAACAACTGAATAAGTTTCCCTATGGATTTGATCAGGAACTCAAACTGAAAAACATCTGGAAAATTCTGGAAAATGAGACTGAAGATGGGGATAGATTACGCTATGATGATTTGAGGGTAGCTCAAGCCATACATTACTTGAAAGAGATTAAGAAGGACCCTCAACGGAAGCCTTTCTTTATGGGAGTTGGTTTTCTGAAAACTCACCTACCTTTGATGGCAAAAAAGCGTTTCTTCGATATGTACCCCCTGGAGAATATTAAACCTCCGGCAAACTATTATAAACCAAAAAACTTTCCTGGGAATGCAGAGGCTGGATTCTGTGAAATGCGCAAGTATGCAGAAATTCAACAAGATACACATCTTCCATTTTCAGAGAAGAACTCCCTGTCGAAGAAAATGACACTGAATCTGAGGAGGGCCTACTACAGTACTGTGAGTGCGGTTGATTACAATGTCGGAAGGATACTGGATGCTTTGAAGGAAACAGGATTTGACAAGAACACTGTTGTGGTACTAACAGCTGACCATGGATATCATTTAGGTATTTATTTACATTGTATTTGTACATACTTATTAAGGGCACATCTAAAACTTAATTTTAAACTTAAGGGGTTGCTGTGACTGATCCTGTTAAAAAGGGGTGGGAAAACTGGGGCAAACTACTGCAAGAGACATAAACCCAAAACAGACCTTTGAATCATCCATTCTTTAAATTTTGAACATAGTAGATATGCTAAAAGATCCCACTTCATCATCAGCTGAGTGAATTTATCTGTGATGGTGTAGTAACATGAAAGCATTAATGTGACGTTTAATGCATATGGAATACTTTGTTTATATCTACACTATTAATATCTCAAACTGAAGTAAATTTCCATGATAATTTTGGCTTTGGTGTCTGTCTAATAATTGACATGTTAAATCTAACTTCATATTTGTTTTACATATTTCAGGTGAAAACAATCACTGGTGTAAGCTAAAACTGCTTGACCTTGACCTTAGAGTACCTCTGATAATCAGAGTCCCTGGAATGACAGATGGGGGGATGATATCAAATGAAGTCGTGGAGCTACTAGACATTTTTCCCACCATCACTGAGTTAGCTGGTTTGCCAGCCCCACAGAAATGTTCACGCCATGATCGAATTAACACAAAATGTGTGGAAGGGAAAAGCTTGAAGTATTTGATGCAGAATCAACCTGCTAGAGAGACGAACAGACATGCATTTTCTGTTGTCACAAGACATGGCCATAAATTCCTTGGATATACAGTGAGAGACAAGCAATTCCGATACACTGAATGGCTAAATTTTAACAACAAAACATTTTGTCCCGATTTCAAAACAATTTTAGGAAAGGAGCTGTATCACATTGTGAAAGACCCAGAAAACAATGAAAATGTAGTTGGTAAAGCAGAATATACAGAGGTTGTCCATAAATACTCTTCTCTTTTGAGAGTGGCCTGGGGTGGTGATTGTCTAAAGGCCAGCCAAACTCTGGACAGAAACAGAAGAGAAAACATGCCAATCCACACCATTGGTCAGCAGGGAAACAGATCTCCACCAAAGAGGCTTGCTAATGTTGAACTGAATAGCATCAAAGACTCCCAAGGCAGAATTACAGCTTCACACCTGAATAGTTTTGACAAAAAGATAACTATGATAGGTGCTGTTTTCTGTCTAATTTTGATCCTATTTGTCTGTAGGTTTAGGAGACATTTTAAAGTAGGTTTTTGCTGTAAAAGGTTACTGAAAGTATAATAGTCATAATATAATGGTTTTGTAGATACAGGGCTTTCTTTTTTAAAGTTAAAGATGAAGTCGAAATTTGGATTTTGACCCGGCATGTCCCTCGACTCTCCCTTTTCTTACCTCAAGCGCATTAGAGGATGTTGCGTCAATTTTACGCTATATAAATGTTTCTATTCTATTCTAAAGTAATCAAGTCTGTTGGCATTAACAAAAAATGCATAAAACTTATTCTAACATGACACGGATGTGTCCTCGATTCTGATTGGCTAAATGACGAAATACTTCACCGGTAAAATACAGCGTAACCAGGGGCTGTATTCACGAAAGGTCTTAGCCAAGTCTTAGGCTTAACTTTTGTATAAAAATATAGCCAACTTAAGCCTAAGACTTGGCTAAGACCTTTCGTGAATACGACCCCTGGTTACTCCCTATTATCACTCATTATGACTGTCGTAACAATTAATGTTTAACAGTAAAATTTGCAATAATTATTCATTTTAAAATAATTTGTCATGTTAGAATAGGAATAATCCCCTCCCAAACCACGGTATACGCAGAATTTTACCATATACCGTGGTTTGGTCAGGGGTTATTCCTATATTAGTCTATTTTCTAAATATTCCAACATTTTAACATCCGTCGCCAGAAGAAACAAGGCTGAAAGGGGTTTCGGTCTACTAGCAAAAGCCACAGAGCCACTACAGACACAACTAGTGCACCAAAGTGGTCACCCATCCCAGTACTAAGGTAACCATTGCCACTTAACTTGAGTGAACAGACAGATACTCAACACGCTGCACCAAAATTCATGAAAGTCTGGAGACAAGAAAAGTAAAAAGAAAAAACAAGTGATCTCTAGAAGCACAAGCCTCGCTAGAGCTCATGCTTAAAAAAACTTTTCTGTTTATCATTGAATTTATTTGCAAACATTGTTACCTACATGACTTTCTTTGAATAGTTGACTTTTTTGAATGAAACTGTATTTAAACCTGTTTTAGGATAAATTTTGTAACATGGTAAAATTTTCAATTGATGATTTTGTTATCTATTTTGATAAATACTAAAATTGGTCTGTCCATGTGTCGGTTCTAATGAAAAAAAATTTGCTAGTCAAATTCTTGTATGTATACCCACAACCAACCAGTACAACTAAATAACTGTGTTGAATTTTTAGAATTAAAAATAGTTATTGCTGTCTTCTATGAACAGTTCAACCTTAAAATGCCTTATAGAAAAATGCTTTTTCAGTGCAATAAAACTTGCCATGTACCTTTGATAACTTGATTCCCAGGTCAAAATGACTTTTCAGATTGATTGGACCATAAATGTCATGATGATTGATTGATTTTTGCAAGTGTTTCAACATTGGTTACATGGTCACTATCCCAGAAATTATTTCAGTATTTTGTGGGAATAAGTTATTCTATTTTTTATATTCTTTCACACATCAAAATTTTTCCGAACTCTATTTGGACTATTTCAGCATGATGGTTTCTGGTTGTATCTTAATAGCACTTTTTATGGTTCATATACTGGCAATTTATCACAATTCTTTGAAAATGATTGGTGACATATTTAATCTAAAAATCTGGTTTTGTCTACAGCTGTCCACAACCTCAACCAAAATGTTCATCAGGGCCACTCATTTTTGCAAGCAATATTAAATACTTACTAGTCAAATATTATTGTGAGCTACTGTGAGGTGTTTTATGGCCTGAATTCCTTTATTTAACCTTTAAGTTATAACAATTTAAATATACCTTTGCTATACTTGTACAGCAAGAAGCAAAAAGTAAGCTTTATATATTCATTTTTTAATTAGTTGGGTTTTTTGCTTCATTTAAAGCTTATATTTGTATCATATATGGTCAAAGAATGGTTGTTCTTGTGAATATAATTGTTTGGGTGAAACACTGCTTGTTATTTTTGTTATTATTTTTCTTTGCATTGAATCCTGCATAATACAATTTCTCTGTAAATACCTTTTTTATGAGGTTTCAACTCCTATTTACTAGTTATAATTTCTGCATGTGCTCTTTGTGGAAAATTTGATGACTATACTTAATATTTTAAAGCCACCTTAAAGTCTCTAAAATAAACCCACGGGAGTGGGGGCATTTTTTCACTTTTTGCCACTTTAAAGCAGATTACCCAGCTCAAATCTGACCTAGGGGCATATAAATATGTTTCTAGTCATAAACGGCAAAATTCAAAGCTTTAACTTGACATTTAGACTATAATGCCCATAAATAACTCCATCTGGGGACTTTTTTCTGCATTTTCATATATTTTGCCTTGTAATTTGGAAATGGCTAGTCTCACTAAACTCAAACTGAGGTAGATATAATTTCTATATGTTGGCTTTGGGGCGTTGAACTCTGTACCTTCAATTTTAAGGTCCAAATAAAGTCTCTAAAATTACCACAGGGACCCAGTTTATACCTTTTGGGCCTTTTTTTCTCAGAAACTATGCAACATGGCTCCACCTCTATCTCATCCCAGTCAATGTTAAGATCAATCAGGTGATAAATGACTGCTTGGAAAGTGATTATGTTTTTACATCAGAGTTTTCGTGTTTTTGTCTTATCTTGCTCATAACTTCTAAACTAACATAAACTGAGTTATCCTACTTTTTAATGTGCAAATCTAAGCTCTCTAGCAGTAATACTTATTGATTGTGATGGGTATTTTAAACTAAAACTTGACCTGTGTACTGTGACAAATATCAGTATCTTTACGCAGCCTTTTCCTTTCAATTTTTCCTTATACCCCCTTATGTGAAACTAAATTTTAGCATGCATATTCCTTTGGGGATATATCCCACAATGAGTTGACCTTCTGTTTGCATACTATTTCAGAAAGTGCTGAAAACCATTTAAATATTTTGAAAGGGGATTAATGTTATCATTGCAGGAAAATTAAATACTTAAAGTATATTGGTCAAATTGACTAGTTCTTTTCTCAGAGGAACCAGCGTAATAGCAGGTTTATCAAATAACCAGACTTTGTTTGGCCGGCCTCAGGGCTCTCTCCTTGGTCCAATATTCTTTTCCTTTTATACGACTCCCCTCAGCAAAGTCATTCAAAATCTCCCCAGCAAAGGTTTCCACTTATATGCAGATGCTAAGCAGTTATATGTTCATCTAGCAAACAAGAATGTGGCTCATGCCTTTGACAGGTTGAAAACTTGCTTGGACAATGCCAAAAATTGGTTGTCCTCAAATAAGTTGAAGCAAAACCCAGACAAAACTGAATTCATTATTTTATTTTAGTTCAAAAAAATGTGAACAAATCTTTCCCAGTTAATGTTCTTGGTAATTTTCTGTCTACTGCGAATGCTTTTGTTGGGAGTTGACTACTGTAATTCCTTGTTTAGGAGTCTTACAGCTCTTGATCTTATTAAGCTGCAAAGTGTTCAAAATAGCCTAGCTAGAATCACTACCAACACCATTAAGTACTCGCACAGCACTCATGTTAGGACTCTCTATTGGTTGCCTATTGAACAAGTTCTATATTCAAGACTGTCTTACTGGTGTACAAGCTCCTACATAGTGGTTAGCCTAAATACTTTGTACCTTTCCTTAAACACAGACAAAGTGTTTATAACACATGTAAAAGCCCAGCTGATGGTGTGTTCCTTGAGTCCCACACTTTGCCACTTCAGTATATATATAAGTCTACCAAGCATTTTGGCCTCAGCTTGCCTTATGATGCTCCAAAAATTTGGAATTATTTGCCTGGTGATATATGTTTGACCACTTCTCTCCACTCATTCAGAAAGAAGCTCAAACTTATCTCTTTGCACAAGCATATCCACCTTACTTTCTGCTTTTCCTGGTATCTCTCCTTGGCGCTGACACCTGCTATGTCTCAGGTTAACTATTATAGTTCTCTGCTTTTTCTGTTTGGTGCATCTAGAGTCAGTCTTTAGGTGGAGAATACGCACTATAAAATACTATTAGAATAGAATTAGAACCAGCAGACACACAACTTTCAAATCAAGTTAAATCCAACAAAGAAATCTGGTTTGAGGGTCGTGTAGACCTTGATAACTTTTTAGGTGGATCAAACCTGTGAAATCACGCTGAAACCAGTGGCACAAATCAGGCTGAGCACAATTGCTAAAATAAAGCAAATACTTGGGGGGGGGGGGGAAGCAGTGTGGAAAAAATTGTAAACAGACAAGCATGACTGTTTAACACAGTGCTATTCAACGGGCAGTCCGTGTAGTTTTCTTAAGAACAGGAGTTATACTAGTTTCTACACGTACTTGTTGCGTTTCATGTATTGTAATTTATGAAGATCAAACTTAGAGAGACTCTTGAAAAGCAGTTACAGTAATCCAAATGACCACTAATAAGACCATTGGCCACAAGTATAGAATCATCATGAATGAATATTGGAAGCCTCCAGACGTGTCTAAAATCCCTAAATTGCATAAAACAACTTTTGCTGACACTTTAGACATGAATAATTACGTCAGACCATGTGCCCAGGTTCTTTATTGACTTATTTTGGGTAGGTTTATTTATTTACTGGGTTTTAACATTGCTTTCAACACTGCATAGGTCATATCACAGAGTAGTTTTACGGGCAGAGGAAACGAGTACATACAGTTTGTTATGGTTCTTTAATGTAAACTCTAACCAGCAGCAAGAAACTACCATCTTTCCCACTTGAGGTCAGGCCAGGACTCAAACTCTTGTCTCAGATGTGGGAGGGGAGTACGTGTTACAAGGCAGTTATTCAACTTTTCAAAGGCAGAAGAGGCATTCTTCTGAGACAAGTGCACATAAAGTTGAGTTTCGTCATAAAAATGAAACTTAATACCTTTCTTAGCCCCAACACCAAGCTATATTTTACAACTTCGTCAATTGTTTGATAGAATCAATGCAGCAGAGTGGTAAATTGAAATATATTTTGATTTTGCAAATTGTTTTCAGTTGATTCCAGTATTGAAATCTGTCTTACATCAACAGAGCTTTCTTTTGTATCTTAAACTACTGGTTCGTATGTGGCTGATTGAATTCACATAATATGTATATTGGTAATTTACATTTAATCCATGCATATATTCATGTGCTAAACTAATCTGTTGAGAACAAATTGATTTAGTGTTGAAAATCGCTCCTGATATTGATCTACACATTTTCAAAACTAAATCTTAGTTTTCTGACATGAAAAGTAATTATGTTTTAGACAAGATATCCTGGTGATTTAGAGCTGAAAATTGGCCCAGACATTGTTACACACATCTTTCAAAACGAAATCTAAGTTGATTTCTCTCTTGAAAAAGTAGTCCCCTTTTAGAGCAAAAATATATTGAATGTGGAAAAATCTATGGCCAGAATGTGTTAAAGTAACTTAAAACCCCAAATAAATAAACAAATAATACCAAATGAATACACTACACTATTTTTGAGAGTTGTATCTCAAGGAATACCTTTTATTTGCAATAAAGTTAACTACTTTATATCTACAATATGTTTGGTTATGAAATTATCAGAAGATCCCATATTTGGTGTTAACATTTTTGTTTTACTGCCAACAGATAAGAATCAAACTTGAATATCCATTTTTTTAAAGTATAATTCTACATCGAAAACTAGCCTTTGTGTGGGAAATTCTATCATATAATATTCACGTTATCAGCATTAAAAATGTATATTGATGAATATTGGTCATCATTAAATAAATACTATGCAATGTAGACATTACAATTTCTCGAATTTATGTGGTAAACTTTTATCTATATACCAAACAAGTATATTTTAGAATTATAAAATTACCTGGCCAAGACAGCAGGAACCAAAGCTATTCAATGGTCAAAATTAGGGTTTTACATCCTGATCAACAGTTTTTGTCATATGGGAACAGGCCCATAGCATTTAACACTTTTGGGAGTCAAACTGACACAGAGGTGACAGCCTGTGATTAGATGCCAAACTTTCTTACCACTAGGCCCCTGAGGACCTCCCAAAGCTAATCAGTTGTAACATTTCATCACTCTGAGAACACAACAAATCAGTAATGTCATAAGTTTATGAATTTATCTTATAACTGCTCCTTATCCTGCATAAACCTAGGTCTGAGTGCAAATGATTACTAAATAACGAATCACACAATGGGAGGTGTTTACTCATGCTCAGTTGCATGGTGTGGCTTGTCTTGTAGTCCAATCTTTAGTAATCAGAGATGAAAACTCAATAAGCTGGGACAAAAAAGATCATTTTCTGTTTCTTCTATTTATGTTTTTATGCACCTAGTCCTGGAGGTCACGCAAGATGGATTAATTAACACAATTGTTTGGATTTTTTTTATTAACTCTGTGTGATATACCTCAGTTATTGGTTGTTCAACTAATTGTCACCCAAATACCTAGGGATCAAATACGTTCTTTGGACTTTGTATTATATTGTCACAGTATTATATAATTATTGTATTATAATCATCATATATGACTATATATGTGACTACTAAATTTCTGAATCTCAGTTGTCAGAATGTCAGTAATAATTGCAGACGTTTTGCTTGCATTATCATTGATTACATCGCTATTTACATAATTTAGGTGTCATATCACCGTTTATTTCCATTATTATTGTCTGGCATAAATATTCTACAATTCTTAGGTAAACACACAGTTTCCCTCACGTATCTTAAGATTTTTATTAAATTCTCTTACCCAGATAACATTCCACAAGTGGCCCATTGGCTTATGGTCGGCTTGGGCCACCGTTGACCCACCGGTGGTTTATAGTTCTATAATATGCAGATTGCCACCGTTGGGCCAATGGTCGGTGGGTCATCAGTGCTTTTTGTTCAAGATGGCGGTGAGCATTAATAAGGGATTTGGGGAAACTAGTAAAAATCTATTAATAAGTGTTTGTTTAATAATGAGATTTCAGTGAGCCTATAATTTTAACCCACTATTTAACAATTTTAGGCATACAAACAATATTTTCATTATAAATTTACATTACAATAGTTGTCATTGGACATATTATAATTTTATCAATGAATTGTGGAATATCACCTTTCATCCACCATTGCTTATGTACAACTGATTACATCATTGATCATGTGACTTATTATTTCCCTTAGCTAACACCTGCCCAAAACCTCTCAATCATTTGCCTTATCCACAAATGGTCACACTATTGCAGAATTTTAATCAGCGTATTGCCACCGGTGGGCCAGTGTTGGCCCAACAGACGAAAAGACAGTGACCCACCAGTGGAAGCCTCTGGTGGGCCACCAAATTTGCCACTGGTGGCCCACCATTGGGCCACCAGTGGACTGTTATGTGGGCATCTCCTTATTTAGTATATTTTAATGCTACTTCCAGTTAACATGTACGAGTAATGATGAGGTTACATATGCTATCACAGTGTTATCATATACTTTATTGGAGTCCTCACAAACTCTGGTTGGCAATGTCTTTAACTTCAATTTAAAAGTTAACATGTAACATTTTGATTGATAACAACTACAGATTAAGTTACTACTGTATATTTTAACCAAGGTAACTTTTGGGTATCCAAGTTTTATTTCATTATTTACCTATTTTCTCTAGCATCTATATTTGCTAATGTTAGGTGCTAAATAGTTATTGTTATATAGTAAATTACTCTTTTTTCAACATGACATTCATCTAGTGTTTGATAAGCTATCACAGACTAAATTTTCAGATCTATTGCAGATTGGAAAGCTGAGTAATACCCCAGATAGCAAGACTCTGTGGGGCCACCACTGGTCCACCAGCAGCACAGCAGTCGGTATGATAGTGGCTGTAGCTGGTGGCTAGCCATTGGCATGACTGGCTGGTAGACAGTGGTCCACCATTGACAGCCGACAATAAGGTTTAATGGTGGTCCATCAGTGGCCCATTGTCGGCAGCTAATGATAAGCTTTTCTATTGGTCCACCAGTGGACCACCTTCAGTAGCCAACAAGGTTGACTGGTGGCCCACTGTTGGGGGCCATCAAGTTTTTATGGTGGTTGTCTGGTGGCATGACCAGCTGATAGACAGTGGTCCACTATTGGCAGCCAACAATAAGGTTTACTGGTGGTCCATCAGTTGCCCGCTGTTGGCAGCCAATGATAAGCTTTTCTATTGGTCCACTGGTAGATCACCTTCATTAGTCAACAACTCAGACAGCATGCAGACGTTTGCCTAACATTGGTATATCTGTCAGTCTGGCGTTGGCTGGCACCGTTGGCCCAATGGCTTTTTGGTCATTGGTCTGACGTTGGCAAGCCAATGGTAAAATTTTACTACCACTATAGCATTAGCCAATCAGATTGCAACATGGAGTTATATAGCCATTGTTTAACAGAAAGTAAATAATTAGCAAACGGTGGGTGGATTTTAGTTAAAGGAATCCCTGATAAGTCACATGACCAAAAATAAACAATGGTGGCACAGTATCTTAAGATGATATAGTCCATAATCAAATAATAAAATTATCATGTTCAGAAACAACTTTCCTTATTGTGAATTTATAATGAGATTGTTATTTTTATGTGTAAAATTGCTAATTAGTTAGTTAAAAATTGTGGGCTCACTGAAATATGATTTTTAGACATACCATAATAAATCATTTGCCGACCATGCGACCACCAGCCAACATCAGTCCGATGGCAGAATGCTATCTGGGCACAATCTTGACTGGTGGTCCACCATTGGCAGCCATCTGTCAGCAGATGTTATGGTTTGGATGTTTTGAATATTACCCATACATACAGAACTGGCAATTCATTCAATGAATGCTTTTGTGTGGTGTTGGTGCAAAACCAGTGGCACACCTGATGAAATTCCATCAGGTACAATGGGAAGTTGCACAAGTAAAAGCCTTAATGAATTCTAATATGACTTTAACAGTGCCTAATCTGCATAAAAAGACAGACCCAAAAGTGCAACAACCAAGATTCAAGTAAAAATATTAAGAGAGATATAAAATCATAATTTTATTTTCAGACAATGCAAATAAACAATACAGTGATACAATAATACAGAGTAAACAGAAAAATACAGTACTTAAAATGCCCAAATTGTGATATCTGTTACATAGCTTGGACTCCGAAAAAAATTACTGGGACTCCCATTTTTGGTTGTCATTTTTTGGCACTATTTTTTCAAGGTCTGTCAAAACAAATGCTATTCAGCAGAGCTTGAGGTTTAGCAGATCATAGCTGCATGTGTCAGATAAAAATAATTTTGGGATAGTTTTAGGTTTCATCAAGACACAAAATTATATCAAATAGAAAAATGAAGATATGTTTAACTAAAAATAAAATATTTGCCACCAGTGGTACACTGGATGCCCATCATGGGTCCTGTACTAGTTATGTAGTTGGTGGGCCATTCATGGACCACCTGTGGCAAATATATAAGAAAGCAATATATAAAGTAATAAAGTGGAGGAAAGACTGACTGAGCAAAATGAAGGAGTACAGAATAAGTTTGTTTATATAAATGACAGTCACTTATGTTTGATGAAAGAAAATGCACATTTTATCTAATTTTTCCAGGAATTTTACACCAGTGGGAATAGGCTGGTCCCTGAGCTACAGCCACTGACTTTGGTAGCTGGTGGGCCAACAGTGGGCCACGTAATATATTTATATTTTGAAATAATGTGTTTTTAACATTGAATATTGTTAAACAATATGGCAGAAAACAATAATTGAGGTTGCTTATGAAATTATTTATAATGCTTTAAAAATTTTGAAAAAATGCAGTCAGTGGTCCAGCAGTGGCTCAGGGGTGGCCAAGTAGCTATATTTTGCCACCCATAGCCAACAATGGCCCACTAGCGTCTTGCTATCTGGGACCTACTTTGAAATTCTCACTGTTGAGTAAATCCATTTGTAACTCCAAAACTGTTGCAGTTAGAGTATTTTCCTAAGGTATGTTGTTCAGCTACTTTGTCCTTAGCAATAAGATGGCATATAGTTTGGGGTTCCATTGTATAGCTATTTTCTTATTTGTAGCAAAATAATAATAGAAGTAACTATCAAATATCTTCAAAAGTATTCAGTTAAGCAAATCTTTTCACATATATTATTCATCTGGTTTTTGATAAGCTATCACATGATATAGTTTCAGACCTATTGCACATTTTATAGCTAAGTAATAACTACTTTGAAAATTCTCATTGTAACTCCAAAACTGTTGCAGATAGAGTATTTTCCTAAGATATGTTGTCCAGCTACTTTGTCCAGAAGTACCAGATGGCACATAGTTTGGAGCACTATTGCATATAATAAATGAGTAATAGCTATTTTCTCATTTGTAGCTAAATCACAAAAGAAGTAAACGTCATATATCTTTAAAAGTGTTACAGTTAGGCCAATCTTTTCGAATATATTATTCAATGAGTATTTATTAAGATGTCATATACTACATTTATGTTATTGTTTCCACTTGAGCTACGCTCATTTTGCCAATAAGTAACTCACTTGTAACTTCAAAAGTATTCAATTCATAGGTTTTTTATCAAATATGTTTTTCAACTACTTTTTGATGTTCTGTGTCATTGCAAATTTTCAGAGCTATAGCTCCACAGCTAACTGAGTAATATTTGGTTTACTATTTTGCTAATGAGTAAATCACTTGCAACTTCCAAATATTAAATTTAGAGGTTTTTATCAAATATGTTGTTCATCTACTTTTTGATGTTCTGTGTCATGATGAATTGTCAGAACTATAGTTATAATGCCAACTGAGTAATATCTACTTAGACATTTTTCCACTGAGTAGGTCACTTTTAAGTTTACAAGTATTCACTTTAGAAGTTTGCTATAAAATATATTATCTTCTAGGACATCTGAAAAATGTAGACTTTTCTGAATTTCAGCTGCCATCTTGAATTTTGGCAGAAATGGAAAATATCGTTTATCTTAAAAGCCATAAGAGATAGAGCAATTTCAACCAAATTTTGTACCCCAGGGTACTTAGTACTACTCCTCTAACACCTCTAAAAAATTTTGACTTTTCCGATTTTTTGCCACCACCTTGAATTTTGACAGAAATGGAAAATAACATTTATTTTGAAAACAGTAACAGATAGGACAATTTCAGTTAAATTTTGGACCCAAATAGCACTAAAGACTACTCGTGTTGGACCTAACTGAGTTAACTGAATAATAGCTACTGTGCTATTATGGGAATGAGTAAATAATTTATAACTTCAAAAGTATTAAATTTAGTGGCTATGGAAAAAATATGTTGGTCATCTGCTTTTTGATGTTCTGTGTCATGACAATTTTTTAGAGCTGTAGCTATAATGCAACTTGAGTAATAGCTACTTACCCATTTTCTCAATGAGCAAGTCACTTTTAGCTTCAAATGTATTCGATTTAGAGGTTTACTATAAAATATCTTATCCTTAGGGCACTAAGGACTACCCTTGTAATGTTGAATACTAATGTAGAATTTTCTTAATTAATTCTTAATCATGAAAATCCTGTTTATCTTCACAACCATATTAGCTGTCCTTTTCAGGTGGGTGCATCTTGCGTCTGGCCATACATGCATCCTTAATCTAGTTTTCCAATATACTATATAATATAAAACCACAAACACACAACAATTCTTTTAACCAAAATACTTTCCACAATATCTTAACCATATATCAGGGCATCAATTGAAACTCTTAAAAGTCATAATCATTCTCTAACAAGCAACAAAGTAAGAATGCCAAAGTAACAACAAAATTAACAATTCTAATTAATAACTTACAACAAAGTTATAAAATTTGTTTAAAAAAAATGACTTCACTTTAAAATATTGGCAATACTTAGTCCCCAATAAATTGATATGTCAACACCATATCAAGATACCGCATTTAAAAAGAATAACAAATTTCATTTTTGTGGTAATGTTTTGAAATGTCTTACCTACACCATTATATACTTTTTATATGGCAGAAGATAAATGAATGTGTCAGAGGTCTTGTTTTCATTAATTTTTATTATGTTAATAAAGTGTATAGGTACTGTATTCTCAAGTAAAATAATTGTGTCAGTAATACTAGTTTTTCAGTAGTTACATTGATCCTATTGTTAATACTTTAATAAAACATAATCACAATTGCTTCTATGTGGGGCCCAGGGAGTGACTATTCCTGAGGAATCATAATATTATTAAAGGTGGATTATCATATCAGATAAACATAAAATAATAGAAATCTACTTAATTAGAAAAAATTTAAAATATGGATGCATATACTGAGTAATGACATTTGATTGCTAATGTAACATTATGAGCAGATACATCAAGGAAACTATCTTCCATGAACGTGTCATGATCTATGCATGTATTAAATGGAAAATTACATATTATGTATTCACATATTATGTAAATTTAACTAGGCATATGAAAACCAATAGTTTCAAATGCTAAATAAGAAATAACACTATTCAAAATCACTTATTCCTCAGTTAAATGTGATGTTAAAGTAAATATCCTGTCATATACAAAGCTATATACACTGCTATGAATATACATTTTGTGCACATCTCTAAGTAGTCTCATAACTGCTAATTCAAGAGTTTATCTAAGATTTTACTACCGCACAGATGAAATGCAACACCTCAGCAGCAATTCATTTTGGATTGTTTATTCAACTTAATAACACCCATAAATTTTACAACGGTAAAATGATTTTTTTTTCTCAGGACAAAAACCATGTTTCATAATTATGGTTTAGCATGTCTGTAAAAGGAAAAGCCGGTGTTTATTTTGTTTATCGTGTTAGTGCTAACTCTTTTCTACTCTGACAAAACATAACGTGCTTTTAGATGAACAATTTGCAGTGTAATGCAATTATCTGCAATATACATGTACATATAAATATTTATTGTATACAGTTACTTCTGTAAATTTTTGTCATTACGGGTTTGTACTTGCCAGATAGACTGAGGCTCACCCCAAAACTGCGACGTCTTGGCGTCGTAGCTTAGCACACACCTCAGCTTGGCTCCTGGCACAGTACAGAAGATAGAAGATTTATTAATTGTTTTGTTATCGGTAACACTCGTGCATTTCAGCTTACCATATAAGGTAAGATAAACGTACCGTCTTCAAAACTTATCAAAACGATTACCAGATCATTCGCTCAGAAAACCATTGCACCCAAATATTATGTACACGGGTCGTCACGAAGATAAACGGTCATAGAGATAAACGGTCTTCAGAATTCTTCAAATATAAGTAGTCTAAAGAGCAGCACAACACAAACCAAATACCAGATGTCTTGATAAGCTTTCTTTGATTGTATTTTCTTATTTAGTTTGTGTGATTTTATTGTTTACGCCACTTAGATTTGAACAATTCTGAAGACCCTTTATCTCTATGACCGTTTATCTTCATGACCACCCTTATAGTTCATTCACACAACTTTTTCTCGGTCATCATTTCCATATGGGTAGAAAATAAATTTAAACAAGCAATATTAAGAAGTGTGAGATCACAGAATCGTGTGGGGTTTCCTAACTTAAACGTATGGTAGTGGCTAATGTCACGGATCTGTTAATGGAAAGTACTTTTCCAAAAATTTCATAACACAGGCCTACAGCATACTCTTATTTTGGTAGAAATTCTTGAAAAATCGACCCACTTCATGCTAACCCATGTACTCTTGTGTCATGGACCCACGTTTTAATGTCACAGACACGTTTAATTTCATTATATTTGGTATTATATTAATGTTTTTCATGAATTTAGTATATCTCTCTTACCTGTAAAGTAGGGGTGTGACCGAGCAGTCGACACTCGCCGAGCGAGGCGAATTTCATGAAAATTCGACCCCAATCCTTAGGGTCGATTACTTGTGTATATATAACAACCTATAGAACCGGTTACGTTTTTTAGTTAATAAAACATAAATAACATACCTTACTTTCATTAAATCGCATAATCCACCATTTGTAACATAAAATTAATGATATTATGTGCTGACAATAGCTAATTCAAGCGATTCAAAGCTTTTATCTTTATATTTTTTTCGTTTACGGGAGCCGCCATATTGGATGTCGTTTCCTGTTATGGTGGATACTAAATGTCGCGAGGGCTCGATGTCGAGTCGAGTTTTTATCTGCGAGTAATCGACCCGAATTATTTGTACTCGTCCCACCCCTACTGTAAAGTATATATTCCAACGTATTTAAGAAATATTCAAACAAATGGGTATCAGTCATGCCATTTTGTACACAGGGCCATAGCACCCAAGTCATTAATATTCATGAGAAGATATGAGGTCAAGGATTTCCCCTGTAGTTTCCTAACAATATATAAAATGGATGTCTCGACGAAGATCAAATACTTTAAACTACAGACGGCCATAGCACCCAAGTCATTAATATTCATGAGAAGGTATGAGGTCACGGATTTCCTCTGTAGTTTCCTAACAATATTTTGTAAATGGACGTCTCGACTAAGATCAAATACTTTAAATTACAGAACTCACATCCATAGCACAAAAGTCATTAATATTCATGAGAAGGTATGAGGTCACAGATTTCTCCTGTAGTTTCCTTACAATATCCACCGTAATGTTTCTCACAGACATCCATGAATATTGACATTTCCATGACGCAAGCTTATAACATTCCGTTAACAGATCTATGACAATAGCCATGCTATATTTTAAAACAAAATATGCAAATTAGAAAGTGTGAGGTCACGGAATCCCTTGGCGTTTCCTACCAATATTTTAAAATAAAATGTGCAAATTAGGAAACGTGATGTAGTTGTTTAGTGGGTTTCCAAACAATATTTTATTTGTTCGAATCGACTGAAGAATATTTGGGTGAACACGTTCTTGTACGAATGGTCTGGTTACCCTCAAATCTAATTGGTATATCCCAGCAAGTTCTGTGTTCTTGGTCACAATTGACAACTTAGGAAGGGTCAGTACCAAAACTGTTTACATCAGGAGGTAGCCAATGCAAAACATTACTGATTCTGGTACTCCACTATGAGATTAAAACAATATGAGATTAAAACATGTAATGTCTTCAGATTTTTGGTGTGTTTTAAATATTTTAACTCTTCCCTCCATAATATGTGTTGACAAGCAAACTGGCAGTTGTAAAATCCCATCACAGTATTTCAGTGCTCCCAATACCAATTAAGATACCATGTCATTGTCTACTGACCCAACCCTACTGTCTGACAATCACACACAAAAAAAATTCCTCCATGCAAAATAAATAATTCAAATGTTATTGGAGTTAACAGATACAGTACACTCTCGCTTATCCGAACCCTGATTATCCGAAAATCCGGCTTAACCGAACTTTGTGGATGTCTCCCACATTTTGTTTTCGTTGTCTACTGAGTCCGATGGGCGATATTAGGTGTTTTTATTAAAATCTTCATATTTACTTAACTAGAAATCGTGAAAGCCATTACATACACCTATTTATCCTAGTGCCTTGATCTGCCACCTTTTGTTTCACTTAACACACAGTATTCCTTTCAAATTAGACCCTTCCTTTTCTCAGCTAGGCCCCATTGATTAAGTGCAATTAAGGCGTCTTCTAAATTCAGAACAAAGGGGGACCCAGTGTTTGGGTGATCAGCTTGGTTTACAAAGTGAGGCATTCAGTTAGGTAATTAACCCCCCTGTACACAATAAAATGACAATATCCACTGAATTTGTTGTTTTTAAAAAAGCAATGTCTTTAATTGGTGGAAATGGTGTTGGGAAATCAACAAAAAACGATTTAGATGCATTGTTATAGTTTACTGGCTATAAACGAAAAAGCCTTCACAAATAAAGCCTGTGACTTGGCCTTTGATCTGAACAATAGTGTAACAAGGCAAAAACATTCATTATTCATTAATTTACTAAAAATACTGTCTGTGTGGGTGCTAAAATATATTGTCAGTACATGTACAAAAACGGACTGAGATGTTGCACTGTTTTATTTAATAGGGGTTATGCTAAAGGATTTTAGGCATTCATTACAAAAATAACTCATTAAGAACCAATAAGGTGTCAAAATATTTAAAAATTAATAACAAGTAATATTTATAAATCTTGCAAATTTTCGGGACAACTAGATACACCTTGATTCTCCTGTAATTTTAATTTTAGAAATCTCCAAAAACGTACGTTTTTTTCCAGTATTCATGGAATCTTGAGATATAAAGCACATATTGACGTTTTTAGTTAACTAATATTATGGATTATTCATTTAAAACAGAATAGCAGAGGTATTTAAATCTTTTTATTTCATTTTTATGTAGATATAAGGAATATTGACAAAATCACTCTATTATCGACCATTGGTGTTACTGCTAATGCATGTAGAGCTCACTCTCAGCTATCCGAACCTCCCGATTATCCGAACTTCAGTGATGTCTCCCAAGAGGTTCGGATAATCGAGAGTCTACTGTATATTATTAAACAATTATTTTGTAACACTGAAAGTATAAATATCACAGATAATTTTCTTATTTTAATTTACCCAAGATTTACTCCAGAGAAAAAAGGCCATTTTCTGCATACGAACATGGATGATAAATGAGAAATGATTATTATATATATTGTGCATGGGTTAGCATAAGATGGGTCTTTTCATGATGTGGGTCAATTTTTCAGGAATTTACATAAAAATAGCAAAAAAAAAGTGCCTATCTGTATTGTAAAAACTGTTTGAAATGACTTGCAATATATAGCTGCACTGTGACATATTACTTTTGGTTATTTTGATATCTGTTGAATGCAATAACTGAGTATTTAATTTGAAATTTTCCCCCTTCTTCATTAGCGGATATAACCTACCCAAAATGGCACCATGACACATTTACAAAACATGTTTGTTTAGGTGATGTTATAGCTTTTGTTGGAAAATGTTAGTTTTGGTTATTAACAGAATTATACACTTAAAATCTTGAATTTTTGAAAAGATTTATCAAAATAGTGTTATATCAAATTTACACTGAACCAGAACTATTTCAAACTTATTGAAAAGGGCCAGTATAATCAATTTTTCCGTCTGATTAAACACTGGATATATTTTAGTGAGTATATCTATAACACAAAATCAAAATTCCACATTCTTCACTGTTTCTTTTACACACAAGTTAAGTTTCTCAATTCCGGCTAATGCTTCCTTTTAAACAAAAAGGCTGTAAAAATATGTCTGGTCACAGCAGGCAGAAATACACCATGTTATAGCGTGAACACATTTTTTTCTGGTGTGTTTTGTTGTGCCTATATATCTGTAGCATTTTATACATAAAACAGTGGGTTAAATATGTTTTGTAAAATGGTTTTTAGGCGGGTTGTGTGGAACCAACCCGCCTATTAGATTGATGTGTCCGACGTCCATCTGTCTGTCCGTCCACATTTTTGTTTCCGGACTCTAACTCAAAAACACTTTGTCCAATCGAATTCAAACTTTACCTGGACATAGATCACCATCACAGCTAGGTTCCTTTCCAAATTGGTATAATTCTGTAAGTTCGTTTGTCCATTTTTTGTCCATTTGTCTGTCCATCAAAATTTCCGTTTCCGGACTCTAACTCGAAAACGCTTTGTCCAATCGAATTCAAACTTGACAGGGAGATAGATCACCATAATAGCCAGGTTCCTTTCGAAATTGGTGTAATTCCGTCTGTTTTTGGTCCATTTGTTTGTCCGTCAACATTTTTGTTGTCATACTCTAACTCAAAAACGGTTTGTCCAGTCGAATTCAAACTTGACAGGGACATAGATCACCATCACAGCTAGGTTCTTTTCAAAATTGGTGCAATTCTGTTCATTTTTTGTGCGTTTGTCTGTCCGTCAAAATTTCTATTTTCGGACTCTAACTCGAAAACGGTTTGTCCAATCGAATTCAAACTTGACAGGGAGATAGATCACCATCATAGCTAGGTTCCTTTCGAAATTGGTGTAATTCCGTCTGTTTTTTGTCCATTTGTCTGTCCATCAACATTTTTGTTGTCAGACTCTAACTCAAAAACGGTTTGATCAATTGAATTCAAACTTGACAGGGACATAGATCACCATCACAGCTATGTTCCTTTCGAAATTGGTGTAATTCTGTCCGTTTTTTGTCCGTTTGTCCGTCAAAATTTCCATTTCCGGACTCCAGCTCGAAAACGGTTTGTCCAATCGAATTCAAACTTGACAGGGATATAGATCACCATCATAGCTAGGTTCCTTTCAAAATTGGTGTAATTCCGCCTGTCGTTCATCTATTTTTTGTCCGTTTGTCTGTTCGTCAAAATTTCTGTTTCCGGACTCTAACTCGAAAACGGTTTGTCCAATCAAATTCAAACTTGACAGGGAGATAGATCACCATCATAACTAGGTGCCTTTCAAAATTGGTGTAATCCTGTGTGTTCGTTTGTCTGTTTTTTGTCTGTTTGCCTGTCCATCAATATTTCTGTTTCCGGACTCTAACTCAAAAACGCTGTGTCCAATCAAATTCAAACTTGACAGGGAGATAGACCACCATCATAGCTAGGTTCCTTTTGAAATTGGTGTAATTCTGTCTGTTCGTTTGTTCATCAACATTTCTGTTTCCAGACTCTAACTTGAAAACGCTTTGTCCAATCGAATTCAAACTTGACAGGGAGATACATCACCATCATAGCTAAGTTGCTTTCGAAATTGGTGTAATTCCGTCCATTCGTTTGTCCGTTTGTAGCATAGATACAATTATATAACCTAGATTACAAGTTTTACATTTCTTAGCACGCCTAACACATTCTCCGTAACTGGGTGACCTAACATTTCTTTCCTTGTTATGTCCACCCCAGTGGGGGCTGGACATATTATTTTTGCTTTTGCCGGCGTCCGTCGTACGGTGTCCGGAGGTTTGGTTTCCGCTCATTTGAAGGAAAAGTATTTATCCTATCTTTACCAAATTTGGCATGGGTGTTTATTGGGTTAATAGCTTGCATGGGATTGCTTTTGGTGAAGATAGGTCTATAGCTAACTGAGTAATAGCTACTTAGCTACTTTTGTGTACTTCTTTTGTTTCCGGGGCTTTTTAAGGAAAAATATTTGACATATCTTTACCAAATTTAGTATGAGCATTATTTATGTGGATAGCTTGCTTGGGATTGGTTTTAGTGATAATAGCTACATAACTGACTGAGTAATAGCTACTTTGCCAAAAATGGAAAACACAAATTTGCTATCTCCTTAACCGTGCAAGATAGAGGGATTTTGTCGACCCACAGGGTATCCAAGTAATGTACTCTTCGCACTTTTGAAAAAAATTTTCCTCTTCCCAAAAATGGCGGTCATTTTGAATTTTCGAATTTTTGCCAAAAATGGCAAAACACAAATTTGCTTCTATTTCCTTAACCATGCAAGATAGAGCGATTTCGTCGAAATTTTCTACCCACAGGGAATCTAAGAAATGTACTCTTGGCAATTTTCAAAAAATTTTCCCCTCCCCAAAAATGGCGGCCATTTTGAATTTTTCAAATTTTTGCCAAAAATGGCAAAACACAAATTTGCTACTATCTCCTTAACCGTGCGAGATAGAGCAATTTCGTTGAAATTTTCGATCCACATGGTATTTGAGAAATGTACTCTTGGCAATTTTCAAAAAATTTTCAAAAAATTTTCCTCTTCCCACATATGGCGAATTTTCGAATTTTTGTCAAAAATGGGATAAAAACAAATTTCCTTCTATCTCCTTAACCGTGTGAGATAGAACGATTTCATCAAAATTTTCGACCCACGGGGAATCTAAGCAATGTACTCTTGGCAATTTAAAAAAAAATTTCCTCTTCCCAAAAATGGCGGCCAATTTGAATTTTCGAAATTTTTCCAAAAATTGAAAAAAAAAATTTGCTTCTATCTCCTTAACTGTGCAAGATAGAGCGATTTTGTCGAAATGTTTGACCAAACCAATCCAAACAGGCATGAAGCTGAAATAATTTACATGTATACTAATAAATATTTAAGTATCATTCATATATTTTACAGATGAAACAGGGTCTTGTAAGACTACTGTACAATTTTTGCAAAAGGTTCATGGGGTGGACATTACACATGATAATGTGTGTTCTTCTATGCTATCCTGTTTCTATTCATATGTCGCAGCTACTATCAACAGGGCGTCCTATTTCTAGTTTCTAAATGTAATTACAGCAGTCGCTAACCTTATTGCTGTCTGCGCAACCCGCCTTTTGGGGCATCTTTCACCCTCTTGTTCTAAAAGTTTATGATAGTAGAGTAATATTGATGAATTAGAAATAGAAATTGAACATAATTTTAGTGGTTACGAAAGAAATTTTAAAAAGTCTCAAATATCAAATAACTTTTGCCATATACTGGGTGTATCTAATAATTTCCCTTTTCACTCTATATTTCATAAACAAGAAAGAATTATGTTATTGTACTATCAGTTGTTTGAACCATTTATATTGATATACATCTTTACCAAGAAAAGCTTTGTTTAATAGTTTGATTATCCCAGAATATCGATAAAAAAAATGATATACAGTGTTTCTATCACTAAATTACATCCAGACAAGCTTGAACAGGATAGCTACAAAAAAATATATTTTTTGTGTTAGTTTATACATATTAAAGCCTAATTAATTGGAGTTTCCCAATAGTAGAAGTCTGTTAAATGAATTTTTCTTAAAAGTTGAAGAAAATAATACAGGTTTCAAGAGAACAATTTATGTTGTTGTAGTGTAACTGTGTATCTACAATGCTTGGTTAAGTAGAATTAATTCAATTAAGTCCCTCACATTCACTATTTTTTTTTGCATTGTTGTAATTTTCACATGCTTTAAATCGGCGCTAACACGAAGTATATCGGTTTAAATTCTAATCCATCAGGATCACTTATACAAGCATACTGTTTTGTAAATTATACATGCACTGGTTTTAAGCAGACTTGTAATCTATTACAGCCAATCTATTACTATTACTATTACATTTGAAAATATTCAATCTATTACTATTACTATTACATTTTAAAATTTAAATCTATTACTATTACTATTACATTGGCATCTATTACTTTCTATTACATTCTATTACAATTTGGCGCAAACTTGAGAGGTAATTTTAACACAGAAATAAAACTGACAGGATACTTTATACATCTAATTTTATTGAAAATGCTTCAGATTATGCCATACAAGGATAAAATATCACAAATATATCACTTGGTATATTTACAATTAAATGAATAGATCCCGTATTTATTCATTTTAAGAATGACTTGACTACTTGGATAATTTATGAGAATTCTATACAAAGTCACTTAAGTGCTGTAAATTTTGTAATGAGAGGTATATTTCTGGCAAATTCCGTGCAAAGCTTTTTAAATGCTGAAAAATATGTTATTATCAGTAAATATTATCTGGGGGAAAATACACTGTTGTAAAACAATTCTCATATTTATTCACTTTATGATGAGTTGTTAGATTTGAAAAACTCTTATTATTATGAGAAATACTTGATGAGCAGAACCCCTTTCTTTCAAATTCTTTGCATGCAGAGCCCACCTCAAAATGATTCAAGAGTGACATTTATGTTTGAAAATAATAACTCCGGTAATTTTATGTAAATCAGTGAAACAGCTAACACATGCCACAATGCTGCCCTTATTATACACAATTATTATAGTGACCTGTGTCATTGCCTTTCATGTGTCACAATTTCTCCTTACTCAGGAACATTTAGTTAATCCTTCCAAAGGTTAAATTGGCCTCTTTAAGCCTTTAATAATACCACCTCAAAGACAGTTGTTTTAGAACATTCAATCAAAGAGGGACAATTAAAGGCCCCTTGATATTTCAAAGTTATTTATTTTAACATTTGTGTGTTATATTTAGTATTCTTTGATGACAAGTTGATTATTTGAAAAGTTTATGTATGAAAGTTTAAAATGAATTGGACTTATGAGTGCTACAAAATCAATTCATTATTGTTTTGAAGTTTATTTAAAGTGATGATTTTATGACAATTAATTCATTATTGTATCAAAGTCCATTTAAAGTATTAATTTATATGAAAACTAATTCATTACAGAATTAAAGTCCATGTTAAGCGATAATTTTTCTACAACCTCCTTCTGAAAAATAGCAAAGGGTAAATTGTAATAGAAAAATAATAGAAAGTAATAGATGTAATAGATAGAATTTCAATCTATTACTATTACATTTGAAAAATTTCAATCTATTACTATTACATCGAAGTTGACTCCAATCTATTACTTTTCTATTACTTCTATTACTTTGTTTACAAGTCTGGTTTTAAGTGCTGATTTCATGTAGAAATTTCAGTATTACTCCTTGAAGTGCTCTATAAATGGTTAGTGACCTTTTTTGCAAAATATATGCATAAATTCTGCTTGTATCAATGCAGACTTAAAAGCCCCACTGTCTTATACATGGAACAAATCTTAATAAGTAGGGCAGGGTCAGTAACAAATTGTCTCTTTTGGTATCCCACCCGTGCAAAACTGTCCCAGCTCCAGAATATAAAAAAAAATTGTATTCCTGAATTGAATAGGCCCACTAACAGCAAGTGAAGTTCACGAAAACAAAACATGACACTTCCTCCCAAAAAATTGCTATAGGAGTTTTAATATCAACAAAACTATGAGATAAAAGTTTAAATTCTTCCAATTTGGGGTTTGTTTCTAATATTTTATATTTTCCCACAAATAAAATTAATGTGCTGACATTTGAAATACCAGTGGTAAAGTATTGTCACGCTTTTCAGGTGAAATGGTTTTTGATGCCAGATACAGGTGATACTGGCCCTGTCCTATTAATAAGGATTTTGTGTTCGTGTTATGCTGAATTATGTAGCCAAAACAATAGATGTTCTATTGTACTTTAAATGTGTGTATATATATTTTCAGGTGACATATGGCAAATTTCTCTATCAATGGTGTAGGTTTCCCAAGCCCTCTGAGTGCTGTCAAGTCCAGTTCACCACCTGTTCACTACCAACCCCTGTCCAGTAGTTTCAGCCCGGTTTCCCAGTTCCCTTCTCCTTACTTTGTTCATTCACAACGGAAGGGTGGTGGGCCAACAGTCAGTTCTCAGGGTAGGTGTAGACCACTTTAATATGGTGAAGGCTATATTTTGACTGTGTACATTAAAAGTGATCTTTCTAGCTAGGGCTTCTGTTCTTAATTTTTCCATTTAACAAATAATTTTTTGACAATTTACTTTCAATGACATACAGTTTAGTTTAAATAGAAATATTTGCAATTAATATATTTATCAAAGAAACCGTTTCATGGTAAAGATCAAAGTAGACCATTAGGTGCTAAAAGCTAAGTGCATGCATTTTTTTATGTCAGCTGACTGACATAAAATGACTTGTCAGTCAGCTGACATTATGTCGTCACTCTGCGGCGTGGGCGTCCGCGTGAACAACTTCTCCTCCAAAACTACAAGGCCTAGAGACATGCTGTTTTTTTAAAAGATACCTTATCTATTGAGGATGAAAAATTGTTCAAGGCATGCAAATCTGTCTGTTCGTCTTTTGCTAGAGACATTACAAGGGGGGTACCCCCACCAAAAGTGTGAAAATTTCAACACTTTATCACAATTTTCTCAGTGACTATTACAGGGATTTCTCTCTTATCTTTCATATATGTACTAGGCCAGAGGTAGATTCTCTTGTGTGAGTGTGAGACCTGGATCTGTCTTAAATTTTTTAATAAATTTTTTTAATATTTTTTAATGCATTAAAATTCATGAAATCATGCACTAAATCACTTATAACTTGAAAAGTATTGCATTTAGAGCATTTTGTTAAAATATGTTATTCAGCTACTTTTTTCATAGCTACAACATGGTGAGTAACTTGGTGTCTGTCTCAATAGCTAAGTGAGTAATAGCTACTTTTGGGCTTTTCAGTAACTTCCATCATGAGTAAAATCACTTATAACTTGAAAACTATTGCATTTAGAGAATTTTGTATAAATATGTTATTCAGCTACTTTTGGGTCAGCTATAACATAGTAAAATTTCAGACCTGTAGCTCATGGCATAGCTGAGTAATAGCTACTTTGAAGTTCTCACTGTTGAGTAAATCAGTTGTAATTGGAAAACTATTGCATTTAGTGAATATGTTATTCAGCTACTTTTGGGTCAGCTATAACATAGTAAAATTTCAGACCTGTAGCTCATGGCATAGCTGAGTAATAGCTACTTTTAGGTTATCCCTGTTGAGTAAATCACTTATAACTTGAAAACTATTGCATTTAGAGTATTTTGTTTCATATGTTATTCACCTATTTTGCTGTCAGCTATAACATAGTGAAGTTCCAGACCTGTGGCTCATTGCATAGCTGAGTAATAGCTACTTTGAAGTTCTCACTGTTGAGTAAATCAGTTGTAATTGGAAAACTATTGCATTTACAGAAATTTACGTAAATATGTTATTCAGCTACTTTTGGGTCAGCTATAACATAGTAAAATTACAGACCTGTAGCTCATGGCACAACTGAGCAATAGCTATTTTCAGGTGCTGGTGCTGACTGTTGAGTAAATCAGCTGTAACTTGAAAAATATTGCATTTGGAGTATTTTGTTAAAATATATTGTTCACCTACTTTTGGGTCAGCTATAACATAGTGAAATTACAGACTTATAGCTCATGGCGTAGCTGAGCAATAGCTATTTTCAGGTTCTCACTATTGAGTAAATCAGTTGTAACTTGAAAACTATTGCATTTACAGTAAATTGCTTAAATATGTTGTTCACCTACTTTTGGGTCAGCTATAACATAGTAAAAGTTCAGACATGTAGCTCATTGCATAGCTGAGTAATAGCTACTTTGAGGTTATCACTGTTGAGTAATTAGTCAGTTGTAGCTTGAAAACTATTACATTTAGAGTATTTTGTTTAAATAGGTTATTCACATAATTTTTGGTCAGCTATAACATAGTGAAATTGCAGACCTCTATGTCATGGCATAGCTGAGCAATAGCTACTTTCAGGTTCTCACTGTTGAGTAAATCATTGTATTCACTGGATAGCCGCAGTGTGTAGAGAGATTTCACCATTACCGCTCTAACGAAAAAAATATTATAGCTAGCCTTCTTAAGTTTGCAGGATATATTAATAACCATGAAATGTTGCCTGGGAATATTTTTGGCCTCATTTTGAAAAACAAGATGGCCGCCAGGGACATTTATTCTACTTTAAGCAAGGACTTTTGTTGGCCCCCTAGAGCAAAGGGTATTATAGGTGGAGATCTCAAATTTGCAGGATATGTTCCTCATTATAAAATCTTGACTGTGAATATTTTTGGCCTCATTTTGAAAAACAAGATGGCCGCCACAGGTGTTTCTTTATCAATCATGAAAAGTGCTTATATCTCCCTTATTATTGGTCCTAGAGGTTTGGGATGGTAAACCAACCTGTAGGAAAGCATGGGCTGGGAATCATTTGGTGTGGTCATATTTGACATTTGACCCCTCCTTTAAGGTCAAACAAGGATAGCCAAACTTAAAAGTGCTTATAACTCACTTATTATTGGTCCTAGATGTTTGGGATGGCAAACAGACATATAGGAAATCATAAGCTGGGAATCTGTTGATGTGGTCCGATTTGACCTTGGACCCCTCTTTCAAGGTCAAATGAGGATAGCCAAACTTAAAAGTGCTTATAACTTGCTTATTATTGGTCCTAGAGGTTTGCAATGGAAACCAACCTATAGAAAATCATGGGCTGGGAATCTTTTGGTGTGGTCGGATTTGACCTTGGACCCTGCCTTCAAGGTCAAACGAAGATAGCCAAACTTAAAAGTGCTTATAACTCGCTTATTAATGGTCCTAGAAGTTTTGGATGGTAAACCAACCTATAGGAAATCATTGGCTGGGAATCTATTGGTGTGGTCAGATTTGACCTTTGACCTTCAAGGTCAAACGAAGATAGCCAAACTTAAAATTGCTTTTAAATCGCTTATGATTGATCCTACCGGTTTGGGATGGTAACCAACCTACAGGAAATCATGGGCTGGGAATCTTTTGGTGTTGTCGGATTTGACCTTGGACCCCTCCTTCAAGGTCAAACAGGGATAGCGAAACTTAAAAGTGCCTATAACTCGCTTATTATTGGTCCTACAGGTTTGGGATGGTAAACCATCCTATAGGAAATCATGGGCTGTGAATTTTTTGGTGTGGTCAGATTTGATCTTGGATCCTGCCTTCAAGGTCAAACGAAGATAGCCAAACTTAAAAGTGCTTATAACTCGCTTATTAATGGTCCTAGAAGTTTGGGATGGTAAACCAACCTATAGGAAATCATTGGCTGGGAATCTATTGGTGTGGTCAGATTTGACCTTGGACCCCTCCTTCAAGGTCAAACGAAGATAGCCAAACTTAAAATTGCTTTTAAATCGCTTATGATTGATCCTACCGGTTTGGGATGGTAACCAACCTACAGGAAATCATGGGCTGGGAATCTTTTGGTGTTGTCGGATTTGACCTTGGACCCCTCCTTCAAGGTCAAACAGGGATAGCGAAACTTAAAAGTGCCTATAACTCGCTTATTATTGGTCCTACAGGTTTGGGATGGTAAACCATCCTATAGGAAATCATGGGCTGTGAATTTTTTGGTGTGGTCAGATTTGATCTTGGATCCTGCCTTCAAGGTCAAACGAAGATAGCCAAACTTAAAAGTGCTTATAACTCGCTTATTAATGGTCCCAGAAGTTTGGGATGGTAAACCAACCTATAGGAAATCATTGGCTGGGAATCTATTGGTATGGTCAGATTTGACCTTGGACCCCTCCTTCAAGGTCAAACGAAGATAGCCAAACTTAAAATTGCTTATAACTTGCTTATTATTGGTCCTACAGGTTTGGGATGGTAACCAACCTACAGGAAATCATGGGCTGGGAATCTTTTGGTGTTGTCGGATTTGACCTTGGACCCCTCCTTCAAGGTCAAACAGGGATAGCGAAACTTAAAAGTGCCTATAACTCGCTTATTATTGGTCCTAGAGATTTGGGATGGTAATCATGGGCTGTGAATTTTTTGGTGTGGTCAGATTTGATCTTTGGACCCCTCCCTCAAGGTCAAATGAGGACAGCCAAAGTTAAAGTGCTTATAACTTGCTTATTATTGGTCCTAAAGGTTTGGGATGGTAAACCAACCTATAGGAAATCGTGGGCTGGGAACGTTTTTGTGTGGTTGGATTTGACCTTGGACCCCTTCTTCAAGGTTGAGCGAGGATATTGCATTTGCAGTATTTCTTTAAATATGTTTTAACCTACTTTATACACTTAAACAATTACCTTGTTACTTTCCTTCATAATACCATTTGCAGGGCACAACTTTTTTGTCCTTTTCTTCTGTCAGCTTCGGAATTTCTTTCGAACATGCTGTTAATTACCATTTACTGTATTTCTGTACAGCACTTTCCCTGATAATTATGCTTTCCTCTCATTATCACCTTCACAAATCAAAAACACTCAGTCAGCTGACACAGTGCCCGTTCACGGGCACTCTCCTCTTGTTCAAAAGATACCTTATCTGTCAACTTGAGTATGGGTTATGAAAAATTGTTCAAGGCATGCAGATCTCTGTCTATTTCCCAGAGCCATTATATCCGAGGTACTCCCACCCAAAGTGTGAACATTTCAACACTTTATCAAAATTTTCTCATTGACTATTGAAGGGATTTGTCTCTTATGTTGGCCTGTATCTTGTATGTATGTACTAGGCTACAAGTAGATTCCCTTGTGTGAGTATCAGGCCTTGATCTTTCTTAATTTCTAATGAATTTTTAAAATAATTTTTTATGCATTAAAATTCATGAACTCATGACTAAATCATTTAAAACTTGAAAAGTATTGCATTTAGAGCATTTCAGTACAATATGTTGTTCAGCTACTTTTTCCACAGATACAGCATGGTGAGTAAATTGAGAGCCTATCCCAATAGCCAAGTGAGTAATAGCCACTGTCTGACGTTTCAGTACCTTCAATAATAAGTAAATTCGCTTGTAACTTCATCTAGAATATAGTAAAATTGCAGACCTGTAGCTTGTTGCATAGCTGAGTAATAGCTATTTATAGGTTCTTACTATTAAATAAATCACTTTTAAAGTGAAAACTGTTGCATTTAGAGTATTTCTTTGAATATGCAATTCACCTACTTTTGGGTCAGCCATTAGACTCATTACATAGTGAAATTGCAGACATGTAGCTCCTTTTACAGATGGGCAATAGCTACTTTCAGGTTCTCACTGTCAAGTAAATCATTTGTTACTTGAAAACTATTGTTTTTATTGCGTTAATACATCCTATCCAATGGACAATTGCTAATCCGGTCGGCGCAGACCGGCCCGCCAAACGCCAGAAAAAGACGTCCTGTGTTTCCACCGGCTGGCCGGTCCCAGTACTGTGCATTCGCCAGGTGGCGCATGGTATTTACTTCCTGTCTAGACAACATGACGTCATAGCATCTTTTTCGTTTGGCGCGTGTACTGTGCAGACGTGTTTTCAACATCTCCAGATTTTCAAAGGAAAAGTGTGCATTATGACGGATTTTCAACCTTATTTGTGGATATTTTCAGTGTAGAAGTGTTATCTACTCTTCAAGCACGGATATGCATTTAATATCTGCTGGAAACGCTCCCTAGCTGACTCAATTTAGTGTTGATGATAGGGCAGTTACGTAAGACCAGATATATGAATGCCGCCATTTACTAGTTTCCATTCAACCCTTGTGTTTAGGGGCAGATTGAAAATATTGAGGAATTATGGATATTCTACTTACAGGTATTTTTATCCGTGTCTTTTGTCTCTCCTATTACTACAAATAGAAATCACAGGAAACTTCAGTCTACATGTTTTTGAACTCTGTAAATGGAAGGAATTCCCCATGAAGAGTTGCATTCTTTCAGAGCGCACTGGTACCGACTTCTCTGCTTTAAAGCATCAGTCACACCAGCCTAGCTCGATTTTCAGTTTTCATCAGAAGCAATAGATGAATTCTTCAAATTTCTTCAGAGCGCACTGGTCCAAACATCTTTGCTGTAAAGCATTAGTCGACCGGTAAGCTTATATATTTGTACATCAGCAGCAAGAGATAAATTCTTCAGATTTCTTCAGAGCGCACTGGTCTAGACATCTTTGCTGTAAAGCATTAGTCGACCGGTAAGCTTATATATATGTACATCTACATAGAAGGAATTCCATCAGAAGAGCAGGAAGTTTGAACTCGCGGCTACTGTGATATCAGTCTCTCCCTTGTGGACCCGGCTTTGTTGTCGGTATCGAGGGTTGTGGATGGCCAGTTCACTGGTTTTATCACAAAAGGAAGAAGGAATTATGTCCACCCCCCAGGGGGGTGGATATATTATTTTTGCTTTTTTTGCCGTCCGATGTCCGATGTCCGGCGTCCGATGTCTGGCGTCACGCATGGTTTCCGCACCTTTAAAGGAAAAGTATTAGAGCTATTGTCACCAAATTTGGTATGCAGGCTTATTGGGTCAGTAGCTTGCTTGGGATTGCTTTTGGCTGTTGTACCTCTTTTGCTTACTGAGTAATACTTAAGTACAGCTATTTTCAGTACCCATTGGTTTCCGTGCATTTAAGTCAAAATAATTAAAGATATTTTACTACAATTTTGAATACAAGATTGTTATGTCCATAGCTCGCTTGGTATTGCATTTGGGACTGATAGCTTTGTCAGTACATGAGTAATAGCCATTTAGGTACTTCATTGTGTATTTTCAGTACTACTTTTGAGTAATTTGCTAATATCTCAGAAACCGTAAGAGATAGAGCGATTTCGTCGAAATTTTTGACCCACAGGGTATCTAAGGAATGTAATATTTGCAATTTTCAAAAAATTTTCCCCTCCCCAAAAATGGCGGCCATTTTGAATTTTCGAATTTTTGCCAAAAATGGCAAAACACAAATTTGCTTCTATCTCCTTAACCGTGTGAGATAGAGCGATTTCGTCGAAATTTTCGACCCACAGGGTATTTAAGGAATGCAATCTGCAATTTTCCAAAAATTTTCCCCTCCCCAAAAATGGCGGCCATTTTGAATTTTCGAATTTTTGCCAAAAATGGCAAAACACAATTTTATAGCGAAATACCCTTACCATTTCCTAACAGTAGCTATTTGTTGGAGCCATCCAACCCAATGGCCAACGCAGAGATGCGATTTTAAGGTTATGTAACAACCTTAACCAAGCCATTGGGTTACAGTAGTCCGTCCTCCCGCCAATTAGGTCACATGACCACATTGTTTACTTCATTATTTTTGTTGGCCATCATCAGTAAGGACGTCTTTGGAAATTAGGAGAAGTTTTTGTCAAGGTTTTATTTATTTCTTGAGATTTTACAGTCAATCTCACTTATTATTTTAATGTATATCATACAGAACTTATACCTTTGTTAAATCTTCGAAGGTATGCATTATTTTATGCAAATAAAGGACTTTTGGATGGTGACTTCGAGGTTTCATCGTCTTCAACCTCGAGGAAATACATTAACATAAAGAGGGTCATTATGCAACAATAATATTTTTATTTAGCTTGCCAGTCGTTCGGTTCAGTTTGCTGGACGTTGGAAGCTATAATTTTGCAGCATACATGTTTACAAAGAATGTACTCTTCAATAACAGAAGCGATATGGAAGACGCCATCTTGGATGAGAATGACAATTCGAGTGGCCGTTATGGCTGTTCACGTCGGGTTCTAATAGCCAGGCGTTGAAAGCAGTTTTTTGATCACAATATACATCCCAGTCGAATTGGTTGTCGACGAGTCAGTAGAAGGAATCTCCCTTGGGGGCGGCCATTTACGTTGCCATGGACACGGCATCGTGGAGGAGTTTTGAATGCAGGAAATACTACTTCTTCGGAAAACTCTTCCGTCGAGGTCCAGTCAAAACATTCACCAGAGGAAATACCTGTGTGAGGTCATGCACAATCGAGTATTCTATACCTCTCAGAAGGTCAGAATTCGGGTTGTCAGATGTCCGGGAGTGTCATTCATATCTACAAGGAGAGGCTTTTGATTCTATGGTTTTGCACAAGAATTTAGTACAATCGGGTTTCTATACCTCTCAAAAGGTTTAGAATTCAGGTTGTCAGGAGATGGTGATTATGATTCATCTCATTACAAGGAATCTATTCCTTATTTTACTTTTGCTTGACTGTTATTGAGTGGCTAGGGATTGATTTAACAGGCACAGTTTCTGTGAATGCTCCTTTGTTTGGTCACATTTACATTCCTTGGGTGAACAGCCAGCATTGAAATGTGGCTTTTATGTTGGGTTTCAAGGAGTTTGAAGCCTCTGATGTTTTAAAGAGCAGCTATGCAGGAAGAAGTTTTGCTTGCACTTCCTTACATACATTACTTTCCTGGACAGCTCCTTAGTTACAGCAGGTCTGCAGGAGGAACATGACCTTTCAGACACTTTTCAAACAGGGTCCCTGGTAGGGGACTGTAAGAGAGAAGAAGCGTGTATATTCTCACTCCTTCAGTTCAGGTCATATTTAGAGGATCCTAGGGATCACTATGATATGTTATAGACTTCATTATGCTTTGGACTGGGTGCAATGATGTTTGCATTTCTAGTCCAGTCAACCAGTTGGTGTCCAAATCTTCTTGTTGCAGTTTGCCCATGTCTAAGAACATGTGACTCAACAGGAGGGATGTAATTAGAATGTCTTTAGCAAACCTACAATGCATTTTTCACTCCTAATGATGTTCTCTTGCTGGGCATATTAGATGTTCAGAGGATTTTCATCTAGTGTTTTCATGGAAATAATTAACAAGGATTAGTAACTCTAGAAGTGAGCATGCTTCTAGTTCTGGTCTAATAAACCATGGAATAGAGTTACAAGTGCCTCCTACTCCTCAGCTAGTTAAAAGGGGAGTGGATCTTACTTATACAGGCCTATGGAAGCAGGGATGATAGCTGGCTTCCTGTGGTTTCAAGGAACCTTTCTCCAGTTTGGTACTATACAAGTCCTGGGAAAGAAGAATATTCAGCCAGACTTTTTAGAAGTGAGGTTGGCAGAAGTTTTAAAAAAAAAAAAAAAAAAAAAAAAACGGGAGAAACAGCAATTTTGATAAAAGCTGTTTATGAAATGATCGACAAAAGGGCGATATCACCAGTCACATCGCTGGAAGTTTACAGTTACAGTCTATTTCTTGGGGTTAGTGAAGAAGAAATGACTGTCAGTATACTTAAGGTCAGGTAAACAAGCTTTGCATGTACCTTACTCAATATGAATTGTTTAATATTTGGAATTCGTCTATATAACGAGAGTGGATGACGTCACTCGACTCTTATGGGTACACACTCGTCACCGGTAGACTCAGCTGGAGGCTACAGATTCTACCAGTTCACTGCCTTACCCTGCAATATGGCTACAGTTCCTCTCCAGTTCACCAAGGTAGCAAAAGTGGTGAAGCTGATGGCTCGTGCAGAAGGCATCAGTATTCGCCAGTATATAGACGGTTGGCTAATGAGAACAAATTCACAACAGTCGACCACAGGGTAGATAGCAATGCCAAGAAAACATCTATTGGTTGGTGCATCTTGTTGAAAGCTTGGGTTGGATCACAATTTCTAAAGTCAGATTTATTTCCAACTCCAGTAATCGAATTGTTGGTTTACAATTCGACCTCAGGGTAGGGCTAGTCTTCCCAACTCAGAGGAAATCTATTGTCTTCTGGCAAGGACAGTTACCATGTTGGAAGCTTCTCGTTTATCTCCAGGGAAGCTCATGTCACTTTGAAAGCATGGCTTCAATGGAGAATACCATACCATTGGGTTATCTGAACATGAAGTCATTCCAATGGTATCTGGAAACACTGCTGATATCTTCAGTCTCTGGATGTCCCATTTCTTGGGTTTTTTGGTTCAGGGATCATCTTCAGTGGTGGACCTCTAGTTCAATTTTGAAGGAGGACTCACCACTCCTTCAGGAGCACAGTTTTCTCTCCATTCACAGAAGCTTCCCTAATGGGTTGGGGTGCTTCTTGAGTCATCCACAGCCATTGGTCTGTGGCATCAGGAAGAGTCAAGACTCCACATTACATAACATTGGAAGCAATGTTGTTATTTTAAAAAATGATTCAGAAGTCAGTTTCTGGATTGAAATCAGTTTCATTTTCTCTTGACAATTTATTAGGGGTTGCCTATATGAACAGACAGGGAGGCATCCACTCTTAGGTAACATGTACCTTAATCTGCATAATCATGGTTTAATTAAATGCCAGAATGATTCAGATTCACGAAAGTACATCCTAGGGAATCTAGATGTTCTGCCAGATTCCTTGTCTAGAAGTTTAGTTATTCAAACCAAAGGGGCTATGAGTCGCCAGGTTTTCAATCAATTAGACATGTTTTGCCCAGGGCCTTGGTCCTGCAGGTAATGTAAATGTGTCTGTCTCATGTCCCAGACAGTCGGGCTTGGGGAACAGATGCATTGAATGTCAGGGGGAGGGTCTGGTCAGTTATGTCCAGTGGCCCTCATCCCTCAGGTGATTCAACTAATGACCACCTACAGGTGTAGAATCATCATGATTGGATGGCCAGGGATATCTTGTTTTTTGTGTCTTATGAATCTGTTCCACAAAGACTCCTAAATGGGTGAATCTGTTAGTTCAATTTTTCAGCAACAGACTTCACAACAATCTAGCCTATTTGAATCTTCATGATTGGCATCTGGAGTCAGGCATGAATATTATGAAAGATTCCCAGAGGAAGTGGTGAAACAATGAAGGAGCACTCCTCAAGGAGAATCTGAGAAGCAATTGTTCTTTTTTGGGAAGTGGTGTGAAGAGAGCCAGGTTTATATCTCAGACCCCACTATTCCACATTGAGCAATTTCCTGAAATTCTAGTTTAAGGAACATACTAATACCATCCTCTATTCTGGGCTATAGAACAGCAATTACGGATGGTTTGGCGCTGAAAGGGTAAAAAGTATCTAAAAGTTGAGCTAATATTAGATTAGCAACTTTTAGAAAGGGACAAACCAATAGTTTTGGATTTTGTCATTGGTCCTTCAGGCTCTTATCAAACAGCCGTTGGCCTTGTGAGGAAGGCTTTTTTGAAGTTATTATCTTTCAAGACGTTTGGTCTTGGTTTCAAGTAAGTAGTGACATTCATGCTTCCCTTACTTGTAGGGAGGATTGGTCACAAGTAACTTTGGTCATTAACTGCCTTTTTTGGCCATGAACCAGTTGGTTTCAGATGGGCCTACTGCAATTACTGCAACTGAGTCAGTGGTTTTTGTCTCTGTGGATTCATGGTAATGGAGTGACATTAATGCTTGGACATATTCCTCCTTTAGTTATAAGGAGAATTGGTCACAAGTAACTCTGGCCCATCAATTGCCAGATCCAGTTTGCTTTGGATGGGCCTACTGCAATTAAGCCTGTGGTCATGCCAGCTCTTAGCCTCTGGACATCAGTTTGACTCAATGTGGGTCTGTCTGTTCCTGTTAGGGGTGGTAATCAAAAGGTTTGGGATAGAACAAAATTTTTTGTTTTTACTGCCATTAAGAAAGTTTCTTAATAAGACTTATCTTTTGGCACCTATTTCATCTTGATTGAGTCAAGATTGAGTCACGGAAACTATTGATGTAGGTTTTTGATTGCATCTTTAGTTTATAGGTGATTTCCTTACATGAGTTTCTTGATACATGTTATTGGAAATTGCATTGTATGTATACTAATTTCTATCTGAAAAACCTCTGTTGTCATAGGGTCAGATTTGAAATTGGGTCCTACAGTTGCAGTTACAGTTTTGTTACTTTATAAGTATGTGTTTCATACTTATATTGGTACATTTGCAGTTTGTGGCTGGTATGTCTGCAATGCTGGATGTTTGTAGTTAGATATCAATCTTGCCTAAATCTTTCTTGCGAAGGATTAGGCATTATGCTGATGACACTTTCAGGTTGGTTTGACCTTGTCTTGAGGTCGGATGTTACAATGTAGATGGGATATCTATGTATGACATCCTTCTGCAACACCAACATTGTCAGCAGTTGTGAGAACTACAACTACATACTTTCAGTTTTTTGGGAGTTGTATGTTGTGATTGTTGGAAGCTTATATGTTATTAATGCCTGTAAATTCCATTGTGAAGTTCTCATGTTGTTTAGTTGTAGGTTGGGTAGTGGTTTTTCTTAAAAGAATTCCCGCCATCCTACAAGGCTGAATTCAGCTACTGTTAGGAAATGGTAAGGGTATTTCGCTATAAAATTGGAAAATTTAATAGTAATTTAAATTTTTATTAGAAATACTTACCATTTCCTAACACTCATATTTCCCTCCCGCCTCCCCGCAAGTCATTCTTTTACTTGCAACAAAAATAATGAAGTAAACAATGTGGTCATGTGACCTAATTGGCGGGAGGACGGACTACTGTAACCCAATGGCTTGGTTAAGGTTGTTACATAACCTTAAAATCGCATCTCTGCGTTGGCCATTGGGTTGGATGGCTCCAACAAATAGCTACTGTTAGGAAATGGTAAGTATTTCTAATAAAAATTTAAATTACTATTAAATTTTCCAAATTTGCTTCTATCTCCTTAACCGTGCGAGATAGAGTGATTTCGTCGAAATTTTCGACCCACAGGGTATCTAAGGAATGCAATCTTTGCAATTTTCCAAAAATTTTCCCCTCCCCAAAAATGGTGGCCATTTTGAATTTTCGAATTTTTGCCAAAAATGGCAAAACACAAATTTGCTTCTATCTCCTTAACCGTGCCAGATAGAGCGATTTCGTCGAAATTTTCGACCCACAGGGTATCTGAGCATTGTACTCTTGGTAATTTTTACAAAATTTTCCCCTCCCCAAAAATGGCGGCCATTTTGAATTTTCGAATTTTTGCCAGAAATGGCAAAACACAAATTTGCTTCTATCTCTTTAACCGTGCGAGATAGAGCGATTTCGTCGAAATTTTCGACCCACAGGGTATCTAAGGAATGCAATCTTTGCAATTTTCAAAAAATTTTCCCCTCCCCAAAAATGGCGGCCATTTTGAATTTTCGAATTTTTGCCAAAAATGGCAAAACACCAATCTGCTTCTATCTCCTTAACCGTGCGAGATAGAGCGATTTCGTCAAAATTTTCGACCCACAGGGTATCTGAGCATTGTACTCTTGGTAATTTTTAAAAAATTTTCCCCTCCCCAAAAATGGCGGCCATTTTGAATTTTCGAATTTTTGCCAAAAATGGCAAAACACTAATTTGCTTCTATCTCCTTAACCGTGCGAGATAGAGTGATTTCGTCGAAATTTTCCAGCCACAGGGTATCTAAGGAATGCAATCTTTGCAATTTTCCAAAAATTTTCCCCTCCCCAAAAATGGTGGCCATTTTGAATTTTCGAATTTTTGCCAAAAATGGCAAAACACAAATTTGCTTCTATCTCCTTAACCGTGCGAGATAGAGCGATTTCGTCGAAATTTTCGACCCACAGGGTATCTAAGGAATGCAATCTTTGCAATTTTCAAAAAATTTTCCCCTCCCCAAAAATGGCGGCCATTTTGAATTTTCGAATTTTTGGCAAAAATGGCAAAACACAAATTTGCTTCTATCTCCTTAACCGTGCGAGATAGAGCGATTTCGTCGAAATTTTCGACCCACAGGGTATCTGAGCATTGTACTCTTGGTAATTTTTAAAAAATTTTCCCCTCCCCAAAAATGGCGGCCATTTTGAATTTTCGAATTTTTGCCAAAAATGGCAAAACACAAATTTGCTACTATCTCCTTAACCGTGCGAGATAGAGCGATTTCGTCGAAATTTTCGACCCACAGGGTATCTGAGCATTGTACTCTTGGTAATTTTTTAAAAATTTTCCCCTCCCCAAAAATGGCGGCCATTTTGAATTTTCGAATTTTTGCCAAAAATGGCAAAACACAAATTTGCTTCTATCTCCTTAACCGTGCCAGATAGATCGATTTCGTCGAAATTTTCGACCCACAGGACATCTGAGCATTGTACTCTTGGTAATTTTTAAAAAATTTTCCCCTCCCCAAAAATGGCGGCCATTTTGAATTTTCGAATTTTTGCCAAAAATGGCAAAACACAAATTTGCTTCTATCTCCTTAACCGTGCCAGATAGATCGATTTCGTCGAAATTTTCGATCCACAGGGTATCTAAGGAATGCAATCTTTGCAATTTTCAAAAAATTTTCCCCTCCCCAAAAATGGCGGCCATTTTGAATTTTCGAATTTTTGGCAAAAATGGCAAAACACAAATTTGCTTCTATCTCTTTAACCGTGCGAGATAAAGCGATTTCGTCGAAATTTTCGACCCACAGGGTATCTGAGCATTGTACTCTTGGTAATTTTTAAAAAATTTTCCCCTCCCCAAAAATGGCGGCCATTTTGAATTTTCGAATTTTTGCCAAAAATGGCAAAACACAAATTTGCTTCTATCTCCTTAACCGTGCGAGATAGAGCGATTTCGTCGAAATTTTCGACCCACAGGGTATCTGAGCATTGTACTCTTGGTAATTTTTTAAAAATTTTCCCCTCCCCAAAAATGGCGGCCATTTTGAATTTTCGAATTTTTGCCAAAAATGGCAAAACACAAATTTGCTTCTATCTCCTTAACCGTGCCAGATAGATCGATTTCGTCGAAATTTTCGACCCACAGGACATCTGAGCATTGTACTCTTGGTAATTTTTAAAAAATTTTCCCCTCCCCAAAAATGGCGGCCATTTTGAATTTTCGAATTTTTGCCAAAAATGGCAAAACACAAATTTGCTTCTATCTCCTTAACCGTGCCAGATAGATCGATTTCGTCGAAATTTTCGACCCACAGGACATCTGAGCATTGTACTCTTGGTAATTTTTAAAAAATTTTCCCCTCCCCAAAAATGGCGGCCATTTTGAATTTTCGAATTTTTGCCAAAAATGGCAAAACACAAATTTGCTTCTATCTCCTTAACCGTGCCAGATAGAGCGATTTCGTCAAAATTTTCGACCCACAGGGTATCTGAGCATTGTACTCTTGGTAATTTAAAAAAAAATTTCCCCTCCCCAAAAATGGCGGCCATTTTGAATTTTCGAATTTTTGCCAAAAATGGCAAAACACAAATTTGCTTCTATCTCCTTAACCGTGCGAGATAGAGCGATTTCGTCGAAATTTTCGAGCGACAGGGTATCTAAGGAATGCAATCTTTGCAATTTTCCAAAAAATTTTCCCCTCCCCAAAAGTGGCGGCCATTTTGAATTTTCGAATTTTTGCCAAAAATGGCAAAACACAAATTTGCTTCTATCTCCTTAACCGTGCGAGATAGAGCGATTTCGTCAAAATTTTCGACCCACAGGTATTTCAGCATTGTATTCTTGGCAATTTAAAAAAAAATTTCCCCTCCCCTAAAATGACGGCCATTTTGAATTTTCAAATTTTTTTCAAAAATGGCAAAACACAAATTTGCTTCTATCTCCTTAACCATGCGAGATAGAGCGATTTCGTCGAAAATTTCAACCCACAGGGTATCTAAGGAATGTAATCTTTGCAATTTTCAAAAAGTTTTCCCCTCCCCAAAAATGGCAGCCATTTTGAATTTTCGAATTTTTGCCCAAAATGGAAAAACACAAACTGGCCTTAACCGTGCAAAATAGAGTTATTTTGTTGAAATTTTCGACCCATAGGGTATCTAAGAAATGTACTCTTGGCAATTTTCAAAAAAATTTCCTTTTCCCAAAAATGGCGGCCATTTTGAATTTTCAAATTTTTGCCAAAAATAGAAAAACAGGAATTTGCTTCTATCTTCTTAACCGTGCAAGATAAAGTGATTTCGTCAAAATTTTCAACCCAACCAATGCAAAAAGGCATGAAGCTGAAATAATTTACATCTACACTAACAAATATTTAAGCATCATTGATATATTTTACAAATGAAACAGGGTCTTGTAAGACTACTGTACAATTTGGGCAAAAGGTTCATGGGTGGACATTACACATGATAATGTGTGTTCTTCTATGCTATCCTGTTTCTATTCGCATCTACTATCAACAGGGCGGCCTATTTCTAGTTTCATCTACAAATCTTCAGAGCGCGCTGGTCCAGGCTTCCTGCCTTTTAAAGCATCAGCCGGCCGACCAGCTAAAAAGAACGCGACCTCTGACGTCATATCCAGTCAGCCAATCACGTCCTTCCTTCCAACTCACGAAGCTGGTCACGTGATTCACCGACCAGGTCACTTAGTTAATCACGTGATTCACGACCAGGTCACGAAGCTGTTCGTCATCTCTACTCAGCCAATCACGTTGTCCCTCCGACCAGCAAGCTGGTCACGTGATACACCGACCAACATTTGTTTCTAAATATAGCTCACAAGGGCTTTCCCAGCAACTGTCAATCTACAATTAAGACGTGCGTTCAAGAAATACTTTTATTAATGGAGGAAACCTACAGCCAGCTGAATTCAACACAAAATATAGTTGTAAAATTGCTTTAGCAATCGGTTACAGAGTGCACCGACTACACAGCCTTGTACACTTGCTTCATCAAACTGGTTACAGAGTATACCGACCAATACTGGCTACACAGCCTTATACCCTTGCCTCAACAACTGGTTACAGAGTGTACCGGCTGGTACCGGCTATACAGCCTTGTACACTTGCTTTAGCAATTGGCTACATATGGCTTCAACCTACCGGTTACAAGTCTACCGGCAGGGTACTGGCTACACAGTCCTTACTGTACAGTTTTCACCCAACTGGTTACATAAACTGACTAAATATAGACCAGTGGCTGTCTAAATTCGTTGCTGACCCCAGCCTGCCAGTTTTTTGCCAGTTACAAAGAAAAAAAAAAAAAAAAAAATTACTGTTTACGGTAAATTACCAGTTATGGAGACCTGGTACTGGACAGAGTTGCCCAAGGTAAATTTGGTTACAGAGAATTCTTAGACCAGTCAGTGGTCTTGGTGATATGACAGTTTCCCAAGCTACTGCCAGGCAACCTTCTCTTATCACACCTCTCAACAGCCTGTTATCGGTGATGGACTTGACTGGGGAGATAATAGATTTCACCTTTACAAACACAGACCTGAATAGCCAGCATGGAAGAAATAGGTCTTGCCAAAATTTCTGCGTAAATACTGCACCTTGCAGGATGCTGGCCTGGGGCAAGAGTCTTTTAAATGTGAAAAGTTGTGTCAGCCCCACTGGACCGGACCACAGCAAGAACAGAGAGACTGTTTTCTCGGATCATTGTCACCAGACCGGACCAGTGTCCGGAGGCCGGAGGGACAGAAATGTTTGTCAGACTAGCCAAATGTCCCGAATGTGGCACACATCTGCCTGTAGGGTCCAGACTAACCCCGTTTCGGGACTTAGGAAGCCTTGGGGGGGCTGTACCCTAGGTAGTACAATGTTGAAGGAGGGCTACACTCTCCCTTTCCAGTCAAGACCAAGCTTGACAAGGTCACCCAAATTATCAAATGCTATGCACATCTTCACAGGAACTTATATTGGTTAGAAGCATTACATCAGCTTATGGACAAGGAATGGTGCAGTTGAGCCATTTCAAAATCTCTGGGCTTCTTCAACCTTGCTTAGTTCCAAAACCACACAACCATTGGAGACCTATTCTGGGTCTGAGCAAACCAAACCTTTCGGAGACCATCAGGACCACCCTCTAACAATGGGCGTGGGTTACCTCAATAGATTTCAAGGACGCCTACTTCCATATACCTATACAGGAACAGTCCAGGACATATCAGATGTCATGTCCAGGGTCGGGCATACCAGTTCAAAGCACTGTCTTTCGGTCTGTCCACTGCACCCATGGAGCTCACTGTAGTAGCAAGGAGTTGAAACTGATGGCCATACACAAGGGATAATAATCCACCAGCACTTAGATGACTGGTTGGTGAAAGCCATATCCCCCCTGGGTCGTCTCCGGCATACACTAGATCTAGTGAAAATACGCCAAAGTTTAGGTTACCAGTTCAACCTCATGGCCGGTCGGGTCCGACCTATACCGGACCATTGGCAGAACCTTCAGGACAAATACTAGAAATACTGTCACTACCGGTTTGTCCGGTCCAGCAGTTCATGTCTGATAGGTTTACTAACAGGCTAACAGCCACAGGAAAGCAATTTCACCTAGGCCGACTTCATAGGAGACCCATACAGTGGCATCTCAAAAACAACTGGAGGGTACCAGAGTCACTAGAAACGGTGATTTCAATACCAAGGTGTTGCACCCACATTTACAAGGGTGGTTGCAAGAGGACAATGTCCTTACAGGCCAACCATTACACCCAAATAAAACATGATCTGCAAATTTTACAGATTCATCAAAAGCAGGGTGGGGTGCTCACTTAAACGAACACACTGCAGGAGGCACCTAGTCCTGGACAGCAAGTTGCATATCAATTACCTAGAACTCAAGGCAGTCTTTCTAGCCTTGCAGGAGTTCCAAGACCTCTGTATGCACAAGATAGTACTTGTAGAAACAGACAACACCACAGTGGTGTCATACATAAACAGGGAAGGAGGCATGAGGTCGGGCCCACTTTGTGCTTTACCTTGGAGAATCTTGACCTGGTGCGCCAGAAATCAAGTAACTCTAAAAGCCCGACACAGGCTGGCTGAGTGTGGTCGCAGACAAGCTATCCAGGCTAGACCAGACCACCCAAACCGAGTGGTCTCTCCTTCAGGAGGTCTTCCAAGCAACTAGACCTATTTGCCACAAGGTTCCGTAACAAGTTGCCCTTGTTTGTGTCACCGGTACTGTATTCCCTGGTTACAGCAGTGAATGCGCTCAGTTTGACATGGTAGGATCAGGAAGCATACACCTTCCCACTGTCAGCCATATTGGGCAAAGCGGTGATGTTGCAGGACTCCCCATACAAGAGAATCATTCTGATTGCTCCGGGGTGGCCCATTATGCCTTGGTTTTGGGACCCAGTGGCCATTTCCAGCCAAATCCCACTGAGCCTGCCCAATCTGCCCAACCTGTTGACACAACCATTCAATCAAATCCCTCACAGAAATCTGACAAATCTTAATCTCGATGCTCGGCTCCTGGAGCCTCAGCATTCGAGGAGCAGGGCTTCGCCGAGGCGGTGGCAGCAAGAATTGAGGCTCCTCAAAAGGGATCAACCAGATCAGTCTATGAGGTAAAGTGGACCATTGTTACAAGTGGTGCGTCACTAATCAGGTGGACCTCAGGGTACCCCGTAAAGTCTTCCTTATGTACCTTATGAGGACAGGAAGATACAACCCAGCACCATTGATGGTTACAGTTCAGCCATTGCTGATAAACTGGGAAATTTACCCTTTAACATCAGCAAGGACAAAAATCTCGCTCGTCTCCTGGATAGTTTCCACAGAGACAGACCCAAAGGCAGGAGGGGCATACCCTCCTGGAACTTCTCACTGGCCGTGCACCAGCTAAGACTCCATTTGATCCAATCAAGGAGGCCTTCTTGAAGTATTTGACCTTCAAGACGGTATTCCTCTTGGCCCTTGGGTCGGGCAAGCACAGAAGTGAGATTCATGCTTGGCATAAAAACTGATATATTGGACACCACTTCCTTATGTACCTGTTCAGGACAGGAAGTTGCAGCCCAGCACCATTGATGGTTACAGGTCAGCCATGGCTGATAGACTGGGACATTCGCCCATCAATATCAGTAAGGATGAATATCTCACTCGGCTCCTGGATAGTTTCCACTGAGACAGATCCAAGGCCGGAAGGGAATCCCCTCCTCAAACCTCTCCCTGGTTTTTGGACCAGCTGACAAGGTTCATTTTGAACCAATTAAAGAGGCTTCCTTGAAGCATTTGACCTTCAAGACCTTTTTTTCCTCTTGGCCCTGGGGTCGGGCAAGCGTAGAAGTGAGATACATGCTTGGCAAAACAGAAATATTAGACACCAATCCAACTGGTCAAAGGTGTCCCTGTATCCATCACCCAGCTTTCTATCCTAGAATCAGCTGGCCATAGACGGTCCAGACTGTGGCCCCTGGGGTTATAACAGTCCTGGCCCCAACTCTGGATAGATTCCTCAAGTCTGACAGGTCCCTCTGTCCGGTCAGAGCATTGTGCTACTATTTGGACAGGACTTCAGACATCAGGCAGAATAAGGAGGTGGTTTTTGTCTCCTTTAAGAAAGGTTTCAACAAAGACATCTCACCTGCCACTATCTCCTCTTGGATCAAGCAGACTGTGATCCTATGTTATGAGCCCTCTGACCAGGAGGCCCACACTTTACATCAGGTTAAAGCCCATGATGTCAGGGCCTTTGCTGCTTCTAAGGTCTTCCAGTCGGGAGTCTCCTTAGATCCAATCTTGTCAGCCTGCCACTGAAGTCACAATACCTTCACACAGTTCTATATGAAGGGCGGGGCTTGGGCTGATTCAGAACTTTACCAATTGGGCTCGGTAGTGGCTGCTCAGCAGATCCACAAGGGGCCCTTAGATTGAGGAGATTTATATATGTATAAACAGTTCTTATGTACATAAGAATTAGGTGTGGCGTGCTTCCTTCGGGAGGTTTATTTGCACTCTGGGACTGAACTCATCCCTCTCTTCCCCTACCTCAGAGCAGGTCTGCAAAAAGGGGGGGGGGGCGACGGCGGTATAGCCCCGGGTAACCGGCTGCTGGCAACCACCATGGCCTTACAGGGTTTCCTGACCATAGGGTCAACCCAGGCCTGGGCCTATAGGTCTCCTGACGAAGTCAGCCTAGACCGTAGGTTAAAATTTGCTATTACTTGTGAGTTCACATAAATCCCTAGTAACTTACCCGCCGACCAAGCGGTAGTTATTCAGCAATTGTCCATTGGATAGGATGTATTAACGCAATAAAATTGCAAATTTAATAAGTAAATTAAATTTTTATAAGTTAATACCCTATCCAATGGACACACAAGACCCTCGCACCGACCCCGCTATCAGCTTACTAGGGGTCTAATAGGTTTAGACAACGAAAAAGATGCTATGACGTCATGTTGTCTAGACAGGAAGTAAATACCATGCGCCACCTGGCGAATGCACAGTACTGGGACCGGCCAGCCGGTGGAAACACAGGACGTCTTTTTCTGGCGTTTGGCGGGCCGGTCTGCGCCGACCGGATTAGCAATTGTCCATTGGATAGGGTATTAACTTATAAAAATTTAATTTACTTATTAAATTTGCAAATTTAGAGTATTTTGTTTGAATATGTTATTTGCCTACTTTGGGGTCAGCTAAACCATAGTAAAATTGCAGACCGATTGCTCTTTGGATAGCTGAGCAATACCTATATAATGCTCAGCTGTAATATATTGGATTGTTGTAACTGATTATTATATGAACTTTTACTTAATTGTGTTGTTTCTATTGGCAGCTTTACTTCTGTTAACAAATTTTACAACTTTATAATTTTTAGTTTACTTATTAGTGCTGTCATCTTGCTATTGAATTGTCTTGTTTTAATACTTTATCTTAACATGCATTTTTTCTCTCTTAAATGTTATTTTATCTACTTAAACATTATCTGGGCCTTTACATAACTAAACCTGTTTGCTCTGAAAGTCTCCTGATCTTTGTACTCTTTCACTTCTTCTGTATCTCATGTTGTCAATAACTATTTCTCTCTATCTCGGATGCTATTTTTCACAAATATTTTTAAATCTTTCTTTACCTACATCAAATTAATATTATTTACCATAAGGAGTCATTTAACAGTCATTCTAAAAAATTTTAACACATAAAAGTCCACCCACTTACAAAAAATATCCAAATTTAAGTTTGCTCTTCTTATCATTGCTAAATGTTGTCCAATGGCTGACTACCATCCCAAACATCCCAGATCATAAAAGAATGAAATCAGAATCCATTTCTTCTTTGTACTATGTTTCAGCTGGCTCCCTGTGTATCTCCTCTCACACAGATGTCACAATGTCCCAGTCTCCTCTTGAGTCCTTCTCCTCTCCCCCTATAGATGAGGGTCTGGGCTCCTCCTTACCTGCATCTCCCAATTTGTCCACACGGTGGCAGCACAGTATCCCCACCAGCATGCCCTGGGCAAATGAAAGAGCGCCAGGAGCCAGAACCAGGGACCTGACCCAATTCACAGCTTCCACTGTGGCAGCCATCAATTCATCTGAGTCAAGGTGAGGTTTGCTTGGAACTTTGTGTAAAAAACTTAAACCAAAACCTGAAAAACTAAAGTAACACGTAAATATTTTTTACCTAGTTTACACCTTTCCTTACTGGAGTCACGAGCTACAAACACACTCGTCTACTTTAGCGTTCATTCTAGAGTTGGAGCTACTAATGAGTCAAATGACTCCTACACTAAATTTTGATGAGACATTTAGTAAATGCGATGAGTCAAACAAAGAATACTAACCTTACATTTGAGCAAATTGATTTAAATAGGAATAAGAGAAGAGAAAAAATGTACTATTACACTATCTTAAAAGTGATTTTGCAATACTAAATAAAATTCAAGTCTACTCACTGTTAAAAAAATCACAGTTCGAGACATATATTTGTAGTCATCAGCATGTACATATATATTTGCAATAATTAAAGTTTGTTTATTTCTTAAGTAAAACATTTTAAATTTCTACTGTGACAATTTCAAGTCATGGCAAATTACTGGGACTCACAGATGGAAAATCATCAAGCTTTTTTATTTATCATTAATGAGTCAAACCTTAACCAGGAATATTTCCCTAACCAAGTCTCACTAAAAGTTCTTTTTGATTTTTCTCCCCAATATTGCTTGACCCAATATCACTTTCATTTCCCTCATGATGTTTTAAAAATATCCTTTAACTTCCTTTAAAATTTGTCTCTTAGAGCTATTCATGATTGGAGTTGTCAAAAAAAAAAAGTCATCAAAAGAACCATGAAACGTGTTTTCTATTGATAAATACCGAATATTTGTCAAACAAACTGTGATTGAACAATGCTGTTTCGGCTCGACCAATCAAATTAAGGCATTTAGAAGCAAGGAAACATGGAGGAATTGGGTTAAAAGGACAATATGTGTGTCCTTTTATTTGATTTTTAAAACAAAATTCGTCTAATTTCCCAAATTTACAACAAAAACACAGGCGATAATGCAATATCTATGTCCGTTACCACGATTCAGTACCATAACGTGTACACGTCTTTTCGTCCCAGTATAGCGACAAAAGATGCGGAAACGCGTGGTAAAATGAACTCTGCAACTTTAGTTTCTGGTTGAATACAGTTTGTATTAGGGGAGCTTGGTAGTGGTATAATACCATACTGTTTCATGACAGTATCACTACATTGTCCCAAATGAGACACTAATGTTATTTTATTATATAGCCTGTATTGTTATGGGATGTATTGTGGAGATTCCCTCCCAGAAACAAATTAATGGTAGTCCCATGAGAAAGCTACACATAGCTTTATTATAATTATTTCAGTTGTTTACTTACAATGTAGGTTCTCTACATCAAAATTTTCTCCAACTCGATTGATGAGGGCAGCCAGAAGACAAAAGAGAAAATCCAACGGATACTCCATGTAAGTAGAGTAAGAAATCTAAAATTCGCCACATATCTGAAATTCGCCACATGTGGAAATACTAATAAAATAAATGAATTCAGGTGAGATTTGTTGAATGTACAGTAAAGTAAGGCTTTTTGAACTGAAAAAGACCAATTTTAAGGCAAAACATCATTTCTTCATAAAATTAACTAAGGTTTTAGAGCGAATTTTAGATTCCTAGCGAATTTTAGATTTCTTACTCTATATCAAACTATGAGTAAATCATCACTGCTTCCTACCATAATTCAACACACTCCCTGAATAAACAAAAACATGAAATAAACATTAAATTACATAAACATTTGATTCAAGTTATGTACTGACTTGCGGCCGCAGTTTTAAATTGCCTGTTTGGTCTTTAAATATTACAATTCTTAATATTTATAACATATACTTGCACACCCCGTTGTATAGTATACACTCTGTCACTTACTTTTTTTTAACTTAAAGGGAGTATTTTATGAAATAAAATGCTGTTCTAGCACCACTTCTGACTTGTCTTGATTGTACCTGTAGCACTCGTATGTTGAATCTGTTTCAACCATATGTTTTCACTTAGTGATTGTCCCCCAGACAAAGTGCTAATCAATGAGGAGAGGATGGCTGAGAAGATGCAAGGGTTGCAGTTGCAGGGGTCAAACCAGTGCAATGTAGGGGGCCGCAAACAAGATGAAGAGGAGGAACAGTGGTTTTCCACAGTACAGGATGATAGGTGAGATCAATTTTAAGCTGTTTCCCAGTGTCCCTTGGTAAAAAAAAAATCAGTGACATTTGAAATGCGATTTTGTTCCTGCAGCTTTTAATGTGATATTAAAGAGTTAAGTGACTATAAAAGTCTGATTAGATTACATGAGGCAGTTTTTTGGTCTTTTATAACAGCAGTGCAAACAACTTTAATTTCACTTCAAACTGAACTATCTGTTTCTAACAAATAATGTTCTAGCAGTGGCACTGGCTAACAAATGTTGAATATCTTATACAATGGAACCTGTAATATACAGTCGTTTAATATATCAGACAATTCAGTTTAATCAACACAAACTTTTTAGTTTTCAACTGTTTTATAATACAATGGCTTTTCTCTTTTATTAACTGTTATTTTCCAGCTAAAATCTTGTGCTCCCAATACAGGTTGTATGTGCCTTTCAAGCTGAATTCCTTGTAACAATGAAAAACAGTATCATTGATGAAGGCCTCTGTTTTAGTTGTTTTTCTCAGATGGAAGTCGGGGTTACTGAGTACAATGACAACACTGCCACCACAGGGATTTCCTTTCATGTGTGATAACTTCAAAAATATTCACATAAAACTTTCAGATTTGGTGTTTGTGTATATGTGGGAACAGCCTCAGAGCTATAAGACCAATGGTAGCCTACTAAAGTTGAAATTCGGGACATTTCTTTGCATTTTGGCCTGGTTCTTACAGAAGACAAATTATCTTGTGGCTGATATATATGACACATATACATGCATATGTCCCTATAAGCATGCTTAAATTTTACCTTCAATCTCTTTCTTCAAGATCAAAGAGAGATTGTCGTTTAAAAATCTATGGATCTCTTGTTATTGCTCCCAGACTTTTGCTGCACTTCACCATGTCCTGTCCTGGGATACACTATCAAATTGATGCAATTTTGTACTTGGCATCTCATGGAAAAAAATGAGTTTAAAATCTGAAAGCTATTAGTCATGTTGGTTTTGTAAAAGATTGAAAAGACAGTCTGTTTCTAGGATTGGACATTCATTCATCATAACTATTTTCCTGCATGAGATTATTGTTGCAATATGTGACAATTATGTTTTGCAGAATTTCCTTGTTCATGTTAAATTTTCTAGGAGCTCAACCTGGTGAAAGTTTCACATTTCTTATTAAGCGTCCCGCAAGGGACGCTTGTTTGTGTATGGGAGAGCTTCCGGCTCCGCCGGCTCCTGCGGCTCCGCCGGCTCCGCATTTTGTTTTCCTTATAACTCTGTAACCGTTAGGCGGATTCTTTTCAAATTTGGCAGGTTTAGGCAGTAGCCTTGGGGAATTTTTTTGAATATGCTGCAGTGACATTTCAACCAATCAGAGAGGTCACATGACCAAAAATGTCTTTTTTCGATGGGGAAGCTTGTCCGGATGATAACTTGAAAGGAATTTTATCAATTCACCTGAAACTTGGCAAATACATTCATTCTATTAAAATCTGGAAATCATTAGATTTTGGCATTGATTGGTCAAGAAATGGCCGAGTAATTAATGATTAATTAATCATTACGAATTTTCCAAATAAGGAAAACACAAAAATGCTTATATCTCGAAAACCGTGCTAGATAGAGCGATTTCGACGAAATTTAGTTTTCCCAATTTTCAAAAAAATTTTGTCTCGCCCAAAATGGCGGCCATTTTGAATTTTCGAAATTTTCACAAAAATTGAAAAACACAAAAATGCTTATATCTCAAAAACCGTGCTAGATAGAGCAATTTCGACAAAATTTTTGACCCGCAGGATATCTCTGCGGAGTACTTTTCCCAATTTTCAAAAAATTTTTGTCTCGCCAAAAATGGCGGCCATTTTGAATTTTCGAAATTTTCGCAAAAATTGCAAAACACAAAAATGCTTATATCTCGAAAACCGTGCTAGTTAGAGCGATTTCGACGAAATTTTTGACCCACAGGGTATTTCTGTGGAGTAGTTAACCCAAGTTTGAAAAAAAAATTTTCTCGCCAAAAATGGCGGCCATTTTGAATTTTCGAATTTTTCGCAAAAATTGCAAAACATAAAAATGCTTATATCTCGAAAACCCTGCAAGATAGAGCGATTTCGACGAAATTTTTGACCCACAGGGTATATCTGCAGAGTAGCCATGCCAATTTTCAAAAAAATTTTGTCTCGCCAAAAATGGCGGCCATTTTGAATTTTCGAATTTTTCGCAAAAATTGCAAAACATAAAAATGCTTATATCTCGAAAACCCTGCTAGATAGAGCGATTTCGACGAAATTTTTGACCTGCAGGGTATCTCTGCAGAGTAGCCATGCCAATTTTCAGACAAAAAATTTCTTGCAAAAAATGGCGGCCATTTTGAATTTTCGAATTTTTCGCAAAATTGCAAAACACAAAACTGCTTATATCTCGAAAACCGTGCTAGATAGAGCGATTTCGACGAAATTTTTGACCCACAGGGTATCTCTGCAGAGTAGCCATGCCAATTTTCAGACAAAAAATTTCTCGCAAAAAATGGCGGCCATTTTGAATTTTCGAATTTTTCGCAAAATTGCAAAACACAAAAATGCTTATATCTCGAAAACCGTGCTAGATAGAGCGATTTCGACGAAATTTTGACCCACAGGGTATCTCTGCAGAGTAGCCATGCCAATTTTCAAAAAAGATTTATCTTGCCAAAAATGGCGGCCATTTTGAATTTTCGAATTTTTGCGCAAAAATTGCAAAACACAAAAATGCTAGTATTTCGAAAACCGTGCTACATAGAGCGATTTCGACAAAATTTTTTATCTTCAGGGTATCTCTGCAGAGCAGCTATCCCAAAGAGCTTTCACTTGGTGAAGTTTCAGACCCATAGCTAATTGCTCACCTACTCAAAAAGAGTAAATGCGAATTACCTCTAAAAGTATTGCAGATGGCCAATTTTTCTCAAATAACTCATTCACCTACTTTTGGAAGAGCTTTCACTTGGTGAAGTTTCAGACCCGTAGCTAATTACTCACCTACTCAAAATGAGTAAATGCTAATTATCTCAAAAACTATTGCGGATACCCAATTTTTATCAAATAACTCATTCACCTACTTTTGGGAGAGCTTTCACATGGTGAAGTTTCAGACCCGTAGATGATTACTCACCTACTCAAAATGAGTAAATGCGAATTATCTCTTAAAAGTATTGCAGATAGCCAATTTTTCTCAAATAACTCATTCACCTACTTTTGGGAGAGCTTTCACTTGGTGAAGTTTCAGACCCATAGCTAATTACTCACCTACTCAAAATGAATAAATGCGAATTATCTCTAAAAGTATTGCAGATAGCCAATTTTTCTCAAATAACTCATTCACCTACTTTTGGGAGAGCTTTCACTTGGTGAAGTTTCAGACCCATAGCTAATTACTCACCTACTCAAAATGAGTAAATGCGAATTATCTCTAAAAGTATTGCAGATAGCCAATTTTTGTCAAATTAATCATTCACCTACTTTTGGGAGAGCTTTCACTTGGTGAAGTTTCAGACCCATAGCTAATTACTCACCTACTCAAAATGAGTAAATGCGAAGTATCTCTAAAAGTATTGCAGATAGCCAATTTTTCTCAAATAACTCCTTCACCTACTTTTGGCAGAGCTTTCACATGGTGAAGTTTCAGACCCATAGCTAATTACTCACCTACTTAAAATGAGTAAATGCGAATTATCTCTAAAAGTATTGCAGATAGCCAATTTTTCTCAAATAACTCATTCACCTACTTTTGGGAGAGCTTTCACTTGGTGAAGTTTCAGACCCATAGCTAATTACTCACCTACTCAAAATGAGTAAATGCGAATTATCTCTAAAAGTATTGCAGATAGCCAATTTTTCTCAAATAACTCATTCACCTACTTTTGGGAGAGCTTTCACTTGGTGAAGTTTCAGACCCATAGCTAATTATTCACCTACTCAAAATGAGTAAATGCTAATTATCTGTAAAAGTATTGCGGATACCCAATTTTTATCAAATACTCATTCATCTACTTGTGGGAGAGCTTTCACATGGTGAAGTTTCAGACCCATAGCTAATTACTCACCTACTCAAAATGAGTAAATGCGAATTATCTCTAAAAGTATTGCAGATAGCCAATTTTTCTCAAATAACTCATTCACCTACTTTTGGGAGAGCTTTCAATTGGTGAAGTTTCAGACCCATAGATAATTATTCACCTACTCAAAATGAGTAAATATGAATTATCTCTTAATAGTATTGCAGATAACCAATTTTTCTCAAATAACTCATTCACCTACTTTTGGAAGAGCTTTCACACAGGAAAATGAAAAATTGTGAATATCTCGGAAAAGCTATTTCTTCTGCTTTAATGCTCGGCAGGAGATACACACCGCGGCAGTGGTCTTGACAAAAATTTTTGTCTCCCCAAAAATGGTGGCCATTTTGAATTTTCAAAGTTTTTGCAAAACACAAAAATGCTTATATCTCGAAAACCGTGCTATATGGAGCGAACTCAACAAAATTTTTGACCTGCTGGGTATCTCTGCAGAGTAGCCATGCCAATTTTCAAAATATTTTTGTCTCGCCAAATATAGCGGACATTTTTAATTTTTTTATTTTTTGCAAAACACAAAAAGGCTTATATCTTGAAAACCGTGCTAGATAGAGCAGACTGTGCTGGCTTTGGTTGCCACAACAGTATAAGGCTAGAAACGAAGCATTTTCTTAATACTTTAGCACTCACCTTTATATCCTTTTCGGGACGCTTTGTTTTTGCTATGCAAAAACATTATCTTTTTTTTTTGCGAGCGATCCTCTAGTTCTAGTAGATGATGAGAGGGAGGTACAGTATATGGTACACGTTATGAGGAATGAAGACTTTGGCATTATTGCAATAATTTAAAGCATCTTACAATCAATGCTCCCTCTTATATATGTCAGTTGACAAAGTCACTGTTATATTGTCATGTCCTCATACTCTTAACATTTTGACAAAATTTGAGAACAGGGCAGTTCAGTGGCTTTGTCAAATCACAAGAAATCATCTGACCATGTGCTTGTTTTTGGCTATATTATTGTAATGTCTTCTTTTACTTTTTCTCAGTGTTAGTACCAAAGCTTTTAAAACAGTTATGGTTCAGAGTAATATAAAGCTTACAATGAATCGGCTGGTTGGAGAATTATTGTTGTAATAATCTTCCTCCTGTATTTTGTCTCAGTATGGTGGCAGAAGATGAGGAAACTGGAGAGCGTATCTGTGTCACTAGAGGTCAAAGGTCACGTAGTACAGAGCTACAGCTACATTTGTCTGAAGAGTTGGAGAGAGGCTTTAACCAGAAAGACAGCCTGGCCAGACTAGTGCAGGAGCAACTGTGAGTTGGCTGGAATCACTAGCAATAATCTGTATCACTTAATCATCTATGATTGTCTACTCATGATTAAGCCTGAAATGATTAGTCAACTTATTTTCATATTTTGGTCACATTAGATTATAAATCTCATTATTGGAGGAGGTTGGTAAAATGTTTCAGCTTACTGTATCTAGTATTACTGTTTTAATTGTGGCAAACAACATAAAAATAGTTTACAAATAAATGCACCTGAATATTTAAAAAGTAAGATTTTCATAAAATAATGAAAAATCAACCTTTTAGAAGTATCAGATGACTTCCTGTGATGTTTCACTTTCACTGATGATTAATCTACTGCATGTTGAATCATTTCAATCACACTCACCTCCCACCTCTGAGGTTGGCGGTTCAAACCCCGGACCTTATGTGGGAAAGCTGGTAGTTGCTTTCCGATGGTTAGCAGTTTACAGTACAAAACTGTGACCAACTGTATGTACTGATTTCCTCTTCCCACAAAACTACCCGTATTGATATTATCTGTGTTGAAGGCAATGTTAAATCACAAATAAATTAGATAAATATATAGATAGTAAACCAGCAGTTTGAAAATGTGAAGTTTCCATACAGCAAACAAAGAAAAATTCTTTAGGTTCAGATGACAGTTGGTCAATTGATTGTCATTTACAATTTTATAAGAATCAGTTATTTTACAGAAACTTTACTTAGTAAATGTTTAGATATTTTTGTGATTTTTACTTCTCATTTTTACCCCACAGCCCTTAAGGGCTGTGTCGGTATTGTTTTCACCCATGGTGTCCGGATGGGTGGGCAGACAGTGGGAAAAAGTTTGTCTGGGTTGTAATCGATTTCATACTTGATAGGGAGATAGATCACCATCAAAGCTAGGCTGCTTTTGAAATTGGTGTAATTTCGTCCGTTTGCTTGTCTGTTTTTTATCCATTTGTGTGTCTGTCAACATTTCCGTTTCCGGACTCTAACTCGAAAATGCTTTGTCCAATCGAATTCAAACTTGACAGAGAGATAGATCACCATCATAGCTAGGATCCTGTCGAAAGTGGTGTAATTCTGTGTGTTTGTTTGTCCATTTGTCTGTCCGTCAACATTTCCGTTTCCAGACCCTAACTCAAAAACACTTTGTCCAATAGAATTCAAACTTGACAGGTAGATAAATCACCATCATAGCTAAGTTGCTTTCGAAATTGGTGTAATTCCCTCTGTTCGTTTGTCCGTTTGTCTGTCCGTCAACATTTCCGTTTCTGGACTCTAACTCGAAAATGCTTTGTCCAATCAAATTCAAACTTGACAGGGAGATAGATCACCATCATAGCTAACTTGCTTTCGAAATTATTGTAATTCTGTGTGTTTGTTTGTCTGTCCGTCAACATTTCCGTTTCTGGACTCTTAACTCAAAAATGCTTTGTCCAATAGAATTCAGACTTGACAGGGAGATTGATCACCATCATAGCTAAGTTGCTTTCGAAATTGGAGTAATTCCGTCTGTTTGTTTGTCCGTTTATAGCATAGATGCAATTATGTAACCTGGATTACAAGTTTTACATTTCTTAGCACGTCTAACACATTTACCTTAACTGGGTGACCTAACATTTCTTTCCTTGTTTCTAAATTTAATTACAGCTGTCGCTAACGTTATTGCTGCCTGTGCAACCCGCCTTTTGGGGCATTTCTGACCCTCTTGTTCCTTATTGTGCTATCACCTTTGACAGTTTATACTTCAACTAGAAGTTTAACAGTTTCATAACTTTGAGTTTACTTATTAATTATATCATCTTGTTATTGAATCGCCTTGTTTTAATTTTTTGTCTTTACATGGATATTTGCTTTATTCAGTTGGAAAAGTAAAGCAACATAACATTTAATTTAGTTGGTACATTTTGAGTGGAGTGGCAAAAACAGTTAATAAAATTAAATTTTCAATAACAGATTCCAGATATTCCTAATAAATGCTGGATTCCAACTAACCACTCTCTTTACTAGTGTTTGTGAAAGATAACTGACCGAAAATAAATCTAATAAATCCAGATTTGGAGAAGAGGTACAGTTTACCATTATTGCTCATTTTAGAAACAAATCACAGATGCAGGTGGTGCTATGGCAACCCCCTGGAGGTCAAATCAGTGACCTTGTGAGCAAGGTCACACAGGGACAGTCTGAAACACAGGACATCAGAGAGGAGGGAAGATGTGAGGGAGATGGAATGGCCAGTGTAGTCATGGGAAGAGGGGAAGCAGATGGAATATCTTCCTCTGAACCAGTAATGTGAGTATATCATACAGTATTATTGAGAGTGATGGTCAGGCATTATTGTATCCACCGGAGGCATCCGGTGGATAGTTTGATTTAGCGTTTGCTACGCCGCCGCCGCCACCGCGCGTAGAGATATTTTCGGCGTTAACGCTCTAAGAGCAAAACTACATCAGCTAGGTTCACCAAATTTGCAGGATATCTTCATTGGGGGGTAAGCTTCTCTGGGAAGTAAATTGTCCTCATTCTGAAAAACAAGATGGCCGCCACCAGCATTTCTTTGAAAATTATCTACATTTTTCTACTGGCTGTTTCTCATAGGTAGAAGGTTGAATGTCTTCATAGGTGATATGTATAACAGATATATATGTCCTCTACAACCTTGCAGACATTTGGCCTTGAAGCTCTTAATTCAAGGTCATCCATGGAGTGCCAAAGTAACCCACAAAGCGGACTTTAAAAGTGCTTATACCTCCCTTATTATTGGTCCTAGAGGTTTGCAATGTGAAACCCAACCTATAGGAAATCATGTGTTGCGAATCCTTTGATGTGGTTGGATTTGACCTTGGACCCCTCCTTCAAGGTCAAACGAGGATAGCCGAACTTAAAAGTGCTTATAACTCACTTATTATTGGTCCAAGACACTTCAGATGGTAAACCAACCTATAGGAAATCATGAACTGGGAATCTTCTGGTGTGGTCAGATTTGACCTTGGGCCCCTCCTTCAAGGTCAAACAAGGATAGCCAAAGTTAAAATGCTCATAACTCGCTTATTATTGGTTCAAGACGTTTGGGATGATAAACCAACCTATAGGAAATCATAAGCTGGGAATCTTCTGGTGTGGTCGGATTTGACCTTGGGCCCAAGCAAGGATAGGCAAACTTAAAAGTGCTTGCAACTCCCTTATTATTGCTCCTAGAGGTTTGGGATGGTAAACCAACTTATAGGAAATCATGGGCTGGGAATCTTTTAATGTGGTCAGATTTGACCTTGGACCCCTCCTTCAAGGTCATACGTGGATAGCCAAACTTAAAAGTGCTTATAACTTGCTTATTATTGGTCCTAGAGGTTTGCAATGTGAAACCACCTTCTAGGAAATCATGGGCTGGGAATCTTCTGATGTGGTCAGATTTGACCTTGACCTTCTAGGTCAAATGAGGACAGCCAAACTTAAAAGGGTTTATAGCTCGTTTATTATTAATCCTAGAGGTTTCCAATGTGAAACCAACATGCATGATATTTTGGGCTGGGAATCTTCTGATGTCAGATTTGACCTTTGGCCCCTCCTTCAAGTTCAAACGATGGTTCACTGGCTTTGGTGAATTGTGTTTCCGGTGGATACAGATTTGCATCGGTTCTCCGATGCATAGGTCTAGTTTAGATATGTAATAGCACTTCAATGATGAGGAGGTTAACATACATTTTGTCAACTATAAATATAAATAATATAAATATGTATAATGAATAGAAATTTTGAAAGTTTGTGTGCAATAGCTCTGAAAAGATGTGGAGGGGGGAGTCCTGGGGGAGTCCTGTCGGTCTACAAGCTAGATGGATTCACTCTAATTTCTAACACAATGACATGTAAAAAGACCAATAGAAGTCTCCGTTTTGTCTTCACCCCATCAGTATCATCCCTTTATCTGCTACCCAAGTATTTCTGAATTAAGAGTAGTAACAAAGTAATACTACTGGTTTAACAAAAATTGACAGCAAAAGCTCACTAACAGAGGGAATATAAAAATTTATAGTGCGACACATTTTCATGACTTTAATTAAAAGGGAAATTTATAAAATTTACAAAATCTGATTTTTTCATATTTTCACTTTAAAATTGCCATTCCAAATTCATCCCACAGATCTGTTGATATCGACACATAGTATGTGTCACCTACTACCATCATTCAACATCAAAACCACATAGAAGAAACAAACAATGATAAAATAAATGGAGTATTTTTACTGCTTAAATAAACATTTATTATAAAAACTCCTTAAAAGCACCCTTGCGACAGAAATAAACTAGTTCAAGTCTAATACCATGTTTGTTTACATTGTCGGTGACCTACTTCCTGTTTCATATAAGAAATATAAAACCTGACAGCTAGTATACAAGAAAATTTTAGAAAAACTTATTTTATAGGATTTTTGTTGCCCCACAGCCCTCAAGGGCTGTCGGGGTATTGTTTTCACCCATGGTGTCCGGGTGGGTGGGCGGCGGGAAAAAGTTTGTCCAGGCTATATCTCGAAAACCGTAAGGTGTAGGAAGTTAATACATTGGTCATTGGTTAGGGGGTGTAGGTGTGCAACGTCATGGTTTGACCTTGATTTGACCTTGCTGTAGTGACCTTGACCTATAAAATCTTGTCCGGGCTATATCACGGAAACCATAAGGGGTAGGAAGTTGATATTTGGTAGGGACATTCGTTAGGGGGTGTAGGTGTGCAACGTCATGGTCTGACCTTGATTTGACCTTTGAGCTTGCCGTAGTGACCTTGACCTATAAATTCTTGTCCGGGCTATATCTCGGAAACCATAAGGTGTAGGAAGTTGATATTTGGTGGGGACATTAGTTAGGGGGTGTAGGTGTGCAACGTCATGGTCTTACCTTGATTTGACCTTGCTGTAGTGACTTTGACCTATAAAATCTTGTCCGGGCTATATCTCTGAAACTGTAAGGTGTAGGAAATTGATACTTGGTAGGGACATTGGTTAGGGGGATGTAGGTGTGCAACGTCATGGTGTAACCTTGATTTGACCTTTGATCTTGCAGTAGTGACCTTGACCTTTTAAATCTTGTCCAGCTATATCTCGGAAAACGTAAAGTGTAGGAAGTTGATACTTGGTACGGACATTGGTTAGGGAGATGTAGGTGTGCAACGTCATGGTGTGACCTTGATTTGACCTTTGACCTTGCTGTAGTGACCTTGACCTATAAAATCTTGTGCGGGCTATATCTCGGAAACCGTAGGGTGTAGGAAGTTGATGCTTGGTAGGGACATTGGTTAGGGGTTGTAGGTGTGCAGCATCATGGTGTGACCTTGATTTAACCTTTGACCTTGCTGTAGTGACCTTGACCTTTAAAATCTGGTTGCACCTTTGGGTCTTTCTTTTGATGCAGATTAAGCACTGTTAAAGTCATATTAGAATTCATTAAGAATTTTACTTTTACAACTTCCCATTGTAACAGATGGAATTTCATCAAGTGAGCCACAGATTTTGCTCCAACTTCACACATAAGCATTCATTAAATGTATTACCACTTCTGTATGCATGGTAATATTCAAAACATCTAAACCATAATTCGGCCATGCCAGATGTAGATAAAGAGTACATGCATTATCTTACTCTTAGACGTTATTTTCTCTATTTAAACCTTGTTTGGACCTTTATATACCTGACAGTGCTCTGAAAGTATCCTGAACTTTGTACTGATGCAGTACTTCTATATCTCATGGTGTTAAAAATATTTCTCTAGGCTGTGGGGTACGGGCATCTCTGATGCTATTTTTCATTTTATTTTATGTTGCATAAATATAATTTTGGTGCATAAATAGTATGTTTTGATAATTCCATCAGTGAATATGTGCAAGTTTTCAAATAACCTGTATTATCACCCATGGCTTATTAACAGTCCCGATATTGAAATATCAATCAATCTACCCACCTAAATTTTCATTCGATATCGATCCTCAATATGGCACTTGATCCTTAAACTAGATATTTTACTACCTTGATACTACTTGTTACAGTAGCACCTCTATCAAATGAACTTTAAGGAAGAAATTTATTTTTTAGAATTAAAATAATAGATAATGGAAGGTTCAAATAACAAAAGATTGGTTGATCCAACTATAAAAATGTCTTTATTACTTGTGTGGTTCAGGTTAGGGAAGAATATAATTGTTCTGATGTCAGATATTACATGATTTAGTTCAAAACATACAGCAAGCTGCTTTTTTGACATTTTTCAGATGTGGATTACACAGCAAGACTACAGAAGACCACAGTAACTATGTTCAGCCATTTTCTTGTGACTTTTCAAAGCCCAGTACAAACAGTGTACCTGTAGATCCAGGGATGAAACCCGGGGACTTGAATCCGAATTCATCATCACATTCAGTTTCATCACTCTCTTCAATAGCTAGAGAACAGTTGAACTCCAGTTATAGTTTACCACAACAGTGCAAAAAGCCCACTAACCATGTGTTTAGCTCAATGCAACAGAGCCAGCCAATGGACAATGCAGCATTTAGCCAGAAGTCAAGCACCAGGGTATTTGGTACATTACAACAGGGCCAACAATCAAATGACAGTGCATTTAACTTCTCTTTGCAGTCATCCTCATTAGCTGCACCACAGGAAGGAGGGCAAGCCTTCTCCTTTACAAATCTGCTGGACTCTTATGTCGGGCAGAATCTGGGAATGTCCCAGTTCAATAGGGCGGATCTCACAGCATGTAGTACACCCAGAGAATATGTGGGTTCAGGAGCTGGGGTAGTGATGGGATTGGGGTCAAACAGTGCAGAGGTTCAGTACGATATATGTGACAGACTGGATGACAATATGGACTTATGATACCACAGTTCAGTACCTTGTAATAAAAATCAGAGTTTAATAGAAATAATTGTCAGGTTCTTTGAGGGTTTTTACACATCAGAATATCGCCCTGTTTTAGGGTAATCCTGCTTATGTCTAGGTCCCAGCTGTCCTTACAGTCGTATCTGTATGTATTTGATTTCTGCTTGAGGACCTTGTCCTTATGGCTCTGAACAGACACCTGGTAGGACATGTTGAAACACAAGCTTCCCTGTACATCCAATCCCTTCTCATTACTCCAGTGTGTATGTTGGAGCAAACTTGTGAGAGGTAATGGGAGTTTTTTTTCAAACGAATTGCTTTCCGAGTTGTGTTGAATTGCCCGGAACAAGTCCCACGAAAATACAAATCTCTCTGGATTGAAACAAATGCGCCTTACCTAAATACGAGGCTGACCAAACCACAGCCAAAGGTGGACAAGCTCATCTGGTTGTACCTTGTGTCCCCAGCATAAAAAGGTATGACGTTGGTATGAAGTAGAAGTATTACTTTGATTCCCTCAGAATCAAAATAATTGGCTTTAAATGTAGACCTTGGTGTGGCCTCTGCCAGAATGTTTCATGCCGCCACGTTTGAGACATATATCTCCTTTCAAGCTTTTTGAATTGCTGCAACAGATTACCATATGTACTTCTACCTAATTTGCTACCTCTGTTGACGTCTATACTTCAGTTAATAAACAGGTCAGTTACTAAATTTTACAGTTTATGCTGTCATGTTGCTGATAAATCGTCTTGTTTTTATACTTTGTGTTACTGTTTACATACATTTTGTCTTTCTTAAGTGTCATTTCCTCTGCACCTGCTGCTGGCTTTCCCAGCAAAACTGCCACGTTTAAACATAAAGCAAAAAGATTCAAACAAAAAACCAGCAAGCCCCAAGTTATTGTGCCAATTTGCAGGGTTAGGTGGAAAAAACAACCAAATTGTTTTATATCAAAATCTGTATTTCAAGTTTCTTTCATTCCTATTATATTTCAAGTTTCTTTGATTCCTATTAAAACAAAGAATGAAAACGTAACTGCCTTTACTTATTAAGGATTTCCATGGGGGTTTAATGTCAATGTAAAATGCTGACCTAGTGACCTGATATTGTAATTCTACTTAATCTAACATGTTTTCTTAGCTTTGTTTATACTGGGGGCAGTGTAGTCGTATTGTTAAAATTAAAATTAGATAGACAAGTTTGACTTGTAATTATGTGTCTCCCATGTTATTTATGGAAATAAACAATATTTGAATTACTTTACAAGAAACTGGTCTGCTAGTTTGTACTCATTTTCTAAACACTGCCTGTTTTTGAGTTATCAGTAACCCTGTCACAGTACCAGGTCCTATTTCAAAAAACTTACCAGCCCTGTTAAAAGACTTCAATTTTTTTTCTAAAGTGAATTGTTAAAAAAAGGTGGAAGCATGGAAAAGTACTGTAACTTGTATGGAGTCAGTTTTGATATGATATATTTGTTCTCTTATAATTAAGCGTCCCTGAAAGGGCGCTTACTTGTTTTCGCCTCAGTTTCCTCGCCGCCACCGCCGCCGCATTATGGTCTCCCTTGAATATCTCCCTTATTATTAGAAGGTTTCAAACCATATTTGGCAGTTATATACCTTTGGCGTGGGAAAATTTTTCTGCATGCTTAAATTTGACCTTTGACCTTTATGAAGGTCACATGATCAAAAACATATTTTTATGTCAGCTGACTTGTCAGTCAGCTGACATTATGTCATCACTCTGCGGCGTACGCGTCCGCGTGAACAACTTCTTCTCCAAAACTACAAGGCCTAGAGACATGCTGTTTTTTTAAAAGATACCTTATCTATCGAGGATGAAAAACTGTTCAAGGCATACAAATCTGTCTGTTCGTCTGTTTGCTAGAGACATTACAAGAGGAGTACCCCCACCAAAAGTGTGAAAACTTCAACTTTTTATCACAATTTTCTCAGTGACTATTGCAGGGATTTCTTTCATATCTTGCATATATGTACTAGGCCAGAGGTAGATTCTCTTGTGTGAGTATGAGACCTGGATCTGTCTTACTTTTTTTTTAATAAATTTTTTTAATAATTTTTAATGCATTAAAATTCATGAAATCATGCACTAAATCACTTATAACTTCAAAAGTGTTGCATTTACAGCATTTTGTGAAAATATGTTGTTCAGCTACTTTTTTCATAGCTACAATATGGTGAGTAAGTTGGGTGTCTGTCTCAATAGCTAAGTGAGTAATAGCTACTTTTGGGCTTTTCAGTAACTTCCATTATGAGTAAAATCACTTGTAACTTAAAAACTATTGCATTTAGAGAATTTCGTATAAATATGTTATTCAGCTACTTTTGGGCCAGCTATAGCATGGTGAAATTTCAGACCTGTAGCTCATGGCATAGCTGAGTAATAGCTACTTTTAGGTTATCACTGTTGAGTAAATCGCTTATAACTTGAAAACTATTGCATTTAGAGAATTTCGTATAAATATGTTATTCAGCTACTTTTGGGTCAGCTATAACATAGTAAAATTTCAGACCTGTAGCTCATGGCATAGCTGAGTAATAGCTACTTTTAGGTTATCACTGTTGAGTAAATCACTTATAACTTGAAAAGTGTTGCATTTAGAGCATTTTGTTAAAATATGTTATTCAGCTACTTTTTTCATAGCTACAATATGGTGAGTAAGTTGGGTGTCTGTCTCAATAGCTAAGTGAGTAATAGCTACTTTTGGGCTTTTCAGTAACTTCCATCATGAGTAAAATCACTTGTAACTTAAAACTATTGCATTTAGAGAATTTCGTATAAATATGTTATTCAGCTACTTTTGGGCCAGCTATAACATAGTAAAATTTCAGACCTGTAGCTCATGGCATAGCTGAGTAATAGCTACTTTTAGGTTATCACTGTTGAGTAAATCACTTATAACTTGAAAACTATTGCATTTAGAGTATTTTGTTTCAATATGTTATTCACCTATTTTGGGGTCAGCTATAACATAGTGAAGTTTCAGACCTGTGGCTCATTTCATAGCTGAGTAATAGCTACTTTGAAGTTCTCACTGTTGAGTAAATCAGTTATAATTGGAAAACTATTGCATTTACAGAAATTTGTGCAAATATGTTATTCAGCTACTTTTGGGTCAGCTATAACATAGTGAAATTATAGACCTATAGCTCATGGCACAACTGAGCAATAGCTATTCTCAGGTACTGACTGTTGAGTAAATCAGCTATAACTTGAAAAATATTGCATTTGGAGTATTTTGTTAAAATATATTGTTCACCTACTTTTGGGTCAGCTATAACATAGTGAAATTACAGACCTATAGCTCATGGCATAGCGGAGCAATAGCTATTTTCAGGTTCTCACTATTGAGTAAATCAGTTGTAGCTTGAAAACTATTGCATTTACAGTAGTTTGCTTAAATATGTTGTTCACCTACTTTTGGGTTAGCTATAACATAGTAAAATTTCAGACATGTGGCTCATAGCATAGCTGAGTAATAGTTCCTTTGAGGTTCTCACTGTTGAGTAAATCAGTTGTAACTTGAAAACTATTACATTTAGAGTAATTTGTTAAATATGTTATTCACAGAATTTTTGGTCAGCTATAACATAGTGAAATTGCAGACCTCTATGTCATGGCATAGCTGAGCAATAGCTACTTTCAGGTTCTCACTGTTGAGTAAATCATTGTATCCACTGGATAGCCGCAGTGTGTAGAGAGAGATTTCACCATTACTGCTCTGATGAAAAAAAATATTATAGCTAGCTTTCTTAAGTTTGCAGTATATATTAATAACCATAAAGTGTTGTCTGGGAATATTTTTGGCCTCATTTTGAGAAACAAGATGGCCGCCACAGGTGTTTTTTGTCAGTCATGAAAAGTGCTTATATCTCCCTTATTATTGATCCTAGAGGTTTGGGATGATAAACCAACCTGTAGGAAATCATGGGGTGGGAATCTTTTGGTGTGGTCAGATTTGACCTTCAATGACCCCTCCTTCAAGGTCAAACAAGGATAGCCAAACTTAAAAGTGCTTATAACTCACTTATTATTGGTCCCAGAGGTTTGGGATGGTAAACAGACAGGAAATCATGGGCTGTGAATCTGTTGATATGGTCCGATTTGACCTTGGAACCCTCCTTCAAGGTCAAATGAGGATAGCGAAAATTGAAAGTGCCTACAACTCGCTTATTATTGGTGACAGAGATTTGGGATGGTAAACCATCCCATAGGAAATCATTGGCTCGGAATCTTTTGGTATGGTCAGATTTGACCTTTGGACCCCTCCTTCAAGGTCAAATGAGGACAGCCAAGCTTAAAAGTGCTTATAACTCATTTATAATTGGTCCTAGAGGTTTGGAATGGTAAACCATAGGAAATCATGGGCTGGGAATGTATTTGTGTGGTTAGATTTGACCTTGGACCCCTTCTTGAAGGTCGAATGAGGATATTGCATTTGTAGTATTTCTTTAAATATGTTTTAACCTATTTTTTACACTTAAACAATTACCTTGTTATTTTCCTTCATAATACCATTTACAGGGCACAACTTTTTTATCCTTTTCTTCTGTCAGCTTCGGAATTTCTTTCGAACTTGCTGTTCAGTTACCATTTACTGTATTTCTGTACAGCCCTTTTCCTGATAATTATTCTGTCCTCTAATCACCTTCACAAATCAAAAACACTCAGTCAGCTGACACAGTGCCCGTTCACAGGCACTCTCCTCTTGTTCAAAAGATACCTTATCTGTCATCACACTTCAGGAAAAACTACTTGCTACAGAGCCTTATAATTTGACACACGTGTTGATACTATCGAAAACGCGAGCTGATTTGGGAGCAATCCCTTGAAAAATGTCTCATTTATGAGTGATTTTCTGACACCTTCCAATCTGAAAGCCTTAAATTTAGGCCAACCCCCCTATTATCTTCTTAAGTATTGCATTTAGAGCTATAAAATGTACTGGGAGGTAATAGGAAACCATATGTGGAGAGTCTTAATAGCCGGTCAGTTTTACCCCCTGACCCCCCCTTATGGGTCAAACTGGGGTCATAAAATAGCCGATTTTGAGTTTTTGCCTTATATCTCCTTTATTGTTGCTTTTATAGCTTCAGAATATATTAAGAGGTATTGGGAAAGCATATGTGGAGAGTCTAAATAGCCGGTCAGTTTTACCCCCGACCCCCCGTTATGGGTCAAACTGGGGTCATAAAATAGCTGTTTTTGAGTTTTTGCTTTATATCTCCTTTATTGTTGCTTTTATAGCTTCAGAATGTATTAAGAGGTATTGGGAAAGCATATATGGAGAGTCTAAATAGCCGGTCAGTTTTACCCCCCAACCCCCCCCCTTATGGGTCAAAGTGGGGTCATAAAATAGCCGATTTTGAGTTTTTTGCCCCGATCTCCTTTATTGTTGCTTTTATAGCTTCAGAATGTATTAAGAGGTATTGGGAAAGCATATATGGAGAGTCTAAATAGCCAGTCAGTTTTACCCCCCCGACCCCCCCTTATGGGTCATACTGGGGTCATAAAATAGCCGATTTTGAGTTTTTGCCTTATATCTCCTTTATTGTTGCTTTTATAGCTTCAAAATCTATTAAGAGGTATTGGGAAAGCCTATATGGAGAGTCTAAATAGCCGGTCAGTTTTACCCCCCGACCCCCCCCTTATGGGTCAAAGTGGGTTCATAAAATAGCCGATTTTGAGTTTTTGCCTTTATCTCCTTTATTGTTGTTTTTATAGCTTCAGAATATATTAAGAGGTATTGCGAAAGCATATGTGGAGAGTCTAAATAGCCGGTCAGTTTTACCCACCCCGAGCCCCCCTTATAGGCCAAACTGGGGTCATAAATAGCTGCTTTGGAGTTTTTGCCTTATATCTCCTTTATTGTTGCTTTTATAGCTTCAGAATGTATTAAGAGGTATTGGGAAAGCATATGTGGAGAATCTAAATAGCCGGTCAATTTTATCCCCCGACCCCCCCTTTATGGGTCAAACTGGGGTAATAAAATAGTTGCTTTGGAGTTTTGCCTTATATCTTCTTTATTGTTGCTTTTAGACCTTCAGAATGTATTAAGAGGTATCGGGAAAACATATGGGCCAAACTGGGGTCATAAATAGCTGCTTTGGGGTTTTTGCCTTATATCTCCTTTATTGTTGCTTTTATAGCTTCAGAATGTATTAAGAGGTATTGGGAAAGCATATATGGAGAGTCTAAATAGCCGGTCAGTTTTACCCCCCTGACCCCCCCTTATGGGTCATACTGGGGTCATAAAATAGCCGATTTTGAGTTTTTGCCTTATATCTCCTTTATTGTTGCTTTTATAGCTTCAGAATCTATTAAGAGGTATTGGGAAAGCCTATATGGAGAGTCTAAATAGCCGGTCAGTTTTACCCCCCGACCCCCCCTTATGGGTCAAAGTGGGTTCATAAAATAGCCGATTTTGAGTTTTTGCCTTTATCTCCTTTATTGTTGTTTTTATAGCTTCAGAATATATTAAGAGGTATTGCGAAAGCATATGTGGAGAGTCTAAATAGCCGGTCAGTTTTACCCAACCCGAGCCCCCCTTATAGGCCAAACTGGGGTCATAAATAGCTGCTTTGGAGTTTTTGCCTTATATCTCCTTTATTGTTGCTTTTATAGCTTCAGAATGTATTAAGAGGTATTGGGAAAGCATATGTGGAGAATCTAAATAGCCGGTCAATTTTATCCCCCGACCCCCCCTTTATGGGTCAAACTGGGGTAATAAAATAGTTGCTTTGGAGTTTTGCCTTATATCTTCTTTATTGTTGCTTTTAGACCTTCAGAATGTATTAAGAGGTATCGGGAAAGCATATGGGCCAAACTGGGGTCATAAATAGCTGCTTTGGGGTTTTTGCCTTATATCTCCTTTATTGTTGCTTTTATGGCTTCAGAATGTATTAAGAGGTATTGGGAAAGCATACGGTGCAGCTTTGTGCATTCTTAGCTTTACAGCATGCTTATTAAAACCACAAAGCATTTTAAACTTTAAGGGACGCTTCGCTTTTGTTAGCAAAAGCATTCCTCTAGTTTACAATTTTTAATGTGTATCGTTTTATTATATCTATCTCATTGTTTCTTGAAGAATATAGCTTAAACATAAATTATTCTTGTTTTTCATTTCATGTAAACATCTGCCATACAAATCCTGGAGTTTTACTTCTTATTCAACAGCCAGGGTCATATTGAGACAGACTTGCACTTACTGTATAAGATCCTGCTATGAATAGAATCAATGGATTGTTTTGGTTCCAGTGTTATGAACCTGGATTGTGTTTTAAAAATGACTTTTATTTCATAAAAATGTAATATACGAAAACACTTGGGGTAAGCTTGGCTTGGCGTACAGTGACCGCCCCGTACACTGTACATAGAATTGAAAATATAAGGGGAGACCCTCTTTAAACCTATGTACTTGCTACCCTTTGACCCCTGGTGACTTAATTCACTCTGCCATGCGCAGTAATACAGAAATAGTTCATTCTTTTTGTGGTGGTTGAAGTGTCAACAGGCTTTTACACGTTTTTGATGCTCTCTAAGTACACTTAAGCTGTTTTATTCACTCTTCCTCCATTTTATTTACCTTTTACTTCGATTTCTGGTGAATTTATTGTCCATTTTGTGCAATATTTTGACGTATATTTCACGTGGTTTCAGAATGTAGGATTTCCTTTGGAAATAATCATTTCCACGGTGAATTATTTCATTTATTCACTTCTACTGGTATTATGCTATTTTATAGCGAAATACCCTTAACACGTAATTTTTCGTTTCACCGCATATTTTAACCATATTTTTGGGCCTTTTAACGGATCATTCACCAGGTCACGTGACGATGACGTCGCATCCAAAAATGGAGTTCAACCAATCGGTTGTTAGAAAATACTCATTTTCTCAGTGATTTCAGCATATCTAGGTTTGTTTATGCATTCCTTTTACGTAATTCTTTGAGTATGATTCTGTCAGAGCATAATTTGTAATAATTGCCATTTTTTACGCATATTTTTAGCATACAATTATGGTGCTTAAACGTACCTACCATTCACGGTTCATTACTTGTACAGGCCCTTTCATTTGACATTTCTGGGATATGGATCCTGATTTCAGTGTTTTGGGTTCATTTTTGAGCCTAGGGTCTCCACTTTCAGCCTTTCCCCACCTTCAAGTCTGGAGGATGGTGGTTAACGGCTCATGGGGTTGACTTGGTCTTCCCCTTTGGAGACTCATCTCACTGTTGCCAGATTCCTACATTCCAATTTTATTGCGTTAATACATCCTATCCAATGGACAAATGCTATTCCGGTCGGCGCAGACCGGCCCGCCAAACGTCAGAAAAAGACGTCCTGTGTTTCCACCGGCTAGCCGGTCCCTAGTACTAGTGCACTCGCCAGGTGGCGTGTCGAACCCCCTTCCTGTATAGACAGTGTGACGTCATAGCATCTTTTTCGTTTGGCGCGAACTAGTGTACACGGATATTACTTTGCCAGAAATATTTTAAGAATTTCAAGTTACATTGATTACTTAAACGTAAGTTTACTGCCATTTTGTTACTTATACATCATGTCTTCTGGCCAACGTAGAGGGAAGTGTGGACACGTAATGGCGAATTTTGATACACATTCTCATTGTGCGCGATGCAGGGACAAGGGAAAGGGTAAGGAACCTTGTGTTTCAGATCCACAAACTTCTGACTGTCAGATATGTAATAGCCTCACGTCTGAACAACACCAGCAATTAACTACACCTTCATATAAGCTTAAGAAGATTCAACCCCTTCCCAGGATTCTGAACAACTTGTCGACCTGTCAAGCGTGTCTGTTATTGGGGTCGTTGACGGACAGGGATCTGTGAAATCTCCTGCTCCAGTTCCCCCACCTGATAAGAAACCTAAGAAAGACAATAAGAGCAGTAAGAAGGAAAAATCTCCCTCTACAAAGGTTTCTAAACACAGTACTGATGAGAAATTTGCAGAAATGGATAGCAAATGGTCGGAGCGCTTCAGTCGCCTGGAAGCTTTGATAATGGCTAAGAGTTTTGAACCGACCTCTTCAAAGGTGAAAGTTGCACCGACCCACTCACCTCATGATGTTGGAAATATGGCTGAACCTTTCATCCGACCTTCTTCTAAGCTTACTGGAACTGGCTTCTCTGCTGCAAAGCATCAGCCGACCAGTCAAGCAGTGACCAGTCAACAGGCTTCTACAACTAAGTTTCCTGGTACGGGCTTCTCTGCTAACAAGCATCAGCCGGCCAGTCAAACTAATTCTCACCGACCGACTTCAACTGCAAGGTTTACTGGACAGGGCTACTCTGCTACTGTGCATCAGGCTACCAGTGAAACCAAGTTCAACCGACCGACACCTACCACCGACCCTTCAACCGAGCCTCATTTTATTACGCTACAATAGCTTACCATGTGGGACTTAATGCTGTTCTCGGGTTGCCACACCCGGGGCCAACGTCTTAGAAAAAAGACAGTTCTTGTTAGCCACCGGATACACTGCTAGTTGTCGTCACGTGATAACCTCTGACCTCTCGCCCTACTTTCTCGTTGGCCACGCGAATTAGCAATGCTTTATTTTGCAAGGAATATTATTTCTTTTTTACAAGGATATACTTATTGTTGGATATGGAAACTACACCAGTTTCTTTATTTTATTGCATAGAATCACAATTCGATGCCTTTTCATAGTTCAGATAAGTATCTTTACTATATTTTACAACTGAAGTCCACTTCCGGATTCACGTAAAGCAATGGCGACTCGTTTATGGGGTTTCTAATACAGGATATTTATATATGCCTGTCAGTAAAATAAAATAAAACAAAATATTTAAGCCCTATCTGCTTCATTATTGGACCCCTTTTAGGGTTTAAAAGTGTATAAATGTAACACAAACGAGTCCTGGCCCAGTAAAATCTCCGGAAACAACTTCCGTTTTATTGTCGAGACAGCATTTTCTTGTAATGCGCGTCTCGCGTTGGTAGTTTTTATACAGGAATATATGCCTGTTGAAATCCTCGGGGAAACCCCTGTGATGACGTCACGTCTAGACCGCATGTGCTGAGAGACGCGGGTTTCTTACAGTACGTTTATAAATATAAATAAAATAAAATAATATATTTTATCCCTTCTTCCCTGTATTATTGACCATTTATAAGGTTAATACTTAAATAAACAGGAATAGAATTCTTCATTAATCGTCTAGACATTACGTGTCTCTTTAGGCTATAAGGTAACCTTGGTTACCCATTATTTTAATTATATTTTAATTCATCCAGTTTTAAATTATAATTACTTGTTTTTTAGATTCTATGTTATTTAATAAAATTCTGTGTAATTTCTGCTTTCATTATCTCACAACTAGCCCTACCTGCAGTGAGGCGGGTGGGGCAGGTGACCTTGTGTCACAGTTGATTTACTTACGTAAATCTAGTTGTGTAGTTCCTTCGAAGAAGGAAAGGCAAAGCTTCCTTGGAAGCTTACCTTAAGGAAAGCTTACATAGAAATTATAATATCCAACTTCTTTCTCCAGGGTGGATCAGATCCCTGCTTAAATTCAGATAAGATCTTAGTTCATCCGAGATTTTTAATGCATCCGAGAATCGGATGCAGTATTCTCAACTTCTATTCAACCCAGTATGATTTGATACTCGGTTTTCATTGCATCTCTCGGATCATCTGAAATCTAATGCTTGGTGGATTGTATGTAGATCTGATCCTCGGATGATCGGATCATCTACTCTGATGTTTGGATGTTGATTCCAGATCAGAACACTAACAATCCTCACACACACACACACAAAAAAAAAAAAAAAAAAAAAAAAAACTTGGAGTAATAGTTCACCAGCCTGGCAGTAGATATCACCTATTGGAGGCTTGGGTCCAAGTTCAAAAAGTCCAAGTCCTCAAGCCCAAGAGGCCTTCTAAACAAGGTCCTTCATTCAGTCCTGGCTCTATATTTTAGGGAAGTAGGTTGCCTGACTTCACCCTAACCAATTTTTGAGGACATTGAAACTTAGGCAGTTTTTTGAACCTCCCTGCCCCCAGGGAATTTATGCCTAGATCCTCCACAGTCTGGACTCTGAATGATTTACTAGGCCAACAGGAACTTGGGCAGTTTAATTTCCCTTAAAATGGAACAAGTTTTCAAATTTGTATCTCCTTAGGGGCCTCCTTGGGTAAGCCCCTCCTCCCCTTCTGGTCAGCAAGAGTTGAGCTTCAGGCTGCTCTTCACTAGGTTTTTTTCTGAATACAACCTGGTTATATATATATATGTTAAGACAGTAGCAAGGCTACTACCAGACAGGTCAAACTCAATTCCATGGTGCATATAAGTAGTCAGAAGGGGTATGGTGAATTCAGGTGAGATACTGGATCTTTAGATCTTAAAGTTCCCCATTCACAACTATTTTAGGAGGGACAGGAGTCCCTCATCAAGGCACCTGTAATAACACTTAGGGTTTAGGCCCTGTTAATCAACCCTTTCCAATTCCCCACATCTAGAGGCTCCTACAGGAACCACCCCAATGGGGGTCATTCCATCCCTAGCAGTATCCATCGTTTTCCCCAGGTAGGGGGAAATCGAGTAGCCGAGGCTCCAAGGTCTTTTGACCCACTCCAGGGGACGAGGGCATAAAAACCCTTCCCCCCAATGACTCCTCCAGCCTCACTCAGTCCACCAGTAGGAGTTCTCCGTTCTTTCAGATTAGACTGGCAAACAAATCCTGTCATTCTTTTTAATCCAAGTCCAGTCAGACTCCTGACCCGGTCAGAATACAAGGCCCTTCAAAGACCAAGTCCTGGCCTCTGTATCCAGTCTCTTATGTCAAAGAACGCAATAGAAAGGGTGGAAAATGTAAAATCTCTCGGGTTTTACAGTCGCCTGTTCCTAGTACCAAGCCTCACCTAAGGTGGAGGCCAGTCATAGACCTAAACAGGCTCAACACTTTTCTACACGTAGAAAAGTTCAAAATGGAAACTCCAGAGTTCATCAGGACCTCCCTGATTCCAGGGGAGTGGGTATCGTCGATAGATCTATCGGACACTTACCTACACATCCCCATCCATCCAAACTCAAGGAAATACCTAAGGTTTTGCTACAAGTCACAGGTGTTCCAATTCACCTCCCTCCCATTTGGACTAGTCACAGCCCCCCAGGTCTTTACAATGATAGTAAAGGAAGTGAAACTAATGGCCCTCTCAAGAGGACTCAGAATTCACCAATACCTGGACGACTGGCTGATCAGGTCCCAGTTTCAGGAGGAAGCCCAAGTGAACACATAGGCAGTGGTAGACCTAACTCAGTCCTTGGGGTGGATAATAAATCAGGAAAAATCAGAACTGAAACCTACTCAGGTGTTTTTCGTTCATGGGCTACGAATACCACCTAGATTCAGCCCTTGTAAAACCCACTCAAGAGAGATGGCTCAAACTTCAGGATTTGATCCTACTACTCGAGTCAAAACGTGTTTTGACTCCAAGATGTTTGATGTCTCTAATTGGGTTGCTAGTCTCAACGGAGAAATGGTCCCGGAGGGACGCCTTCACAGGTGGCCCTTTCATTTTCATCTCAAGGAGCACTGGAGATATCCTCAGTCGCTGGACAACCTCCTTCCTTGGACAGAAGCCATTGCAGCCCACCTAGATTGGTGGCAAAATCCCTCAAACGTGATGAAAGGTGCAGACCTTCATCCCAAACACCACAGTATCCAACTCTTTACCGACGCCTCACACGAAGGTTGGGGCGCTCACTTAGACCAAAAATTCCACAAAGGGTCTGTGGTCAGATCGGGAAAAAAGGCTACACATATATGTCCTAGAATTGAAGGCGGTCTCCCTGGCCCTTCGAGACTTCAAGGACCAGTGCCAGAATCAAACAGTGTTAGTTGCGATGTACAACTCAACAGTGGTAGCCTACATCAACAACAAGGAGGAACACACTCAGTAGAGATGTGCGCTCTCCTGTGGAAGATCACGACCTGGGGCCATCACTACCTCATAACATTGAAAGCCAGGCACGTTCTAGGGTGCCTGAATGTGATGGCCGACCTACTGTCCAGGTCCAACCAAGTGCAGTCAACAGAATGGTCTCTTCACCCCCAGGTGTTCAAACAGATCTGCCAGAAGTGGTTCACACCTCATGTAGACTTATTTGCCACTCACCTGAACCACAAGCTCCCACTGTACATGTCTCCTATCCCAGACCCAAGGGCCTGGGACATAGATGCTCTAAACATAAACTAGACCAACCTCACGGCCTAGGCGTACCCTCCTATGGCTCCTTCACAAGGTGATCCAAAAGATCAGGCAATGTTATTGTCTGATCATCGTAATAGCCCCAGGCTGGCCAGGGATGCCCTGGTTTTGGGACCTAGTGCAGCTCTCAACAGAGATCCCACTACAACTCCAAGAACAAGGCTTCTCTGTGGAGGTGGCAGAGAGAATTGCTGCCCCTCAGCAGTCATCAACAAGGACCATCTACAGGTCAAAGTGGGCCCTATTTGAAAAATGGTGCAGAGAAAATTCGGTGGTTTTCTCCACTCCATCTGTGAAACAAATCTCAGATTTTTTCATGTACCTGTACCAAGACTTAAACAGGCGCCCCTCGACCATTGATGGTTACAGGACTGCAATCGTTGACACTTTGGGCCCAACGGCCCAACACATTGCACACAATGCAGACCTTCATAGGTTACTCTCCAGTTTTCACAGGGATCGTCCTAAGAGTTCCAGAAATTTACCCAAGTGGAACCTTTCTGTTGTCCTTAACGAGCTCACTAAAGCACCATTTGAGCCCATGAAAGACACAGACCTCAAACATCTTACTCTAAAACTGCTTTCTTGCTAGCTTTGGCCTCCGGCAATCGCCGCAGCGAAATCCATGCCTGGGTCGCAAACAAGTATCTAATCTAGGCCAATGGGAAAAGGTTGCCTTGTTCCTCTCTTCTGATTTCATAGCCAAAAACCAACTAGCAAGAGAAGGTTCTCAAAGTGTATCTCCGGTGACTATTCCTGCTTTGACTACCATTGTAGATAGACAATTTAAGGAAGACAGGACCCTGTGTCCCGTGCGGGCCCTGAGGTTTTATTTGGACCGAACAAAGACCTGAGAGGGTCTCGTTCTCTCCTTTTCATCTCCTTTACCAAAGGACATACCTCAGACATCAGACCCCCTACTCTCTCTTCATGGTTGAAACAAACCATCCTACTTTGTTACAAACAAGCAGATCAACAAGCCTTGGACTTGGTCCAAGTCAAAGCGCATGACATCCGGGCCTTCGCGGCCTCTAAGGCCTTTTACGGTGGGGTATCGGTGGACCAATCATGCAAGCCTGTCACTGGAAAGCTCACAACACATTTACAAATTTTTACCTAAAAGACCTTACTTGGTCGGACACCGACAACAATATATATCTGGGACCCGTAGTGGCGGCACAACAAGTCCTAGATCCTTCCCCTCAGACCAGTTGTCCTCGGAAAGAAAAAAAGGGGGGGGGGGGGGGGGAACATCCGCTACAACCAAGTCTTCAGGAGTCTCTCCCAGGATCTAGGTATTCCTTTACCTTCAAGATGTTACGGGTAAGGTCATTTTTGTTTTTCAGTTATCAAGTAACTTCTATTAAGGACTTATTTAGTTGTCATTAATCTCATATTCAGGTTGTAAAAAATTTATGAGATGTCCAACCATGGGTTGGTCAGTCACTAGTGAAGGGCCCTCAGGGACCCTTAGACCTCGAAGTGAGCACTGCTGCACTTCCGTCCTACAATCAAACATCTAGACAGTTTCAGCACTGTCTCTCATTTTATTTAGGTTTTTGGCTCATTACAGGCCCGGTCTTCGGGATCGGGGCACTGTAAATGGGACTCAGACTGGTATTTCTGGCACTATTCTATACATATTAATTCAAAATCTTAGAAAAAATGACATACCTTCCAGTCTCAGCTGTAATCCCGCCACCGGGCGGTTGAATTCAGCATTAAGTCCCACATGGTAAGCTATTGTAGCGTAATAAAATTGTAAATTTTAATTACTTAAATGTAGCTTTTATAAGCTACAAGCTTACCATGTGGGACTTAGAAGAGTCCCACCCTGCCTCCCCGCTGTTTACAGCTGAGGGGTAGGTTTTAGAAAATTTCAACGAGAAAGTAGGGCGAGAGGTCAGAGGTTATCACGTGACGACAACTAGCAGTGTATCCGGTGGCTAACAAGAACTGTCTTTTTTTCTAAGACGTTGGCCCCGGGTGTGGCAATCCGAGAACAGCATTAAGTCCCACATGGTAAGCTTGTAGCTTATAAAAGCTACATTTAAGTAATTAAAATTTACAATTTTGCAAGGGAAGGTGATATTAACCGGCCTTACTCTGACCGGCCTGCTGCTACCGACTGGCCACTGTCATCTGAACCGGCTGACACCGGCTCCCCTGCTCTTCACAGGTCTAGACGCGATAGCATCTCCAGTCTGTCATCTGAGGCCGGTAGCATGTCGGTTAACCCACCACTGGATTTATACACTGAAGAAGGGGAGTTATCTGAGGATCAGGATCAGCCTGTAACCAACCTGGACCAACCAGTGTCAGAAGAGCAAAATTATAGGGATACTATGCAGGGTATCCGTTCTTTCATGGGCTGGTCACACATCCCAGAAATGGACAGTACAGCTTCCACTTCAGATGATAACCCTTTTGCAGGGCCCAAGACTGTAACTCCTGGCAAAGTGTCGGTTAAAATGCCTACTGAAGACTGGTTATGTAGGAAACTGGCCAAATTAAATCTCACCTTGGTTGAGGGTTATCCCTCCCGTGGATCAGAAGCCGGTGGCCTAGCTAAAGATGTTTTTCTGAGGCCGGCCAGAACACAGTCCAAATGGTATGGGCTTCACACCGACCCTAAAGCTGAATCCTCACAGATTTCATCTTGGAATATAGATGCCTCAAAACTCAACAGCAGCTATGGTCGAATAGCTAAATACACTGGGCTGTCATCTACTCCACCAGCATCTCGCAGGATATCCCAAGAAACGCTGCGCAGATGGGAGAGATCTGCCAGGGAGACGTCAGCTATATCTAACCAAGCTGCCAGTTTTAACCGTTGTCTGTTCAAGGTACAGCAGAACATGAAGGACCAGCTCAAGATTTTGAAGACAGAAAACAAAGGGAAGGGCTCTACCAAAGCATCTGCAGCAGTTGAGGAACTGGCCTATTTGATGAACTTTAACTCTAGCATTACACAGGCTGCTGCAAAGTCAATGGAACACTTATCAGAGTTCGTTTTTGTCGCTATGGGTAACTTAACCCTAGTCCGCAGAGATGCTTACTTGAGCCACCTTAGAACCGGTATCAAGCCGGATACTCTCACGGCACTGAGGTCAGCCCCCCTTCATATCTCCACTTTGTGTCCAGACTCAGTTATTAAGCGAGCGGAAGAGGATATAGCTCAGCTTGAGTCCAAGGGACATTCTGGTGCTTCACAGAGCAAAGGTCGATACCACCCTTATGAAAGGCAAGATAAGAGGTCGGTTAACAGGGAATTGGCAGGAAACAGTTCACGAGAGGAAGAGGTCGTGGTACCACCTCATCACGACCAGCCAAGGGCCAGCAGTCATATAAATGACAATTATTGTGTAACCAAGTTACAGACACGACTGCTGGCCGGGAGCACTCCACAGACATTAAATACTGGTTCAAAGTTAAATGTAAAGCTTCCTGTTGCATCACATGTTCATACTGCGCCCGGGCATTCCCAAAAGAAAGAATTAAGTCCCGGGTCAGCAGGTTGTCATTGCAAAAATTACAAAATAAAGTCTGTGAAAAGTGTTTCTTGTGTCATTCAATTGTCTTGTGTCCAACCTGTAACAAATGTCAAAAATGCTGCACCAGATCTGCCTGTAGGGGCCAGACTTCAAAACTTTTGGCAAACTTGGCTGGATCTGGGAGCCGGTCCAAAAGTAGTTCAGATCCTAAAAGAGGGTTACACCCTCCCCTTCCAGATCCGGCCAAGGCTCACAAGGTCACCCACGATTATAAGCTGCTATGTCAATCCCCACAGGAACAGCTACCTACTGGAGGCATTACATCAGCTTATAGCCAAAAATGCTGTAGAACTAGTAAAACAACAAACATCTCTGGGGTTTTTCAACCGACTATTTTTAGTCCCAAAACCCAACAACAAGTGGCGACCTATACTGGATTTGAGCAAACTGAATCTTTTCCTCAAGACGGAGAAATTCAAGATGGAGACACCGGAAACCATCAGAACGTCGCTCCAACAAGGGGAGTGGGTCACCTTGATAGATTTCAGGGACGCCTACTTCCATATACCAATACAGGAACAGTCCAGGAAATATCTGAGATTTCATGTCCAAGGTCAGACATACCAGTTCAGGGCTCTGCCCTTTCGTCTGTCCACAGCACCCTTGGAGTTCACTGTAATAGCAAAAGAATTGAAACTGATGGCCATTCACAAGGGTATAAGGATCCACCAGTACCTAGACGACTGGTTGGTGAGGGCCACATCCCACCAGGCTTGTCTCCAACATACCCAGAGTTTGGTAAAAATATGTCAAAAATTGGGCTGGCTGGTGAATTTGGACAAGTCAGAGCTGGTTCCAAAGCAGATCTTCGATTTTGTAGGTTACCAGTTCGACCTCAGGGCAGGTCGGGTCCGACCGACCCCAGACAGGTGGCAGAACCTTCAGGACAAAATATTAGAAATAATGTCACTGCCACACTGTCCGGTTCGACAGTTCATGTCCCAGATAGGTTTGCTAACAGCCACAGAAAAGCAAGTTCACCTAGGCCGGCTACACATGAGGCCCATACAGTGGCATCTCAAGCAGCACTGGAGAATACCAGAGTCACTAGAAAAAGTGATTCCAATTCCCAGATCCTTGTACCCTCATTTACAGTGGTGGCTACAGGAAGACAATGTTCTCACAGGCCAACCATTACACCCAATAAAGCATGCTCTGCAAATCTTTACAGACGCATCGAAAGAAGGGTGGGGCGCTCACTTAAACGAATTCACTGCCAGAGGGACTTGGTCACTGCCAGAAAGCAAGCTGCATATAAATTATTTAGAACACAAGGCAGTGTTTCTTGCCTTAAAAGAGTTTCAAAACCTCTGTGCAAACAAGATAGTACTTGTGGCAACCGACAACACTACAGTGATGTTGTATATAAACAAGGAAGGAGGTATGAGGTCGGGCACACTCTGTGCCCTACTATGGAGAATCTTGACCTGGTGTACCAGACATCAAGTAACTCTAAAAGCCCGACATATCCCCGGGCGGCTGAATGTGGTAGCAGACAAGCTATCCAGACTGGGCCAGACCATTCAAACAGAATGGTCCCTCCTTCCCGAGGTTTTCCAAGCAGCTGGCACCAACCTCAGATAGATCTATTTGCCACGAGGTTCAACAACAAGTTACCTCAGTTCGTGTCGCCAGTACCAGACTCCTTGGCAGTAGCAGTGGATGCACTCAGTCTGCCATGGGAGAATCTGGACACATACGCCTTCCCACCAGCGGCCATCTTGGGCAAAGTGGTGGAGAGGTTACAGGACTCACCTTGCAAGAGAATCATTCTGATTGCTCCGGGGTGGCCCAACATGCCTTGGTTTTGGGATCTAGTGACCATGTCCAGTCAGATCCCACTGAGCCTGCCCAACCTGTTGACACAACCTTTCAATCAGATCCCTCACAGAAATCTGACAAACCTAAATCTCCATGCGTGGCTCCTAGAGCCACAGCAATCAAGGAGCAGGGCTTCTCTGAAGCAGTGGCAACAAGGATTGAGGCTCCTCAAAGAGGATCAACCAGATCAGTCTATGAGGCAAAGTGGGCCATTTTTACAAAGTGGTGCATCACTAATCAGGTGGACTTCAGGACACCCCCTGTAAAGTCAGTTGCTGATTTCCTTATGTACCTTTTTGAGGACAGGAAGTTACAGCCCAGCACCATTGATGGATACAGGTCCGCCGTTGCTGATAAACTGGGAAACTCATCCCTCAACATCAGCAAAGATGAAAATCTCACTCGCCTCTTGGATAGTTTCCAAAGAGACAGACCCAAGGGTAGAAGGGGTATCCCTTCCTGGAACCTATCTTTGGTTTTACACCAGCTGACCAAGGCCCCCTTTGAACCAATCAAGGAAGCTTCCTTGAAGTATTTGACCTTCAAGACTGTTTTCCTATTAGCCCTGGGTTCAGGCAAACACAGAAGTGAGATTCAGGCCTGGCAACACAGAAATATCAGGCACCAATCTGACTGGTCAAAGGTGTCCCTGTACCCATCTCCCAGCTTTCTTTCCAAGAACCAGCTGGCCAAGGAGGGTCCAGATTGTGTGGCCCCAGTGGTGATACCAGCCCTGGCCCCAACTCTGGATAGATCCCTCAAGTCTGATAGGTCACTCTGTCCAGTCAGAGTCTTGCGTTACTACTTGGACAGGACCTCAGACATCAGGCAGAATAAGGAGTTGGTCTTTGTCTCCTTCAAGAAAGGTTTCGACAAGGATATCTCACCTGCCACTATCTCCTCATGGATCAAGCAGACTGTGATCCTATGCTATGAGCTTTCAGACCAGGAGGCCCACACCTTGCATCAGGTCAAAGCCCATGATGTCAGGGCCTTTGCTGCTTCTAAGGCATTCCAGTCTGGAATTTCCTTGGAACAGATCTTGTCAGCCTGTCATTGGAAGTCACATAATACCTTCACACAATTTTATCTGAAGGATGTGGCTTGGGCTGACTCTGAGCTCCATCACCTGGGACCTGTAGTGGCTGCTCAGCAGATCCACAAATAACCCAGGGAGGGAGGAGATTCTGTAAATATGTAAATAGTGTACATACATAAAAAAAAAACTGTGCTTTGCTTCCTTCGGGAAGTTTATTTCTTCTTATTATGGGACTGAACTCAGCCCTCTCTTCCCCTACCTCAGAGCAGGTCTGTTAAAAAAGGGGGGGTAAATTGGTTGACCGGATTCCGGTAACCTACTGTAGCCTTAAGGGTTCTTGACCTCAAGGTCGACCCAGGCCTGAAAGGAAATTTTGTTAGGTCTGTTATGAGTTCACCTAAGTCCCTAGTAGCTTACCCGCCGAGCAGGTGGTAGTTATTCAGCATTTGTCCATTGGATAGGATGTATTAACGCAATAAAATTGCAAATTTAATAAGTAAATAAAATTTTTATAAGTTAATACCCTATTCAATGGACACACAAGACCCTCCCACCGACCCCGCTATCAGCTTACTAGGGATCTAATAGGTTTAGACAACGAAAAAGATGCTATGACGTCACGCTGTCTATACAGGAAGGGGGTTTGACACGCCATCTGGCGAGTGCACTAGTACTAGGGACCGGCTAGCCGGTGGAAACACAGGACGTCTTTTTCTGACGTTTGGCGGGCCGGTCTGCGCCGACCGGAATAGAATTTGTCCAATGGATAGGGTATTAACTTATGAAAATTTAATTTACTTATTAAATTTGCAATTTTGTCATTTTGGTAATATGGCTTCTCAGTCCATTTTCAGTCCTTTGGCCTTTTTTGTGCCTAAGGCTCAGCCTTGTCAGGCTGCTTTTTGGTGCTGGAATTACCTTCTCAAGATCATTTTTGTTCAGGGCCCTTCTTAAGATGAAGTTCTTATCAGTTGATTCTAACTGATTTTACTTTTTTAAACACAGCTCCATTCATTTTCTAATTCTAGGAAAGTTTTTGTTTGGGGCTTGGTGAAAATCTTCTGTTATTCAACAACTTTTTATTGCATTTTTATTGCATTTACTAATTGGCACATCTCCCTTTTGGGTATGTTGGGGTCCATCTGTCTTTAGTTAACCTTCAGACAGACTACAGGGACCTTATTCCAACATTTTTTGTGCCAGTCTGTTGGACTATATGGATGCTTCAGACTTTGTCCCTCAATCTTCATAGGAGATTTTAGGCCTCCTGTCCAACAGATTTAGGGTATGATATTTGACTGCTCTTTCTTTTCGATCAGTTTCAATTTTCTCCCATAAGTTACCCACTTTTTCCTGGCCCAGAACTTCCTTCATGATGTCAGAATTTTTATTTTCTGTCACTCATGATTTTTGGGATCTTTCTAAGTTGAGAAGTTGGGTATTTACCCATATTTTCCTTCTAAGACTTAGTTCTGTCAGGTATGAACCCTCTTCAGGGGTTTTTGGGTTGACTTAATCAGGTTTCCGGACCTGGGATCTAGCCTGGTGGGGTTTTTCAATACCTTTTCTTTCCTAGGCAAATGTTATCTGACATTAGGAGAGATCTGGGATGGACCTAATGGTCCTTAAGACTCGGGTTTTTTCCTTGAGTCCTGTTTGGTTGATCACTTAGTCAAGTTAATTGACCAGACAGTTGTTCTCAGTGGTCTTTTTCAGCCACCATGCTTGCGACATCTTTTCAATGGATCTATCATCTCCATTTCAGCTGCTTGATCTATGGCCTTTTTCAGCCATTAGTTCTCTTTGCATTTTGTTTGGAGAGGTTTCTTTATCCATTTTCCTAACTTGTGCCTTGTCACTTGGTAGGGTAAATTGGGCCTTTTTTTGTTGGTCTTACACTGTTTTTGTGGTGTCTCTCTTGAGAGACTTCTTTTTCTCACATATAACAGCAGAAGCTTTTCATGTTGCCCTTACTAAAGGTGCCTCCTTTAAGCTTTCTGCTTTAGCCTCTTGAGGCACACCAATGAAGGCCTTGCTCCGCCACTAGGGCGTCTTCTCTTTAACTTATTGCTTAAGGGATGTGGTTCTTTTCCAGGTTCCAACATTCTGATGGTGGAATGCCTTCCAGAGGCAGAGGCTCAGCCTCCACCTCTAAAATGCTGCCCTTCAGGAGATAAGACTGGTTTGTTTCATGTAAACTTTCACTCTTACTTCCAGATCCCTCCACTTGCCAGTGGGAGGTCAACTGATTTCTTTCATTTCATTTGAAAGTTTGGGTGACAGCCTTTCTTCTTCCAGAAATCTGGAACTTGGTTTTCACCTTCCAGTGGTCTCTCAGATTCCACTTTCCTGATTTCATCTTCTTCAGCTTTTTTGCTTTTCCTCAGAAGTATGCTGTTCTTTGTCAATCAGACTCGCACTTGCTGTTCATAGGAGCATTTCAAGTGCCTGGGCTCCCTTTTACCTGATTTTCTAAGGTCATTTTTTCTTGACAAAGAGATAGAAGACTGGAAACCAGCATTAGTTCTAGATCTTTCCCTAGATTTGGATCGTTTCCTGGTTTTGCAAACTATCAGGATGGAAGCTTATCAGTTGATCATTTTCTTCCTTCTAATTGGCCAGTGGACCACTTCTCTTCCTCAATTTGCCTCCTTTCTCTCCTTTGGCTCCTTTGGTTCACTCTTGCTCAGAGCTTGCTCTTGGGCAGGGTATACTAGATTGTGGCAATGCCTTTAGGCCTAGCCAATAGCCTTTCAGGATTTACTTCCTCAATTGAGGAAGTAAGAACAGTTGGCTTTGAGGTTGGGCATCTCAGTGCACATGTGACTACAAATGTCAATTGTCAGAGGCTCATTTGGCAACTCTCTTAGAGTTGACTATTAACTTGGAGTGGTTCTTAGCAGAAAGTATTTAGATCTGTTCCTACAACATGTTTCCTTCCTGGGCCAGGTTCTTAACCCGTCTAAAGGTGTTCCTCACAGGGACAAGGTTCTGTCTATTCAGCAGCTCATCCTTTCTCTTCCTTAAAACACCTTTAAATTTCCTCTCCAACTTGGCACCTTTAATTCTCCCCGCTTCCACCTGGTAGCCACTTTTTCAAGGTTGCCTGCACATGACACTTCTGCAGTGTTAGCTCAGGACACTTTGATTTTCCTTCTCAACGTTATTTTGCATTTTCCATTCTTTGATCCTTCTATGAAGGTTCATTTAAGATGGTTCTTTCCTGGGAACTATGTCATTGCATACCTCCCTTTAATTCCCCAGTTTTTACGTCTACTTACATGGATGTTTCACTTCAAGGTTTGGGAGCTCTTTGTGCTCTTTTGACCACCTAACGTCCATCTTTGATGTAGCAGTCCAGTCTGTTCATCAGTTCTAGTGTTCAAAGTGGGCCTTTTGCTCAGACATTTGTTCCTCTTCTATCCTTTCATCAAAGGATCATCCTTACAGCCTCAGACAACACAGATGTCTTGTTCTCAAGACATTTGTTCTTCGCTTGTCCTTTCTGCAAGGGACACTTCAGATAGTCTCAGGCATCAATGTTGTCTGTGCTTTCTTTTTATATCAAGAGAGCTTCTACTCTTGGGACATATGTTTCTATTTTTTTGGCACCTGTTTGCCAGTATTTTTAAGAAGAACAAGTCTGTTCTTACACCTACTCATGTTCCAGGGACATGAATCCTTGACAGACCATCTCTGGAGGTCTTATCTGACCTTTCATATAAAGTGGTCTCTCAATTCTTGGATCTTCAGGTGGCAGTCTCAGACTTCTCAATTGATTTAGATCTCTTTGCCATGTGATTCAGTCACAAGCTTTTCTTGCATGTGCCTCCTGTGCTAGATCCTTAGGCTCTGGCAACAGATGCCCTGGAGTTTTTTTTTTTTGGTCCAGAGTACTTGTTTGTAATCCTGTTGTAAAGCATTATCATGGAGATGGAAGAGCCCTACAAGTAACACCACAACATCCAGGGTAACGTCAGGATTCTACATCAGGAATTGAGCAAAGGGCAGTCGCTGGACAAAGCATGTCTGGCTCTTACTGAAGACATGTTTTACATGTTACATCTTGTAACCTGAACGTCACATTTTAAACACATTCTGTCATCTAAGGTACCTCTGCAGATAACTTGAAATTTAAGTAGAGGTCTATAATGACCTTAGAGTTAGGAATGTTGATGACTACCATTTTGATATAAGTAAGTAAAAGCTTGAGAAAAAACTTAGAATCCAAGTTAGGAACAGTCTAAGTATTGTTGAAGAATATGGCCCCAGTTCATTAGTTCTGGAGTAATCTAAACACCAAAAACAGATAAATAGACAAACGACACACAAACGACACACAAATTCCTTATTTTTATTTTACCAAACTGTTTATTTCCTTCACATCAATTTTACAGAGAGGACAGAAAGACGGTATAAAACTGATTATGGTAACCCTTTCCTATCATCGAGCATTAAATGTACATTTTATTGCGTTAATACATCCTATCCAATGGACAATATGCTAAACCGGTCGCCGCAGACCGGCCCGCCGAACGTCAGAAAAAGACGTCCTGTGTCTCCACCGGCTGGCCGGTCCGTAGTACTGTGCACTCCCCAGATGGTGCCTCGTACTTCCTTCCTGTCTAGACAACCTGACGTCATAGCATCTTTTTCGTTTGGCGCGTGTACTGTGCAGACGTGTTTTCAACAATCTCCAGATATTTTAAGGAAAAGTGTGCATTATGATGGATTTTTTCACCTGAATTGCAAATATTTTAGTTTAGAAGTGTTATCTACATCTGAAGCACGGATATACATTATTAAATCTGCTGGAAACGCTCCCTAGCTGACTCAATTTAGTGTTGATGATAGGGCAGTTACGACGCGAAATATAAAGGCAGCCATTTTATTACGCTACAATAGCTTACCATGTGGGACTTAATGCTGTTCTCGGGTTGCCACACCCGGGGCCAATGTCTTAGAAAAAAAGACAGTTCTTGTTAGCCACCGGATACACTGCTAGTTGTCGTCACGTGATAACCTCTGACCTCTCGCCCTACTTTCTCGTTGGCCACGCGAATTACAATGCTTTATTTTACAAGGAATATTATTGCATTTTTACAAGGATATACTTGTCGTTGGATCTGGAAACTACACCAGTTTCCTTATTTTATTGCATAAAATCACAATTCGATGTCTTTTCATAGTTCAGATAAGTATCTTTACTTTATTATCTCCCGCCGGGCTTTAGCCCGGGAGGGAGATTATGAAATGATGTCTGTGTGTGCGTGCGTGCGTGCGTTAGTTAGTCACACAGATTTCTCCAAAACTACTACAGCTACAGATTTTTTGTAAATTAATTGTCCCAATGAATTTTCATGCCCTTGAAAAAAATTTTGGTTTTATTGACTTAGGCCTAAAGATAAGTGAGTAATAGCAATCTTAGCTACTTTGAGTAAAGGGCTCATAACTCAAAAACTATTGCAGTAACAACTTTTTCTTCAAATATGTTGTTCAGCTACTTTGTCCTTAGCTATAAGATGATACATAGTTTGGGGTCCCATTGCATGCCATAAGTGAGTAATAGCTATTTTCTCATTTGTAGCTAAATAACAGAAGAAGTAAATGTCAAATATCTTCAAAAGTATTGAAGTTAGGGAAATCTTTTCAAATATGTTGTCCATCTACTTTTTGGTAAGCTATAACATAGTAAAGTTTCAGACCTGTTGCACCTTGGATAGCTGAGTAATAGCTACTTTGAAATTCTGACTGTTGAGTAAAGCTATTGTAACTAAAAAAGTATTGCAGTTAGAGTGTTTTCCTAAAATATGTTGTTCAGCTACTTTGTTCTTAGCTATAAGATGGTACATAGTTTGGGGTTCTATTGCTTGCCATAAGTGAGTAATAGCTATTTCCTTATTTGTAGCTAAATAACAGAAGAAGTAAATGTCAAATATCTTCAAAAATATTAAAGTTAGGGAAATCTTTTCCAATATGTTGTCCATCTACTTTTTGGTAAGCTATGACATAGTAAAGTTTCAGACCTGTTGCACCTTGGATAGCTGAGTAATAGCTACTTTGAAATTCTGACTGTTGAGTAAAGCTATTGTAACTAAAAAAGTATTGCAGTTAGAGTGTTTTCCTAAAATATGTTGTTCAGCTACTTTGTTCTTAGCTATAAGATGGTACATAGTTTGGGGTTCTGATGCTTGCCATAAGTGAGTAATAGCTATTTCCTCATTTGTAGCTAAATAACAGAAGAAGTAAATGTCAAATATCTTCAAAAGTATTAAAGTTAGGGAAATCTTTTCAAATATGTTGTCCATCTACTTTTTGGTAAGCTATGACATAGTAAAGTTTCAGACCTGTTGCACCTTGGATAGCTGAGTAATAGCTACTTTGAAATTCTGACTGTTGAGTAAAGCCATTGTAACTCCAAAACTATTGCAGTTGGAGTATTTTCCTAAAATATGTTGTTCAGCTATTTTGTTCTTAGCTATAAGATGGTACATACTTTGGGGTTCTATTGCTTGCCATAAGTGAGTAATAGCTATTTTCTCATTTGTAGCTAAATAACAGAAGAAGTAAATGTCAAATATCTTCAAAAGTATTGAAGTTAGGGAAATCTTTTCAAATATGTTGTCCATCTACTTTTTGGTAAGCTATAACATAGTAAAGTTTCAGACCTGTTGCACCTTGGATAGCTGAGTTATAGCTACTTTGAAATTCTGACTGTTGAGTAAAGCCATTGTAACTCCAAAACTATTGCAGTTACAGTATTTTCCTAAAATATGTTGTTCAGCTACTTTGTCCTTAGCTATAAGATGGTACATAGTTTGGGGTTCTATTGCATGCCATAAGTGAGTAATAGCTATTTTGTTATTTGTAGCAAAATCATGACATAAGTAAATGTCAAATATCTTCAAAAGTATTAAAGTTAGGGAATTCTTTTCAAATATGTTATCCATCTACTTTTTCATAAGCTATCACATAGTAAAGTTTCAGATCTGTTGCACATTGGATAGCTGAGTAATAGCTACTTTGAAATTCTACAGTTGAGTAAATCCATTGTAACTCCAAAACTATTGCAGTTACAATATTTTCGTAAAATATGTTGTTCACCTACTTTGTCCTTAGCTATAAGCTGGCATGTAGTTTGGGGTTCTATTGCATGCCATAAGTGAGTAATAGCTATTTTCTTATTAGTAGCAAAATAATGACATAAGTAAATGTCAAATATCTTCAGAAGTATTAAAGTTACGGAATTCTTTTCAAATATGTCATTCATCTACTTTTTTGTAAGCTATCACATAGTAAAGTTTCAGACCTGTTGCACATTGCATAGCTAAGTAATAGCTACTTTGAAATTGTGACTGTTGAGTAAATCCATTGTAACTCCAAAACTATTGCAGTTACAGCTTTTTCTTCAAATATGTTGTTCAGCTACTTTGTCCTTAACTATAAGATGGTATATATTTTGGGGTTGTATTGCATGCCATAAGTGAGTAATAGCTATTTTCTTATTTGTAGCAAAATAACGACATAAGTAAATGTCAAATATCTTAAAAAGTATTAAAGTTAGGGAAATATTTTCAAATATGTTATTCATCTAGTTTTTGATAACCTATCGCATAGTAAAGTTTCAGACCTGTTGCACATTGGATAGCCGAGTAATACCTACTTTGAAATTGTGACTGTAGGGTAAATGCATATAGTTTGGGGTTCTATTGCATGCCATAAGTGAGTAATAGCTATTTTCTGATTTGTGGCAAAATAATGACATAATTTTTCTCAAATAACTGCTTCATCTACTTTTGGGAGAGCTTTCACATGGTGAAATTTCAGACCCATAGCTAATTACTCACCTACTCAAAATGAGTAAATGTGAATTATCTGTAAAAGTATTGCAGATATCCAATTTTTCTCAAATAACTCATTCACCTACTTTTGGGAGAGCTTTTACTTGGTTAGGATTCAGACCCGTAGCTAATTATTCACCTACTCAAAATGAGTAAATGCTAATTATCTCTAAAAGTATAGTGGATATCCAATTTTTATCAAATTACTCGTTCATCTACTTTTGGGAGAGCTTTCACATGGTGAAGTTCCAGACCCGTAGCTAATTACTCACCTACTCAAAATGAGTAAATGTGAATTATCTCTAAAAGTATTGCAGATATCCAATTTTTCTCAAATAACTCATTCACCTACTTTTGGGAGAGCTTTTACTTGGTGAGGTTTCAGACCCGTAGCTAATTATTCACCTACTCAAAATGAGTAAATGTGAATTATCTCTAAAAGTATTGCGGATATCCAATTTTTATCAAATAACTCATTCATCTACTTTTGGGAGGGCTTTCACATGGTGAAGTTCCAGACCCGTAGCTAATTACCCACCTACTCAAAATGAGTAAATGTGAATTATCCCTAAAAGTATTGGGGATATCCAATTTTTCTTAAATAACTCATTCACCTACTTTTGGAAGAGCTTTCACTTGGTGAAGTTTCAGACCCGTAGCTAATTATTCACCTACTCAAAATGAGTAAATGCTAATTATCTCTAAAAGTATTGTGGATATCCAATTTTTATCAAATTACTCGTTCATCTACTTTTGGGAGAGCTTTCACATGGTGAAGTTCCAGACCCGTAGCTAATTACTCACCTACTCAAAATGAGTAAATGTGAATTATCTGTAAAAGTATTGCAGATAGCCAATTTTTCTCAAATAACTCATTCACCTACTTTTGGGAGAGCTTTTACTTGGTGAGGTTTCAGACCCGTAGCTAATTATTCACCTACTCAAAATGAGTAAATGCTAATTATCTCTAAAAGTATTGTGGATATCCAATTTTTATCAAATTACTCATTCATCTACTTTTGGGAGAGCTTTCACATGGTGAAGTTCCAGACCCGTAGCTAATTACTCACCTACTCAAAATGAGTAAATGTGAATTATCTGTAAAAGTATTGCAGATATCCAATTTTTCTCAAATAACTCATTCACCTACTTTTGGGAGAGCTTTTACTTGGTGAGGATTCAGACCCGTAGCTAATTATTCACCTACTCAAAATGAGTAAATGTGAATTATCTCTAAAAGTATTGCGGATATCCAATTTTTATCAAATAACTCATTCATCTACTTTTGGGAGAGCTTTCACATGGTGAAGTTCCAGACCCGTAGCTAATTACTCACCTACTGAAAATGAGTAAATGTGAATTATCTCTAAAAGTATTGCAGATAGCCAAATTTTATCAAATAACTCATTCACCTACTTTTGGGAGAGCTTTCACTTGGTGAATTTTCAGAGCCGTAGCTAATTATTCACGTACTCAAAAGAATCGGATGCATTATTTCCAACTTCTATCCATCCGAATATGATTTGATACTCGGATTTTCGTTGCATCTAGTCCATCAGATCAGATATCAGATCCGAGGCTATTTTAAATTCCAATGCTTGGATGATCTAATCTTAAATCCGATGCTCGGATGATTGTATGTAGATCTAATCCTCGGATGATCGGATCTTAAATCTGATGTTCAGATGATGGTTCCAGATCAGAACTCTGAACAATCCTAACACACACTTGGACTATATTTCACCAGCCTGGCAGTAAATATCACTTATTGGAGGCTTAGGTCCAAGTCCAAAGCCCAAGAGGGCTTCTAAACAAGGTCCTTCATTCAGTCCTGACTCTGTATTTTAGGGAAGTAGGTTGCCTGACTTCACCCTATCCATTTTTGGAGGACATTGACATTTAGGCAGTTTTGAACCTCCCTGCCCCCAGGGACTTTATGCCTTGATTCCCCTCAGTCTGGACTCTGAATGATTTACTAGGCCAACAGGAAGTTGGGCTGTTATTTTCCCTTAAACTGGAACAACCTTGTTTTGAACACAAGTTTTCAAATCTGTATCTCCCTAGGGGCCTCCTTGGGTAAGCCCCTCCTCCCTTCTGGTCAGCTAGAGTTGAGCTTTAGGCTGCTCTCCACTAGGTTCTCCTCAATATAACCTGGTTATGGATATATGACAGTAGCAAGGCTACCTCCAGACAGGTCAAACTCAATTTCATGGTGCATATAAGTAGTCAGAAGGGGTATGGTAAATTCAGGTGAGATACTGGATCTTTAGATCTTAAAGTTTCCATTCACACTACTTTAGGAGGGACAGGAGTCCCTCATCAAAGCACCTGTAATAACACTTAGGGTTTAGGCCCTATTAATCAACCCTTTCCAATTCCCCACATCTAGAGGCTCCTACAGGAACCACCCCAATGGGGGTCATTCCATCCCTAGCAGTATCCATCGTTTTCCCCAGGCAGGGGGAAATCGAGTAGCCGAGGCTCCAAGGTCTTTCGACCCACTCCAGGGGACGAGGGCATAAAAACCCTTCCCCCCCCACTGACTCCTCCAGCCTCACTCAGTCCACCAGTAGGAGTTCTCCGTTCTTTCAGATAAGACTGGCAAACAAATCCTGTCATTCTTTTCAATCCAAGTCCAGTCAGACTCCTGACCCGGTCAGAATACAAGGCCCTTCAAAGACCAAGTCCTGGCCTCTGTATCCAGTCTCTTCTGTCAAAGAACGCAATAGAAAGGGTGGAAAATGTAAAATCTCTCGGGTTTTACAGTCGCCTGTTCCTAGTACCAAGCCTCACCTAAGGTGGAGGCCAGTCATAGACCTAAACAGGCTCAACACTTTTCTACACGTAGAAAAGTTCAAAATGGAAACTCCAGAGTTCATCAGGACCTCCCTGATTCCAGGGGAGTGGGTATCGTCGATAGATCTGTCGGACACTTACCTACACATCCCCATCCCTCCAAACTCAAGGAAATACCTAAGGATTTGCTACAAGTCACAGGTGTTCCAATTCACCTCCCTCCCATTCGGACTAGCCACAGCCCCCCAGGTCTTTACAATGATCGTAAAGGAAGTGAAACTAATGGCCCTCTCAAGAGGACTCAGAATTCACCAACACCTGGACGACTGGCTGATCAGGTCCCAGTCTCAGGAGGAAGCCCAAGTGAACACACAGGCAGTGGTAGACCTAACTCAGTCCTTGGGGTGGATAATAAATCAAAAAAAAAAAAAAAATCAGAACTGAAACCTATTCAGGTGTTTTTCGTTCATGGTCTACGAATACCACCTAGATTCAGCCCTTGTAAAACCCACTCAAGAGAGATGGCTCAAACTTCAGGATTTGATCCTACTACTCAAGTCAAAACGTGTTTTGACTGCAAGATGTTTGATGTCTCTAATTAGGTTGCTAACCTCAACGGAGAAAATGGTCCCGGAGGGACGCCTTCACATCAGGCCCTTTTCAGTTTCATCTCAAGGAGCACTGGAGATATCCTCAGTCGCTGGACAACCTCCTTCCTTGGACAGAAGCCATTGCAGCCCACCTAGATTGGTGGCAAAATCCCTCAAACGTGATGAAGACCTTCATCCCAAAACTACAGTATCCAACTCTTTACCGACGCCTCAAACGAAGGTTGGGGCGCTCACTTAGACCAAAATTCCACAAAGGGTCTGTGGTCAGATCGGGAAAAAAGGCTACACATATATGTCCTAGAATTGAAGGCGGTCTCCCTGGCCCTTCGAGACTTCAAGGACCAGTGCCAGAATCAAACAGTGTTAGTTGCGACGAACAACTCAACAGTGGTAGCCTACATCAACAACAAGGAGGAACACACTCAGCAGAGATGTGTGCTCTCCTGTGGAAGATCATGACCTGGGTCCATCACTACCTCATAACATTGAAAGCCAGGCACGTTCTAGGGTGCCTGAATGTGATGGCCGACCTACTGTCCAGGTCCAACCAAGTGCAGTCAACAGAATGGTCTCTGCACCCACAGGTGTTCAAACAGATCTGCCAGAAGTGGTTCACACCTCATGTAGACTTATTTGCCACTCACCTGAACCACCAGCTGCCACTGTACGTGTCACCTATCCCAGACCCAAGGGCCTGGGACATAGATGCTCTAAACATAAACTGGACCAACCTCACGGCCTATGCGTACTCTCCTACGGCTCCTTCACAAGGTGATCCAAAAGATCAGGCAATGTTATTGCCTGATCATCGTAATAGCCCCAGGCTGTCCAGGGATGCCCTGGTTTTGGGACCCAGTGCAGCTCTCAACAGAGATCCCACTACAACTCCCAGTGTCAACGACCCTACTCAAACAGTCCCACAGGTATGTGTTCCACAACAACCCCCAGCACCTGAACCTCCACGCCTGGTGTCTAGGAGCAGACAACTCCAAGAACAAGGCTTCTCTGTGGAGGTGGCAGACAGAATTGCTGCCCCTCAGCGGTCTTCAACAAGGACCATCTACAAATCAAAGTGGGCCCTATCTGAAAAATGGTGCAGAGAAAATTCGGTGGATTTCTTCACTCCATCTGTGAAACAATCTCAGATTTTTTCATGTACCTGTACCAAGACCTAAACAGGCGCCCCTCGACCTTTGATGGTTACAGGACTGCAATCGTTGACACTTTGGGCCCAACGGCCCAACATGTTGCACACAATGCAGACCTTCATAGGTTACTCTCCAGTTTTCACAGGGATCGTCCCAAAAGTTCCAGAAATTTGCCCAAGTGGAACCTTTCTGTTGTCCTCAACGAGCTCACAAAAGCACCATTTGAGCCCATCAAAGACACAGACCTCAAACATCTTACTCTAAAAACTGCTTTCTTGCTAGCTTTGGCCTCCGGCAAGCGCCGCAGCGAAATCCATGCCTGGGTCGCAAACAAGTATCTAATCTAGGCCAATGGGAAAAGGTTGCCTTGTTCCCTTCTTCTGATTTCATAGCCAAAAACCAACTAGCAAGAGAAGGTTCTCAAAGTGTATCTCCGGTGACTATTCCTGCTTTGACTACCATTGTAGATAGACAATTTAAAGAAGACAGGACCCTGTGTCCCGTGCGGGCCCTGAGGTTTTATTTGGACCGAACAAAGACCTGAGAGGGTCTCGTTCTCTCCTTTTCATCTCCTTTAAGAAAGGACATACCTCAGACATCAGACCCGCTACCCTCTCTTCATGGTTGAAACAGACCATCCTACTTTGTTACAAACAAGCAGATCAACAAGCCTTGGACTTGGTCCAAGTCAAAGCGCATGACATCTGGGCCTTCGCGGCCTCTAAGGCCCTTTACGGTGGGGTATCGGTGGACCAAATCATGCAAGCCTGTCACTGGAAAGCTCACAACACATTTACAAATTTTTACCTAAAAGACCTTACTTGGTCGGACACCGACAACAATATGTATCTGGGACCCGTAGTGGTGGCACAACAAGTCCTAGATCCTTCCCCTCAGACCAGTTGTCCTCGGAAAGAAAAAGGGGGGGGGGGCACATCCGCTACAACCAAGTCTTCAGGAGTCTCTCCCAGGATCTAGGTATTCCTTTACCTTCAAGATGTTACGGGTAAGGTCATTTTTGTTTTTCAGTTATCAAGTAACTTCTATTAAGGACTTATTTAGTTGTCATTAATCTCATATTCAGGTTGCAAAAATTTATGAGATGTCCAACCATGGGTTGGTCAGTCACTAGTGAAGGGCCCTCAGGGACCCTTAGACCTCGAAGTGAGCACTGCTGCACTTCCATCCTACAATCAAACATCTAGAAAGTTTCAGCACTGTCTCTCACTTTATTTAGGTTTTTGGCTCGTTACAGGCCCGATCTTCGGGATCGGGGCACTGTAAATGGGACTCAGACTGGTATTTCTGGCACTATTCTATACATATTAATTCAAAATCTTAGAAAAAATGACATATCTTCCAGTCTCAGCTGTAATCCCGCCACCGGGCGGTTGAATTCAGCATTAAGTCCCACATGGTAAGCTATTGTAGCGTAATAAAATTGTAAATTTTAATTACTTAAATGTAGCTTTTATAAGCTACAAGCTTACCATGTGGGACTTAAAGAGTCCCACCCTGCCTCCCCGCTGTTTACAGCTGAGGGGTAGGTTTTAGAAAATTTCAACGAGAAAGTAGGGCGAGAGGTCAGAGGTTATCACGTGACGACAACTAGCAGTGTATCCGGTGGCTAACAAGAACTGTCTTTTTTTCTAAGACGTTGGCCCCGGGTGTGGCAACCCGAGAACAGCATTAAGTCCCACATGGTAAGCTTGTAGCTTATAAAAGCTACATTTAAGTAATTAAAATTTACAATTTTACTAGTTTCCTCCCATTCAACCATTGTGTTGTTAGTAGCAGATCGACAATATTAAAGAAAATAATGGATATACTACTTACAAGGTATTTTTATCCGTGTCTTTTGGTTTGAATGTACCTTCAGCTACAATCACCATAGAAACGTCTTTTCTAGTACTGCAATAGAAATCACGGGGAACTTCAGTCTACGTAGTTTTGAACACTGTAAATAGAAGAATTCCCCAAGCAAGAGATGCATTCTTCAGATTCTTCAGAACTTCATATCTGCGACATAGAAGGAATTTCACTCTCAGTCCCACCCTTGTGGACCATGCACATGTGTCGGTAGTAAGGGCAGTGGATGGCCAGGACACTGGTTTGAGTGCACAGCCGGCTGAGAAGAACTGACATTAGTCGACCGGCAAGCTCCAGTTCAACCGACTTCACAATAGAAGGTGATATCAGTCCCTCCCTTGCAGACTCGGCTTTGTTGTCGGTAGTGGGGGTTGTGGATAGCCAGTTCGCTGGTTTTATTACGAAAGAAAGAATAATTCTCATCTACACATCTACAAAACGCACTGGTCCAGGCTTCTCTGCTTTTATAGCATTAGGCGACCGGCCAGTTCAAAGAACGCGACCTCTGATGTCATATCCAGTCAGCCAATCGCGCGTCCTTCCGACCAATCACGAAGCAGGTCTGTGTTTTCACCGACCAGGAAGGTCGGAAGTGCGTTCTTCAGAACTCACGTCTATTGTGACTACAGTCCCTGCTTTGCAGACCCGGCCTGGTTGTCGGTAGTGGGGTTTTGTGGACTGTCAAGTTGCCGGTAATGCATCACACAAAGAACGCCAATACTGACGTCATCTCCAGTCAGCCAATCCCGTGTCCTTCCGACCAATCACGAAGCAGGTCACGTGTTTTCACCGACCAGGAAGGTTGGAAGTGCGTTCTTCAGAACTCACGTCTACTGTGATTCCAGTCCCTGTCTTGCAGACCCGGCTTCGTTGGTAATGGGGTTTGTGGATGAGCAGAATACTGCGCATTTTATTGCGTTAATACATCCTATCCAATGGACAATTGCTAATCCGGTCGGCGCAGACCGGCCCGCCAAACGCCAGAAAAAGACGTCCGGTGTTGCCACCGGCTGGCCGGTCCGTAGTACTGTGCACTCGGACACAGTAGCACTGTGTACTTCCTTCCTGTCTAGACAACCTGACGTCATAGCATCTTTTTCGTTTGGCGCGTGTACTGTGCAGACGTGTTTTCAACATCTCCAGATATTTTAAGCAAAAGTGTGCATTATGACGGATTTTCAACCTTATATGTGGATATTTTCAGTGTAGAAGTGTTACCTACTGTTCAAGCACGGATATACATTTAGAAATCTGTTGGAAACGCTCCCTAGTTGACTCAATTATTGTTGATGATAGGGCAGTACGTAATCGGCGGGAAATATGAAGGCAGCCATTTTGCTAGTTTCCTCCCATTCAACCATTGTGTTGTTAGGGGCAGATCGATTTTATTGAGGAATTATGGATATACTACTTACAGGTATTTTTATCCGGGTCCTTTGTTTTGAATGTACCATCTATAACCTTCCAGCTACAGTCACCATAGAAACGTCTTAGAAATCACGGAAACCTCAGTCTACGTAGTTTTGAGCACTGTAAATAAAAGGGATTCCTCATGGAAGGTGCATTCTTCATCAGAGCGCACTGGTACAGACTTCTCTGCTGTAAGGCATCAGTCACACCAGCCAGCTCGAGTATATAGTGTTTTTTTCATCAGAAGCAAGAGATGAATTCTGCAGATTTCTTCAGAACACTCTCAGTCCCACCCTTATGGACCCGGCACTTGTGTCAGTAGTAAGGGCAGTGGATGGCCAGGAAACTGGTTTGAGTGTACAGCCGGCTGAGAAGATGAACCGACTTCAGACCGGCCAGGAATATCATCTTCAGAGTGCACTGGCCCAGGCTTCTCTGCTTTTAAAGCAACAGCCGGCCGGCCAGCTAAAAGAATGCGACCTCTGACGTCATATCCAGTCAGCCAATCGCGTGTCTTCACGAAACTGGTCACGTGTTTTCACCGACCAGTCACGAAGTTTATCACGTGATTCACCGAACAAGAAGGTCGGAAGTACATTCTTTGCACTCACGTCTACTGTGATTCCAGTTTTAGTTCCTGTAATCCACCTCCAGCGTACTGATACAGACTTCTCTGCTACAGACATCAGTCGACCAGTAAGCTTACGTTTACTGTGATATAAGGAAAGAACACGTCTAGTGAGGGCATATCTCCGAAGTTGGTCACGTGATTCACCGACCAGGTCACGAAGCTGATCGTCATCTCTAATCAGCCAATCACATTGTCCCTACGACCAGCAAGCTGGTGACGTGATACACCGACCAACATTTGTTTCTAAATATAGCTCACAAGGGCTTTCCCAGCAACTGTCAAATCTACAATTAAGACGTGCGTTCAAAGAAATACTTTTATTAATGGAGGAAACCTACAGCCAGCTGAATTCAACACAAAATATAGTTGTAAAATTGCTTTAGCAATGGGTTACAGAATGCACCGACTACACAGCCTTATACCCTTGCCTCAACAACTAGTTACAGAGTGTACCGACCTGTACCGGCTACACTGCCTTATACCCTTGCCTCAACAACTGTTTACAGAGTCTACCGACCTGTACTGGCTACACAGCCTTGTACACTTGCTGCAACAACTGGTTACAGAGTGTACCGGCCGGTACCGGCTATACAGCCTTGTACACTTGCTTTAGCAATTGGCTACATATGGCTTCAACCTACCGGTTACAAGTCTACCGGCAGGGTACTGGCTACATAGTCCTTACTGTACAGTTTTTCACCCAACTGGTTACATAAACTGACTAAATATAGACCAGTGGCTGTCTAAATTCGTTGCTGACCCCAGCCTGCCAGTTTTTTGCCAGTTACAGTTTTTTTTTTATTACTGGCTACAACTGGTTACAGAGTGTACCGGCTGGTACTGGCTACACAGCCGTGTACACTTGCCTCAACAACTGGTTTACAGGTTACAGAGTGTACCGGCTGGTACTGGCTACACAGCCTAGTACACTTGCTTCAACAACTGATTACAAGGTGTACCGGCTGGTACTGGCTACACAGTCTAGTACACTTGCTTCAACAACTGGTTACAGAGTGTACCGACTGGTATTGGCTACACAGCCTAGTACACTTGCTTCAACCTACAGGTTACAAGTCTACTAACAGGGTGCTGGCTACACAGTCCTTACTGAATAATGCTGCGAGCCAACTGATTACGAAAAAAAAAAAAAAAAAAAAAAAAAGGCTGGCTAAATATAGACCAGTAGCTGTCAAAATTGATTGGTGACCCCAGACTGCCAGTTACAGAGAATTGCTGGTTACAGCTAAGTACCGGGTATGGAGTCCTGGTACCGGACAGAGTTGCCTAAGGTTAATTTGGTTACAGAGAATTTTAGACCGGTCAATGGTCTTGGTGATGTGACAGTGTCCCAACCTACTGCCAGGCAACCTTCCCTTATCACATCTCTCAACAATCTGTTATCAGTGCTGGACTTGGCTGGAGAGATAATAAATTTTGTCATCAGGTCCAGCCAGGGGTCAGACATCTCACGAATAACAATTGCTCTGTAAATGCTGCACCTTGCAGGCTGCTGGCCCGGGGCGAAGAGTCTATTAATATGAAAAGTTGTGTCAGCCCCACCAGACCACAATAAGAACAGAGAGACTGTTAACCTGGATCATTGTCACCAGACCGGACCAGTGTCCGGAGGGACAGAAAATGTTTTTCAAAATACCAAATGTCCCAAATGTGGCACACAATCTGCCTGTAGGGTCCAGACTAAGCCCTTTTTCGGGAACTTAGGAAGCCTCGGGGGCTGGACCCTAGGTATTATAAATGTTCAAGGAGGGATACCTACTCCCATATACTTATACAAGGACAATCCAGGTAATCCCTGCTATTCGGTTTCTCCACAGCACCTTTGGAGTTCACTGTGATACCAAAGGAGGTGAAATTTGTGACCATACACAAGGACTTAAGAAGCCACCAGTACCTAGACGACTGGTTGGTGAGAGCCAGATTCCAGGCTTGTCTCCAACATACACAGGAACTAGTAAATAATGTGTCAGCAACTGGGTTGGCTGATGAACTTACAGAAATCAGAGCGGGAGCCCAAACAAGACTTTGATTTTGTAGGCTACCAGTTCGACTTCAGGTCTGATCGGTTCCGACCGACTCTGGACCGGTGACAGAACCTTCAAGAGACTATGTTAAAACTGCTATCCCTAACGGCTTGCCCGGTCTGGGAATTCATGTCCTTGATGGGTTACCGACGGCTACAGAAAAGCAAGTTAGTCTAGGTCGACTCCATATGAGACCCATACAGTGGCATCTCAAAACAACTGGAGGGTACCAGAATCACTGGAAAAGGTGATCCAAGTCCCCAGGTCCCTGCACCCCCCATTTACAATGGTGGCTGAAGGAAGACAATGTTCTTACAGGCCAACCATTACACTCAATTAAACATGCTCTGCAAATATTTACAGACGCTTCAATAGAAGGGTGGGGCGCTCACTTAGATGAGCACTTTGCAAGAGCAACCTGGTCCCCTCCGGGAAGCAGGTTGTATATAAACTATCTAGAACTTTAAGCAGTTTTTCTGACTTTAAGAGTTCTAAGACCTTTGCTCAAGCAAGATAGTACTTGTAGCAACTGACAACACCACAGTAGTGTCATACATAAAGGAAGGAGAAATGAGGTCGGGCCCACTTTGTGCCCTACTATGGAGAATCTTGACCTGGTGTACCAGGAAACAAGTGACTCTAAAGCACGACACATTCCAGGCCGGCATAATGTGGTAGCAGACAGGCTGTCCAGGCTAGGCCAGACCATCCAAACAGTGGTTTCTCCTTCCAGAGGTCTTCCACTCTATGCAGTAGGTGGCACCGGCCCAAAATAGACTTATTTGCCACGAGGTTCAACAACAAGTCACCTCTGTTTTGTGTCACCGGTACCGGATCCCCTGGCCACAGCAGTGGATGTGCTCAGTCGGCCATGGTAGGATCTAAAAGGATACACCTTCTCACCATCAGCCATATTGGGCAAAGTGGTGGAGAAGTCACAAGACTCCCCATGTAAGAGAATCATTCTGATTGCTCCGGGGTGGCCCAACATGCCTTGGTTTTGGGATCTAGTGGCCATGTCCAGCCACATCCCTCTGAGCCTGCCCAATCTGCCCAGCCGGTTCACAGCCATTCGATCAGATCCCTCACAGAAATCTGACAATCCATGCAGGGCTCCTAGAGCCTCAGCAATCGAGGAGCAGGACTTGTCTGAGGCAGTGGCAGCAAGAATTGAGGCTCCTCAAAGGGGGGTCAGTCAGATCAGTCTATGAGTCATTTTTACCAAGTGATGTATCATTCATCAGGTGGACTTCGGGCACCACCTGTAAAGTCAGTTGCTGACTTCCTTAGGTACTTGCTTCAGGACAGGAAGTTGCAGCTCAGTACCATTGATGGTTACAGGTCAGCCATTGCTGATAGTCTGGAAAATTTGCCCATCAATGTTAGTAAGGATGAAAATCTCACTCGTCTCCTGGATAACTTCCACTGAGACAGACCCAAAGGCCGGAGGGGAACCCCCTCCTGGAACCTCTCCCTGGTTTTTGCACCAGCTGACAAGGTTCATTTTGAACCAATTAAAGGCCTCCCTGAAGCATTTGACCTTCAAGACAGTTTTCCTCTTGGCCCTGGGTTCGGGCAAGCGTAGAAGTGAGATACATGCTTGGCAAACAGCCCAGCACCATTGATGGTTATAGGTCACCCATTGTTGATAAACTGGGAAATTCACCCTTCAACATTAGTAAGGACGGAAATCTCGCTCGTCTCCTGGATAGTTTCCTCAGAGACAGACCCAAAGACAGGAGTGGCATACCCTCCTGGAACTTCTTACTGGCTGTGCACCAGCTAAGACTCCATTTGATCCAATCAAGGAGGCCCCCTTGAAGCATTTGACCTTCAAGACGGTATTCCTCTTGGCCCTTGGGTCGGGCAAGTGCAAAAGTGAGATTCATGCCTGGCAAAACTGATATATTGGACACCAATCCAATTGGTCAAGGTGTCCCTGTATCCATCACCCAGCTTTCTATCCTAGAATCAGCTGGCCATAGAGTGTCCAGTGTGGCCCCTGGGGTTATAACAGCCCTGGCCCCGACTCTGGATAGATCCCTCAAGTCTGACAGGTCCCTCTGTCCGGTCAGAGCATTGTGCTACTATTTGGACAGGACCTCATATATCAGGCAGAATAAGGAGGTGGTTTTTGTCTCCTTTGAGAAAGGTTTCAACAAAGACATCTCACCTGCCACTATCTCCTCTTGGATCAAGCAGACTGTGATCCTATATTATGAGCTCTCTGACCAGGAGGCCCACTTTTAACATCAGGTTAAAGCCCATGATGTCAGGGCCTTTGCTGCTTCTAAGATCTTCCAGTCGGGAGTCTCCTTAGATCCAATCTTGTCAGCCCGCCACTGAAGTCACAATACCTTCACACAGTTCTATATGAAGGGGGGCTTGGGCTGATTCAGAGCTTTACCAATTGGGCTAGGTAGTGGCTGCTCAGCAGATCCACAAGTGGCCCTTGGATTGAGGAGATTTGTATATGTACATAACAGTTCTTCATGTACATAAGAATTAAGTGTGGCGTGCTTCCTTCGGGAGGTTTATTTGCATTCTGGGACTGAACTCATCCCTCTCTTCCCCTACCTCAGAGCAGGTCTACAAAAGGGGGGGGGCGACGGCGGTATGGCCCCGGGTAACCGGCTGCTGGCAACCGACCATGGCATTGCAGGGTTTCCTGACCTTTAAGTCAACCCAGGCCTGGACCTATAGGTCTCCTGACGAAGTCAGCCTAGACCGTAGGTTAAAATTTGCTATTACTTGTGAGTTCACCATAAGTCCCTAGTAACTTACCCGCCGACCAAGCGGTAGTTATTCAGCAATTGTCCATTGGATAGGATGTATTAACGCAATAAAATTGCAAATTTAATAAGTAAATTAAATTTTTATAAGTTAAAACCCTATCCAATGGACACACAAGACCCTCCCACCGACCCCGCTATCAGCTTACTAGGGGTCTAAGAGGTTTAGACAACGAAAAAGATGCTATGACGTCAGGTTGTCTAGACAGGAAGGAAGTACAAGGCGCCATCTGGGGAGTGCAGAGTACTACGGACCGGCCAGCCGGTGGCAACACAGGACGTCTTTTTCTGGCGTTTGGCGGGCCGGTCTGCGCCGACCGGATTAGCAATTGTCCATTGTACACGTGCGATTAAAGAAATACTTTAATTAATGGAGGAAACCTACAGCAAGCTGAATTCAACACACAAGATAGTTGTAAAATTGATTTAGCAACTGTTTTTAGTACTGGCTACAACTGGTTACAGAGTGTACCGGCTGGCACTGGCTACACAGCCTTGTACACTTGCTTCAACAACTGGTTACAGAGTGTACCGGCGGGTACTGACTACACAGCCTTGTACACTTGCTTCAACAACTGGTTACAGAGCGTACCGGCTGGTACTGGCTACACACCCTTGTACACTTACTTCAACAACTGATTACAGAGTGTACTGGCTGGTACTGGCTACACAGCCTTGTACACTTGTTTCAACCTACCGGTTACAAGTCTACTAACAGGGTGCCAGCTACACAGTCCTCACTGTACAGGGCTTCACCCCAACTGGTTACAAAAAAAAAAAAAGCTGGCTAAATATAGACCAGTAGCTGTCTAAATTCATTGGTGACCCCAGCCTGCCAGTTTTTTTGTGCCAGTTACAGAGACTTGGCTGTTTACAGTGAATTACCGGTTATGGAGTTTTGGTACCGGACAGAATTACCTAAGATAGATTTGGTTACTGAAAATTCTTAGACCAATCAGTGGCCTTAATGATATGACAGTGTCCCCAGCTACTGCCAGGCAACTTTCCCTTATCACACCTCTCAACAGCCTGTTATCGGTGCTGGACTTGACTGGAGAGATAATAGATTTCACCTTGACAAACACAGACCTGAAAGCATGAAAGGAAATAGGTTTTTCTTGAATCATTTTCACCAGACCGGACCAGTGTCCGGAGGCCGGAGGGACAGAAATGTTTGTCAGACTAGCACATGTCCCGAATGTGGCACACATCTGCCTGTAGGGTCCAGACTAACCCCGTTTCGGGACTTAGGAAGCTTTGGGTGGCTGGACCCTAGGTAGTACAAATGTTGAAGGAGGGCTACACTCTCCCTTCCAAGTCAAGACCAAGCCTGACAAGGTCACCCAATTATCAGCTGCTATGCAAATCTTCACAGGAACCTATTGGTTAGAAGCATTACATCAGCTTATGAACAAGGAATGGTGCAGTCGAGCCAGTTCAAAATCTGTGGGCTTCTTCAATCTTGCTTGGTTCCAAAACCACACAACCATTGGAGACCTATTCTAGGGCTGAGCAAACCAAACCTTTTGGAGACCATCAGGACCATCCTCCAACAATGGAAGTGGGTTACCTCATTAGATTTCAAGGACGCCTATTTCCATATACCAATACAGGAACAGTCCAGGACATATCAAATGTCATGTCAAGGGTCGGACATACCAGTTCAAAGCACTGTCTTTCGGTCTGTCCACTGCATCCATGGAGCTCACTGTAGTAGCAAAGGAGTTGAAACTGATGGCCATACACAAGGGTATAGTAATCCACCAGTACTTAGACGACTGGTTGGTGAAAGCCACATCCCACCGGTGTTGTCTCCGGCATACACTAGATCTAGTGAAAATATGCCAAAGTTTAGGTTACCAGTTCGACCTCATGGCCGTTCGGGTCCGACCTATACCGGACCATTGGCTGAACCTTCAGGACAAATACTAGAAATACTGTCACTACCGGTCCAGCAATTCATGTCTGATAGGTTTACTAACAGCCACAGGAAAGCAATTTCACCTAGGCCGACTTCATAGGAGACCCATACAGTGGCATCTCAAAAACAACTGGAGGGTACCAGAGTCACTGGAAAAGGTGATTCCAATACCAAGGTGTTGCACCCACATTTACAAGGGTGGTTGCAAGAGGACAATGTCCTTACAGGCCAACCATTATACCCAAATAAAACATGATCTGCAAATTTTACAGATTCATCAAAAGCAGGGTGGGGTGCTCGCTTAAACGAACACACTGCAGGAGGCCCCTAGTCTCTCCTTGAAAGCAAGTTGCATATGAATTACCTACAACTCCAGGCAGTCTTTCTAGCCTTACAGGAGTTCCAAGACCTCTGTATGCACAAGATAGTACTTGTAGAGACAGATAACACCACAGTGGTGTCATACATAAACAGGGAAGGAGGCATGAGGTCGGGCCCACTTTGTGCTTTACTATGGAGAATCTTGACCTGGTGCACCAGAAATCAAGTAACTCTAAAAGCCCGACACAGGCTGGCTGAGTGTGGTCGCAGACAAGCTATCCAGGCTAGACCAGACCACCCAAACAGAGTGGTCTCTCCTTCAGGAGGTCTTCCAAGCAATATGCAACAGGTGGCACCGGCCTCAACTAGATCTATTTGCCACGAGGTTCAACAACAAGTTGCCCTTGTTTGTGTCACCGGTACCGGATCCCCTGGTTACAGCAGTGAATGCGCTCAGTAGGATCAGGAAGCATACACCTTCCCACTGTCAGCCATATTGGGCAAAGCGGTGATGTTGCAGGACTCCCCACACAAGAGAATCATTCTGATTGCTCCGGGGTGGCCCATCATGCCTTGTTTTTGGGATCCAGTGGCCATGTCCAGCCAAATCCCACTGAGCCTGCCCAATCGGCCCAACCTGTTGACACAACCATTCAATCAGATCCCTCACAGAAATCTGACAAATCTTAATCTCGATGCTCGGCTCCTGGAGCCTCAGCATTCGAGGAGCAGGGCTTCGCTGAGGCGGTGGCAGCAAGGATTGAGGCTCCTCAAAAGGGATCAACCAGATCAGTCTACGAGGCAAAGTGGACCATTGTTACAAGTGGTGCGTCACTAATCAGGTAGTGATGTGCTTCCTTTGGGAGGTTTATTGACATTCTGGGACTGAACTCATCCCTCTCTTCCCCCTACCTCAGAGCAGGTCTGTTAAAGGGGGGGTGGGACGACGTCGGTATAGCCCCAGGTAACCGGCTGTTGGCAACCGACCAAGGCCTTATAGGGTTTCCTGACCTTAAGGTCAATCCAGGCCTGGGCCTATAGGTCTCCTGACGAAGTCAGCCTAGATCGTAGGTTAAAATTTATTATCATTTGTGAGTTCACATAAGTCCCTAGTAACTTACCCGCCGACCAAGCGGTAGTTATTCAGCATATTGTCCATTGGATAGGATGTATTAAAGCAATAAAATTGCAAATTTAATAAGTAAATTAAATTTTTATAAGTTAATACCCTATCCAATGGACACACAAGACCCTCCCACCAACCCCGCTATCAGCTTACTAGGGGTCCAAGAGGTTTAGACAACGAAAAAGATGCTATGACGTCAGGTTGTCTAGACAGGAAGGAAGTACGATGCGCCATCTGGGGAGTGCACAGTACTACGGACCGGCCAGCCGGTGGCAACACAGGACGTCTTTTTCTGGCGTTTGGCGTTTTTGCGCCGACCGGTTTAGCATATTGTCCATTGGATAGGGTATTAACTTATAAAAATTTAATTTACTTATTAAATTTGCAATTTTAATTTGGTAGAGGATAACAGAGCCACCTTTTTGCAGTCACGCAAATGTAATAGATTGCATAATTCAGAATTATTGTGATTTACATTCTGCTTTACTTGACATGTGATCATTACATTTTGCATATTTATAATTACATAGTGTACAAAAATGATATCATATGTACTATGCATATTTAGGAATTGGTCTTTAGACTTTGTGATCCAAGTCTGTTCAGCATATGTTAAGCATAATGACATGTCTCAACATATAACTAGACTTACTTAGTAGGATACACAGATGTGGGACCCTCCTTCTTACTTTAATTATTAAAACGCTTTTACAACACAAACCTAGCCATACACACACTACAAATGTTACAGGATTTTAGAGGGTTGGGGGGAGGGGTTGGTTAAGTAAAACTTCTCTGGGCTTGGTGGTTTTAAAAATTTTTATGGTATACACCAAAAATTTTTAAATCCTATTTTATATATACAATTTTACTAACATGTATAATAAAAACTCCCAAACTTACTCTTTCACTGCTTCAATTACAAGCATTACTTTGTCACTATCTCGTCCCACTTTTGGGTTCAAACCTGTAACACCTCTTGGTAGTAGCAACTGGGGGGGAGGGGTTGATTATGTAAAACTGCTAAATCACACAACACCTTAGCCACGTGTTGAAGCCTGTTACATAACTTTACACCATTTCTATTAGTAGACAATAATTTGCACATGGTGTTGAGATAAATCCCTAGGGATGAGTGGTGGACACAGTATGTTGAATCTCGGAGAAAAGCCCCACAATCGAAATCCTTACATGAGAAAATCCTTACATCTATTTGGGGTCCAGGAAGCTCTACTTCTTTTTTTTAACATTCATTAGTGATTGTGAATGTTTAGATACAAATGTGCTGTTTAGTTCTGTAAACAGTTTACCAAACAGTAACATAACAATAATTATAACAGTTTGAGTTACAGTGTTTATGCTCTTTAGTCTTTTGTTGTTCTTGTGTAAAAATGACTGTATCAATTACTGGGCTTTTACAGAACTGCTTTTCAACTGAGAATCATTGAAAGTTAATGTTGTACTACTACTTTTTCTTAAAAATCCTATTTAATATCATTTCAATTTTAATCCAAAATGCTAAAAAACACTTTTAAATGTCTTGCCCACACATGTCATAATAATAATGGGGTATGGCTTTTCTCCATAGATTTCAGACATAGATGTAGGGTTTTCCCTACTTATCCCAAAAACAGGAGAAGGTTTTTACTTCACAGCTGCCAAAAATTTGGTGGCTTTTCTCATATAGGGCTTTTCTCTTTTAGTCTTTTCCTTACATCTGTATAATATGTAACTCAAAGGGAGTTGCAGTCAATTGAAATACATACCCCTCAGTCATATCAAAAGTAGTATTGTAACATAATAGCTATTGTTCACAAAAAGCCCTAAACCCAAATGGCAACACTATAATTATTATCATTATTTAAATGGCAACACTATAACTATTATCATAATGTAAATTTTAGGTATATATGTGTGATGTAAATATTACAAAGTCATACACTACAATCTTATTGGTCATCAACCCAATTGGCCATTTTTATTCACATAATAACTATGTCTATTCTATAACACCAAGGCTGTCTTACAACTCCATATGAGATAGTCAGTTTTAGAGCACACAAGTTAGTTACTGAAGATTGCCAGGATGTTATGAGTCACTGAAACATTTAGTTCATTGAAATAAACATTATAATTACACACACTCACAGTAACTGGTTAAACAATCAGTAAACAAAGTATGATGTTAACAACGCTGTGGCCAGACCAGTTAAATAAAGTATAGTACAAGAATTGTACTATAATAATTGGATTATTTACAGTAAGAATTTTGTTTTGTTAATGTGAATTGGACTAAAACTAATATTTCACTAAAGGTGAGTACATACAGTAACAGGAGTATCAGTTTGACTTTACCGCAGCCATCAAGATCCCAACATAACAAAATGCTCAGCTGATAAAGTGCTGTTTCCATATTCCAAACTTTGGCCCAAACTCTTGCTGATTTGAAGTCAGGATCAATATTTTTACAATGATTTATTGTATATGCTGGGAAAGAAATGGGGAAGGTCTGAAAAAAGGCAGCAGAATATAAAGCCTCTTTGTTTGTTTGTTTGATATTTTTTCTTAACTTTTACTTTCCCAAAGTAAGGATCTTCAGTCCGGCTTATCTTAAGTGGTGGTTCCATATGTCAGATTTTAACCCACCACTATTGTCAATTTTGAAGCTAGGCCTTTAACATGGGACTTAAAGGCGGTAGAGTTTTCAATCCTGATTCACATTGCAACCATTGAGTTTGTTTTAATTTTCTGCCAATGTATTTTTATAATTTAAATTGTTTCTGGTTTAAAAATTTGTCCCTTTTACAAACATAACCAGAAACAGTTAATGACCTTTATTGTGGCCTTGTAGGCTTCCATTTGATAATACTATCTGAAAGTAAAACCACCAATTATACTTTCTAGCATGACATAAACACAAGGATGGTGAACAAAAAGGAACTCTCCCGCAGTACAGTAAACAGACTCATTTTACAGTGAAGGTGCTTGATATTCAGTGATACTGATTTCCCCATATGAACTGTTAAAATGTACCTTGCACATTTTTATTGACTTTTCTATAAAATGAAACTAGATTGGAAAAAAATGCTTCCTGAAAGAAATGGCTAATGGTAAAAGTGTCTCCTGGAGAATACACCTCCTATAAAGAATGTCTCCTGCATATTTTGCATTACTACTAGTCTACAGGAAAAATAATTCCCGAGAAAAAAAAATTTGACATTATTTAAAAAAAAAAATATTTTTAACACAAATATGGTGTGTAAGATGTGCATAACATGTGAATCAGAGCAAATAAAGTTCCATCATTGAAATTTAAAACAAGCAATCAGTGCCCATGAACGGGCTCCGTGTCATCCGACTGTGTGCTTTGAGTTTCAGAGTAGAAGTGAAATAAGAAAAGGACACAAAAGTTGTGCCCTGCAAATGGTATACAGAAGTACCACATTAATTGTTAAGGAGTAAACTGTGGGTGAATAACATATGTAAACAAAATACTGTAAATGCAATATTTTTCGAGTTACAACTGATTAACTCAACACTGAGATTCTCAAAGTAGCTATTACTCAGCTAGGCAATGAGTAAAAGGGCTGAAATTTTACTGTGGTATTGCTGAACCAAATGTAGGTGGAAAACACATTTAAAGAAAATCATATATATGCAATAGTTATCAAGTTTCAATGTACTCAACAGTGAGAACCTGAATGTAGCTATTGCTCTGCTATGCAATGCGCTAAAGGTCTGTAATTGTACTATGTTATAGGTGACTGAAAAGTAGGTGAATAACATATTTAAAGAAAATATTCTAAATGCAATAGTTTTCAAGTCACAATTGATTGACTCAACAGTGAGAATCTTCAAGTAGCCTTTGCTCAGCTATGCCATGACCTACAGGTCTACAATTTCACTGTGTTATAGCTGACCCATAAGTAGGTGAATAACATATTTAAACAAAACTCTCTAAATGAAATAGTTTTCAAGTTACAACTTATTTACTCAACATTGAAAACCTCAAAGTAGCTAATGCTCCACTTTGCAATGAGCTACAGGTCTGCAATTTTACTATGTTTTTGCTGATCCATGCGTAGGTAAAGAACATATTTAAACAAAATACTGTAAATGCAATAGTTTTCAAGTTACAACTGACTTACTCAACAGCGAGGACCTAAAAGTAACTCTTGCTCAGCTATGCCATGAGCTACATATGTGCAATCTTACTATATTATAGCTGACCCAAAAGTAGATCAACAACATATTTAAACAAAATACTCTAAATGTAATAGTTTTCACGCTACAATTGATTAACTCGACACTGACAACCTATAAGTAGCTTTTGTTAGCTATACAATGAGCTACAGGTCCGCAATTTCACTATGTTATAGTTGACCCATAAGTAAATAAATAACATGTTTAAACAATATTCTCTAAAAGCAATAGTTATAACCGAGTTACTCAACATTGGGAACCTAAATGTAGCTCTTGCTCAGCTATGCTATGAGCTACATGTCTGCAATCTTACTATGTTATAGCTGACACAGAAGTAGGTGAACAACATACAACAACATGTATTTAAACAAAATACTCTAAATACAAAAGTTTTCAAGTTACAACTGATTTACACAAGAGCGATACTCTGAAAGTAGCTATAGCTCAGCTATGCAATGAGCTCTAGGTCCACAATTTTGGCATGTTATAGCTGACCCAAAAGTAGGTGAACAACATATTTAAACAAAATAGTATTACTCTAAATGCAATAGTTTTTGAGTTACAACTGATTGACTCAACAGCGAGAACCTCAAAGTAGCTATTGCTCAGCTATGTCATGAGCTACAGGTCTGTAATTTCACTATGTTATAGCTGACCCAGAAGTATGTGAACAATATATTTAAACAAAATACTGTAAATGCAATAATTTTCGAGTTACAACTGATTTACTCAACAGTGAGAACCTGAAAATGGCTATTGCTCAGCTATGTAATGAGCTATAGGTCTGCAATTTTACTAAGTTATAGCTGACCAAAAATTAGATGAATAATAGGAAAACGTCCCAAATGACATACCCGGTATACAGAAAAAATATATCACGAATGAAGATAACAATATTATACGAGTGCGTAGCACGAGTATTATATTGTTAATCTTCATGAGTGATATATTTTTTCTGTATATGTCTGATGAGGGATGTTTTACTTTTATTATCCACCATTTTGTGCGATTTATGGGTCAAATAATATGAATATTTAATGAGAAAACGTGAAACAGACTGTCAAAAAGAATGAGCAACACTGAATATAAAACTTCAATCTTTACTTTGCAATATCTCGGTCATTTCTGCATGGATATTTATGCAACATACATGAGCAGAAGCGCTAGAATAACACCTTTCTAATGATATATTATACATATTTTTAAGTTACATACTTTCCGAGATATTGTTGAAAAACCGGAAGTTAATCACACTCAATATCCATAGTACCGGGGCGCCGGTGTATACAAAAAAAATACATCCCGGTCTATATTTCCCCGTATTTAGGGCAAATACGTTGCGTGGTGGATAATAAAATATATTTAAACAAAATACTCTAAATGCAACAGTTTTTGAGCCACAACTGATTTACTCAACAGTCATAACCTCAAAGAGGCTATTGCTCAGCTATACCATGAGCTACATGTCTGTAATTTTACTATGTTATAACTGACCCAAAAGTAGGTGAACAACATATTTAAACAAAATACATGTACTGTAAATGCAATAGTTTTCAAGTTACAACTGATTTACTCAACAGTGAGAACCTGGAAATAGCTATTGCTCAGCTTTGTAATGAGCTACAGGTCTGTGATTTTACTAGGTCATAGCTGATGAAAATTTATTTGAATAACATATTAAACAAACTACTCTAAATGCAATAGTCTTCAAGCATGATAAGAGAGAAATCCCTGCAATAATCAATGAAAAAATAAGCGATTTAGTGCATTAATTATTTCATGAATTTTAATGCATTAAAAATTTATTAAAAAAATTAATTAAAAAATAATAAAGAAAGGTCCAGTCCTAATACTCACACAAGGTAATCTACTAGTGGCCTAGTACATATATGCAAGATGAGAGAAAAATCTCTTCAATAGTGAATGAGAAAATTGTGATCAAGTGTTGAAATTTTCACACTTTGGGTGGAGGTACCTCACTTGTAATGGCTCTGGAGAACAAACAAACAGACAGATCTGCATGGATTTTACGATTTATCATGCTCGATAGTTTAGGTATTTTTTTTAAAAAAAAACAGCATTTCTCGGGTCTTGAAGTTTTGGATGAGAAGTTGTTCACGCGGATGCGGACACCGCAGAGTGATGCCATAATGTCAGCTGACTGACAAGTCAGCTGACATAAAAAACTTACTAAATGTAAGCTGATAATACCACTGTCAAATGTTAATCCAAAACTAACACATTTAAGCATATTAAAACCAAGCCCTTGGTATATTTGAAAGGGTAGCTGCTCTTGCAATTATATCACAAATTGTACATGTCTGCAATAAAAGTTATATCGTGGCATATTCTGGATTTTAAAAATCACCAAACCCACTCTTTTTTTCATCATGGCTTATCAAAACACACTGTTCCAATCTAGAACTGGTCCCGAGTCTATTTGAAAGGTTAGTTGCCCTTGAAATTAAAAACAGGGAGTGATTTTGTGAAGTCATATTGTATGTACTTGCTATTCACACCAGGGATGAAAGTAAACTTTATTTTGACTTGTATACAGGAAATACAAAGAAGTTTTAAAGAATTTGCAATCTTTTTTCTCTTTTTGAGGCATTTTTCCAGTTAAATAATATGCAGGGGACATTCCTTCCAGGAGTTTTTCCCATGAGGCATTTTTTTTTTTTTTGGGGGGGGGGGTGTGTGTTTATTTCAGGATCCATTTTTTACCTCCATATCAGTATATCTCCATACATAAATATGATCTATTTGACTATTTCAAAAGAGTAAGCTGCAAAGAGAAATATATGACTTCCCATTTGGTGTCACTCCATAAATGGATAAATAAATGAATTAATTCAAGGATATGTGGTTGTAGAGTTTTGTGTATATGATTCATACAAGTTTGTCTTTTGTCCCTGTATAACTGGGAAAAGCAAGGAATGATACATGGCTCTAGTATTTGTGGTTATTACTTTTTGTGTATATGATTTATTTCAGTTTGTCCACAAAATAAGTTGGCACATTCATATCAAATCGGACTAAGGCTGGACTCAAAAAGGTACTTGATGTAATTTCTTATTTTTGTTATATAATATGAATACTAAATTGATACAGATTATGATGGTATCTGAAGATTATGGCAGAGTTTGATTCATATGCTACAAATAGGTGGTTTATAATGTAGAAGAAATACATATTTTTGTGTGAAACAACTATAAGAAAAGTACGAATGTTGGAGATATAAAAATAAGTTCAGTAAATGTGTTTGAATAATTGAAGTTCAGATAATGAAAACTCTTGTGTTCAGTAGTTCACCACTCTATAGATTGGTAGACATGTCTTTTTTATTTATTTCTACGGGGACATATTACTATATATTTTCAGCATTGTAATGAACTTAAGGATAAAATAACTATAAAACCCTTTAAAAAGGAGGGGTCTCATCTGCTGTTATAATGATGTAATAATAATAATAGAAATATTTATATAGCCTAAATTGATAAAAATCCTCTATCCGCTGAAATTTAAAAGAGGAAGTCCAAAACCAGGCAGGGGACATAAGGTGTAGTTAACTTCTTTATTACAGGATATTCTAAGTTACCTAATTGACACCTGTGTATATATCCCTCTATTGTCCTAACTTGCCAAATTGTATAATATTCATGAACATCACAATACTTCTTTGCGCTTTTGCAGCAATCATGAAGGTCCTTCTTCCTCTACTTGTCATTACTTTGGCAACCACAGAGTCTGCAAAGATACTCCTTTTACCAGTACATCATGTTTCACATATCAAGCTACTTGCTCGTATTGGTGAGATGCTGAAAGACCATGGTCATGATGTATATACAGTCATCTCTAAAAGGTATACCAGCTTTGCTGATGATTTTGGAATCTCTTCAATTACACCAAATCTAACTAATGAAATCAGCTTCATAGAGCAGATAATGATGACTGAAGAAGTCAACAATGTCTTAGTTTTTCTCTACAAAGGTATTGGCCTCATGAAGCAGCATGTGCGAGATATTCTGAAGGATAATGCAACCATGGCCAGATTACAAGAGATCAAGTTTGACCTGGCCATTATGGATGCAGCAGAACTGAACTTTCCCTCCTATCTTATTCCATATAAATTAGCTATACCATATATTTCTATCTGCACCAGGCCAGATCCTTGGCTGGCGAGGGTTCCATCTCTGCCCTCTGTAGAGGGGGCATTTTCCTTTAAAGTAATGTCCATGGAGTCTTCATTTTTTGATAGGGTGCAAAATACACTAATATATCTGACCTATCAACTGCTTCAGCCCAACTCTTATATATCCCCATTAACTGATGATGATATGTTCAGTGATCTTGTGCCTGAGAAGTATAACATAGGGCTTAATAGCCTTTTCATAAAGTCAGAAATGTTTTTGGTGAATTCAAACATTTATTGTATGGATGAGATAAGAGTATCTGCCCCACATTACCAATACATACCAGCGATTGGGGCCACAGATGCACAACCATTACCCGATGATTTGAAAGAGATGTTCCATCACTCTCAACATGGAGTAATACTGCTTGCTTTTGGATCTGTATACACTGATCTTCCTGACGATATGCTCAACAAACTGTTGCTTGCCTTTGGGCAGATGAAATACACAGTAATAATACGCCATGTCGGTGTTATACCAGCTAATTTGCCCGATAATGTGTACATAAGATCCTGGGTTCCTCAGAATGACATCCTTGGTCACCCAAAGACTAAACTTTTTGTAACACACATGGGTAACAATGGTCAGATTGAGGCAGTGTACCATGGTGTCCCAATGTTGATGATGCCACATTGCTGTGACCAGTTCATCAATACTCAAAAAGCAGAATATATGGGATATGGTAAGAGCCTTGACAGCGATGCTTTCACTGCTGAAGAGTTCAAAGATCTAGCTCTGGAACTGATAGTGAATAGAAAGTTTGCAGATAATGTACAGAAATGCTCTCGAATCATTCAGAATTTACCTAGAGCTCGGGATACCATACCTTTTTGGGTGAACCATATCCTGACATTTGGAGGCTCCCATTTAAAGCCATATTATATGGACATGCCTTTGTGGAAGTTTCTGAACCTTGATGTGGTGATTGGGATGGTTTTAATCATTCAAATTATTGTTTGTAGTTTATGTTGGTGCTGTTGGCGAGTATGTAGAAAGCAAACACACCTAAAAACTGATTAATGAAATTGAACACCTCAACTGTCATCAGTATCTTCTTAAATTTATGTGGCAGTGTTAACTGTCTCTAGGATTGTGGTCTTATCAGAATGAAGTTGCATTTTTATTGTGTTAATACTTTCTATACAATGGACAATCATTAATCCGGTCAGCTCAGACCAGTCCGCCAAATGACAGAAAAGTTCAATCTGTATGTGTGCATACTGGCCGGCCGGTCCCACTGTGCAGTCGCCCCGTAAACATAGCAAATGTTTATAAACGTTTAGTAAATGTATAAATGTTTTTAAAACCAAATATAAACCTAAATATTGACAATTATTCAATATTATGGGTTTATAAATGTTTTTAAACGTTTACAAAGAGTGAAGAATATCTTAACCTCGCTTTCATGTTGGATGATGATATCAGCACAGCCATTTTGAGAGAAACTGGAGAAATATTTCTGTTACTATATCTTGCTGTATCACTGTTGTTTGAAGCCATCATAAAATTATAAGTGGAGATATAAAAGTACATTATATCATAGAATGCACTTTACAAGGTTAAATTAATGTAAACAGGGAAATTATTCATAAAATGAAGTTTGTTTACATTCTCCCTTGAATCATGCTAGATACTTGAACGCTTATAAATGTTTATGCTTAAACATTGATAAATGTTTATAGTCGAACATTTAAGAGCCCATCATTTTAAACCTTAAATAAACCATTCATAGTTAGGTTTATAAAGATTTATAAACGTTTGTAATGTTTACTGGGCGCCAGGTGGCGCATGGTACTTGCTTCCTGTTTAGACAGCGTGACATCATAGCATCTCTTTACGTTCGGCATGTGTACTGTGCAGATGGATTTTTTGTAAAATTCTTCAAAGTGTGATTAGTGTCTAATTTACTACGTATTTGTAGTGTAACTTACTACTAATTGTTTATAGACATAGATCATGATGGCTTCACCAGGACAGAAACGGGGTCTTTGTGGACACTTAATGACAGGGTTCGACTTCCATGCATATCCTGCAAGATGCAAAAATAAAAGCTAAGGTGATGACCCCTGTGTTAAAAATGAGAAAGACTGCAGGTTTTGTAACTCTACACCATCTATACCATTGTACCAAGATAAGAAGAAAAAATGTGATCAGAAAGCCATAATGCAGGAACCTGACAGCACTTTAGTGGAGCCCTCATCTATCACTGTTCTTGGTATTGCTACAGACATTCAACAGGCCAGCAGTACTCCAGCAAAAGTCAACAAGAAATGTGAGAATTCTGTAGAATCTGATATGAGTACTAAGTCAATGAAAGCTGGCATCTAAGACTTTCAACCAGCCAGAGCAAGATTTTTCATTCTGTGGTTAGACCTACTGCTGAACCTCGACCAGCCAGTGATGTAGACAACAAAAAGCCATTCTTCAAACCTCAAACCGACCAAGCGACTACCACTCAACAAGAACTGACCAACTCACCGGCCACTGTTCATCAGCATCCTGCACACCGGCTTAAGATTGATAACCGGCCCAGATCTACCGACCAGCCTCTTCAATTGACCAATCTAACGGCCACTCACTCGCAGCAGCCTGCTCACCAGCCTAAGTCTGACAACCAGCCTACTACTGCCAGCACTCACCAGCCACCTACCAACCAACCAGTCATTCACCATCAGCAGCCTTCTCACCGGCCTAAGACTGATAACAGGCCTAGTGCTTCATTTACTCACCAGCAACCGACCTCTCAACCAACCACCCTTCATCAGCAACCCTCTGACCGGCCTAAGCCTGATAACTCTGCGTTTCATCCCAGCACCTCACCTGTACAGGTCCAGCATCACCAAAAACTGATATTGATACCGACTCTGACTCGGATAATCACTCTATTGCTCAGGAACTGTCCGCTGGTCACTATAAGGAAGGTGAAGTGTAGGAACAGGAACAGGACACCTCTGTAACCAACACAGACCAGGCCTCCACTGAGGAGCAAAATTATAGAGAGACAATGCATGGTGTATGTTCCTACATAGGTTGAAGTCACATTCCAGACATTGACAATCATTAAGTGCAGAGGATAACCCCTTTGCTGCACCCAAACAACAACCAGTAGGGAAAGTTAGTGTAAATCTACCAACAGATGACTGGCTGTGCAGGCAAATGGACGGTTTGAACCTGACACTTACACAAGGATATCCGTCCAGAAGCTCTGAGAGGGGGTCTCCAAAGGGACCAGTATGTGAAGCACAGCAAATCTCACACCAAATGGTACAGGCTACACCCCAACCAGGACAGACTGGCCAGTTCTGTAACATTCTGGCACTGTGACTCTGCAAAACTCAATAGTGCATACAGCCGGATAGCAAGATCATCCGGACTTACATCACCAGCTCCAAGTTCACGTACCTTGTCACATGCATGCAATCAAGCAGCCGGACTCAGTAGGTGCCTTAGCAAGGTACAACAAGGTACGCAGACACAACTACTCATTTTACAGTGTGAGCAAGCCAAAGCGAAGTCAGCTGGAAAAGTAGGAACTGCTATAGAAGAGCTTCAGTATCTGATGAATTTCAGCACCAGTATCACACGGTGTGTAGCCAAGGCCATAGAACACCTGTCAGATTTCACCTCCATGGTGAATTTAATTGTCTGCAGAATGGACTCCTACTTGGCACATGTGAAGTCCGGCCTGAAACAGGACACTCTGGCAGCCTTACGTCAAGCCCCTCTGGACTTGCCTACACTGTTTCCGGACTCTGTGTTGAAAAGGGCTGAAGATGATGTTGGCAGATTTGAGGACAAGGGTCGGTCCCATGGTCAGGCTGGTGGCAGGAGGGACAATAGACAATAGATCTGACAAACCAGCATGGAAACAACTGGGTCATTTCAACAACAGGAGCAAGAAATGTGGTTGACAGGCGAACAAGTTTTCCTTGCGTCCAGCTAGGGGTCAGTTGTCATATAAATGACAATTACTTTATAATTGTGCAGGCAGCTGACCTGGGAGAAACAGACTTTAAAGGGTGTAAATTTGCATCAGCCCCACCGGACCAGACCAGACCACCGGAAAGTCCAAGAGACTGTAAACTTGTATTAGTGTCACCAGACCGGACCTGTGTCTGGAGAGACAGCAAATTGTTGTCAGTAAAAAATATAAGCTCAGTTGTTGTAAAAGATGCACATATTGTTCAAGGGCAGCCACAAAGGAAAGGTGTAAGTCCAGCTATTGTTAGACAAAGTCATGCAGTCAATGTTTCCTGTGTAGATCAATTGTGTTCTGTCAAACATGTACCAAATGTCCCAAACGGTACACAAAATCTGCCTGTAGGGGCCAGACTAAACCAGTTTTGGGAAACTTGGGAAGCCTTGGGGGCCGGACCCAAAGTAGTACAAATATTGAAAGACGGTTACACCCCACCTTTCCAGACCAGATCAAACTTGACCAGGTCACCCACAATCATCTTCTGCTATGTACATCCACACAGGAACCTCTACATGTTTGAGGCATTGCATCAGCTGACAAACAGAAATGTACTAGAGTTTGTCAAAATTGAAGAGTCTCTGTGCTTTTACAATCGGCTATTTTTGGTCCAAAACCAAATAAATGGGGACCTATACTAGATGTGAGCAATCTCAATAAATTCCTCAAGGCAGAAAAATTCAAAATGGAGACACCAGAAATTATCTGGAGCTCCCTGCAGACAGGGGAGTGGGTGACGTCCATAGATTTCAAGTACGCCTTCTTCCACATACCTATACAAAACCAATCAAGGAAATACCTGAGATTTCATGTGCAGGGCAAAACATACCAGTTCAAAGCACTACCATTTGGTCTGTCCACAGCTCCCTTGGAGTTCAATGTAGTGACCAAAGATTCAAACTGATGGCTTTACAGAAGGGTATAAGAATCCACTAGTACCTAGACGACTGGTTGGGTCCGGGCCAGATACCACCAAACTTGTCTCCAACATACACAAAACTAGTAGCTCTTTGTCAGGACCTAGTTTGGCTAGTAAACATGGAAAAATCATAACTGGGCCCCAAGCAAGTCTTCAACTTTGCAGGTTACCAGTTCAACCTGAAAGAGGGCAAGGTCAGACCCACCCTGGACCGGTTGCAGACAATGACAAGCAAAATCAAAGAATTAATAACCAGACAAACCTGTCCAGTTTGGCAATTCAATTGTTCCTCATAGGGCTTTTAACAGCAACAGAAAAACAGGTTCACCTAGGTCGACTGTATATGAGGACCATTCAGTGGCACCTGAAACAAAACTGGAAGGTTTCAGAATCACTAGAAAAGGTGATACCAGTTCCCAGATCACTCCACCCCTATCTAGAATGGTGGATGGAGGAAAGTAATGTGCTCCAAGGTCAACCATTACACCCACTAAAACATGCTCTGCAATTGTTTACAGATGCATCAAAAGAAGGCTGGAGTGCTCACTTAAACAATCACATTGGAAGGGGAACCTGGCCCCTTCCAGAAATCAAGCTACACATAAATTACCTGGAACTAAAGGAGTTCCAAGACCTCTGCCAGAACAACATTGTTCTTATAGCCACACGCAACACCACAGTAAACACCTATATAAACAAAGAAGCGGGGATAAAGTTGGGCCCTCTGTGTGCCCTTTTATGGATAATTCTGACCTGGTGTACCAGCAAGCAGGTTACTCTCAAAGCCTGACACATTCCAGGCCGGCTGGCTAGGCTAGACAATTCAAACAGTGGTCTCTCCTTCCAGAGGTCTTCTAGGCAATATGCAACAGGTTGTACCAACCTCAAATAGACCTCTTTGCAACAAAGTTCAACAAACTAGCCTAGTATGTGTCACCAGTGCCGGACCCCCAGGCCTGGGCAGTCGATCCACTCAGCCTGCCATGGGAGGATCTGGACCCGTATGCCTTCCCACCAGCAGCCATCTTGGGCAGAGTGGTGGAGAAGTTGCAGGACTACGTTTGCAGGAGAATCAAGCCCAACATGCCCTGGTTCTGGGATCTAGTGTCCATGTCCATCCAAATTCCACTGAGCCTGCCCAACCTGCTCACACAATCATTCAGACTCCACACAGGAATTTGTCAAACCTAAATCTGCATGCGTGGCTCCTAGAGCCTCAGCAATCAAGAAGTTCTCTGAGGCAGTGGCAGCACAAATTGAGGCTCCTCAGCAAGGATCAACCAGATCAGTCTATGAGGCAAAGTGGGCCATTTTTACAAAGTGGTGCCTCAGTAATCAGGTGGACTTCAGGGCACCCCCTATAAAGTCAGTAACTGACTTCCTATGAACCTGTTTCAGGACAGGAAGTTACAGCCCAGTACCATTGATGGATACAGGTCAGCAAATACTGATAAACTGGGAAATTCACCTATTTATGTCAGCAAAGATGAAAATCTCACTCGTCTCCTGGATAGTTTCCACAGAGACAGAACCAAAGGACGGAGGGAATCCCTTCCTGGAACCTCTCCCTGAGGGCAAACGGAGAAGTGAGATACATGCTTGACACCAGTCAGACTGGTCAAAGGTGTCCCTGTATCCATCTCCCAGCTTTCTTTTGAAGAATAAGGTGTCCAAATAGGGTCCAGACAGTGTGGCCCCAGTGGTTATACCAGCCCTGGCCCCAACTCAGGATAAGTCCCTCAAGTGTGACAGGTCCATCTGTCTGGTCAGAGCATTTCGCTACTAATTGGAGAGGACCTCAGACCTCAGGAAGAATATGGAGTTAGTCTTTGTCTCCTTTAAGAAAGACTTTGACAAGCACATCTCACCTGCCACTATATCCTCATGGAGACTGTGATCCTATGTTATGAGCTCTCGGATCAAGAGGCCCTGACCCTACATCAAGTTAAAGACCATGATGTCTGGGCCTTTGTTTCTTCTAAGGCCTTCCAGTTGGGAGTCTCCTTGGAGCGGATTTTGTCAGCCTGCCACTGGAAGTCACACAACACCTTCACACAGTTCTATTTGAAGGATGTGGCTTGGGCTGATTCAGAGCTTTTCCACTTGGGCCCACTAGTGTTTGCTCAGGAGATCCACAAATAGCCCTTATATTGAGGAGATTTGTATATATGTACATAGTAAATAGTTCATTTTTGTACAGAGTGTGAAAAACCCTAATAAGTCACCAAAAAATGTGACATGTTTCCTTTGGGAGGTTTATTTGCCTTCTGTGACTGAACTCATCCCTCTCTTCCCCTACCTCAGAGCAGGTCTGTAAAAACAGGGGGGGGGGGCAACATCAGTATAGCCCGGCTATAGCCCAGCAACCGGCTGCTGGTAACCGATCATGGCCTTGCAGGCTGGAGAAAAATTGTTAGTTTTTTATGAGTTCACTTTAGTCCCTAGTAACTTACCCGCTGACCAAGCAGTAATTATTCGGCAATTGTCCATTGAATAGGATGTATTAACACAATAAAATTGCAAATTTAACAAGTAAATTAAATTTATATAAGTTAATACCATATCCAATGGACAGGCAAGGATCTCCCAACTGGCCCCGCTATCAACTTACTAGGGGTCTAATTAGGAAGGAAGTATGCGCCACCTGGTGACTGCACAGTGGGACCCGCTGGCCAGTATGCACACATACAGGGCGGATTTTTCTGTCATTTGGCAGGCCGGTCTGTGCGGACCGGATTAACAATGGTCCATTGGATAGGATATTAATTTTACTTATTAAATTTGCAAATTTTACTTATTATGCAAAATAATTTTATTTACTCACACAAAAACTTTATTAACATACAAAGTTATATTTGACTGTTGAACCACATTTATCTAATAGGACTAGTTTAGTAGTCTACACATTTCCATTTTTAACTAAAATTATTTAAAGATGCCTTCATAAAATATCAATTCCACTTGAGAATGAATATAGCCGGAGACCTTAATCTCGCACAAAAACAGTCATCATGTAATGATTTTTAGAGTTAAACACTATTAGGTTAAATCTCAAATGACTCCAACCATCAAAAGTCATAATGTAGGTTTTATGTACAGTGTTGAAAGCGATGTAAAAAGCCCAAATAAAATAAATAAACAGCTAGGGTCACATTGCACAGTTCCTTAACATTGTTACTTGCCCCCCCCCCCCCCCCCCCCCCCCCCCCCCCCCCCCCAACCACTAAGACCATTGAGGTCTTCTCCCAAGTGGTTCGAAAAACACTTAAATTGGCCAGGAATTCTAGATAACCAGATAGTTTTTAATGAGATAACATTTATTTCTGTTTAAATGAGAATTAAAATGCAAATGTATGTATATATGTAAAACAATGCACATTGTTATAATATCTTATCATGATTGTATTTCTTGTGTAATATACATGTAATTGAACTGGGCATATTATCTTTCAGTCCAGATACAACTGATGGTATATATTAGTCCATTGTCAGTATGTGTCAGTATGTTATGATATTAATTAATCATAAAGTTTTTTTTCTATTTTTGGTGACTAATTTTAAATAATAGTTTCATAATTACAATGGTAGTTTTCTCAGACTTGAATCAAGTATCTGACTTAAATTTATTGTTTTTGATGAGGATATTCTTTGTAATATATTCATCTTACTTTAACATTTTCATTATACAGTATTTACAGCTGTTATTGTTATTAAGCAGAAAAAATTAGATGGCTTTGTAAAACAATATTTCATAAACTTGCACATGTTCCAACAACTGTGTTTGAGTATTGTATTTTTATGCTATTTTATTTTTTGTTAGATTTGGAGGTATTGATGGAATTCAGGAGTCATATTCACAAAACAGTTAAGCAAAACATCAGAGAAAAATTAGCTTAACCACACAATCTCTTTCAGCAATATCAGCGAGCATTATATGACTATTTTTCAAGTACATATGATGCTGCAACTTTTACTGCTGAAATTAAGTTATTTTGTCTTAAAACCTTGTTCAATCAGTTTTATTAAAACAAAACTATTAATTCTTTCACACAAAGTTATAATGTTACAAAACACCTTTAATTGTGGCATAAGTAAACATTTTCATGAGAATAAAATGCCAATCACAATTTTTGTGTTTACCTTATGTTTTTTACTCTTTCTTTTTTTGTTATTCGTTTGTTTTTTAAAAAATAGAATATGTAACAACTATACTGCTACACTGACTATAATTTCAAACTATAACTATTATTGCTGTAAAATGTTTCCTCCCTGTCAGAGGTTCTTCAGTTATACTTGTAATGGTAGTGTTTTTATCAATAAAAATCATTAAAAATGTACAACAGTGTTTAAAAATTCCAGGTTCAGGATACTTAACCTTGGTCAAGCCCATCATATATCGCACATGATAGTCCGGGCTGTCAGGGACTTGATTGCGCAGATTTGTCTACAAGCATGACATTTGGCATAGATGTAGATTAGCATATAATGTTTCCATTTTTTTTACGGCGCTAAAGCCATTGGTCATCTGTAATGGCATACCGTTCAGTTCAGTATGGTAAATGGTCAGTACTAAACATGGAACAGAGAATGCATTGTATAAATTAGCCTACAGGCATGGTATTGGATACAGATATACATTTTTAGGATATTGTGATTTCTGTTTTTGAGGATGCTGAAGCCAATGGTCATTTGTAAAGGCAATACTGGTCAGTATGGCAAGTGGTCAGTATTGAACATGGAATAGAGAAGGGATTGTGCAAATTGGCCTACAGGCATGAACTGGGAAAGATGTAGATTAAGATATAGTGGTTCCATTTTTGAGGGCTCCGAAGCCAATGGTCATTTGTAATGGCATACTGGTCAGTCCCTTGTGGACACTGGACAAGACTGAACATGGTGACACAGAGAAGGGATTGTGCAAATTACTCTAGACTACAGACATGACATTTCCCACAGGTGTATATTAGGTTATTGCAATCACATTTCTGTAAGATTCCAAAGTCAGTGATGATTTGCTTACTGTGACATCATAACATCATCAAATCTTTCTCAATTGCATCCTTATTTCTGTACCTACAAAGCAATTCATGGCTATGGAGACTGAAGAGACAATGTACATGCTAGGGTTTGTTAGCTTGTTTTTTATATGCTGGAAAAGTGTACTTCAAATATGGAAGAAATTCTACAAGCTTGCAACAATTCCTAGAATGATTCCTTCAATAGAGAGTTTAAAGAACTACACAGCTTTCTTCATATCCAATACTCCTGCCTCACACAGCAGACAAGGCATTAGAAACTTTAACTAATTCCTCAGTGATATTGACTTGTAATCACCAGTTAGCCAGAAGGGACACAATTTGAAGCAATGTGGCCACCACATTTGCATGAACATGACCGCAATATGTTGAGAAGGTCAGGTTTCATGCCTTAGTAACAGACTTATTTTCTCCTAGTATTCTGAATGCAGATGAAAAAAAATTTGAGAGGGAACATTTTTCAACAAAGACAGAAGATGGACTAACATCACTCGTCCAATCCATAAAATCTCAGAATTCCAATTTTTCACAATCTCAAACTTCCTCATGCAGCCAAAATAAAACAGGTTATTCTTTCACAATGTCAAACTCCCTCATGCAACCAAAATAAAAACAGAAGTTAAAAAAACATTGTGAAGAACAAAAGGGAACTAGGGACATGGCAATATCTGCAGTACTGACAAGAATATTTATTTTTTAATTTTGGGCTGGTCATTGATGTTTGCTCCCATCAACACAGAACACTAGTGTGGATCTGGTAAGTATTTACCTGAGAGAAAGTTAAATTACAATTTTTAGAACTGATTATCCTGATTTCATGTTACTACAGTAATTGATAAAACAACTTTACATATTATAGCTGTATATAATAGTTGCTTACATGATTGTCATTGTAATAAATAAATATGGATTGCTTGGTTTAAAATTTCCACAAGTTGTAAAGGAAACATCTACCTTAGCTTATAAATAATGAAGATATTTGCTAAAGTAGACTCTATAGATATCTTGTCTTATAATCACAGGTCAAGATAAGACTTCCGTTTTTCATATGTTAAACTAAAAGGCCTAGGATTAAGTTTATTTTAGATCTATCATGTTAAAATGTTCTGACTAATCAGTCACTGATGTTGAGATTCGCTGGATTTAGTATAATAAGAATATTAAACCAGAAATAAGTTGCACATGTCACTTTGGTGTAATTTATAGTGTTAAACTTTTCATCATCTGCAGTACTGACCACTGACCATATTTGACTGACACAGTATGCCAATGGCCATTAGGTATGAGGTCCTACCGAAATATACACACAACACTCTGTCACACCTCTCTGTCAAATTCCATGCCTGTTCATAAATCTGCATAATTCCTTTTCTATTAAGCTTACTGCATGTGCCAAACTAACCTGTGGCCATATTTGACTGACCAACCACTGCCATCACCAATGACCATCAGCTTTGATGTTCTAATGAAATGAAATAACATTACTCTAACTTACATCTGTGCCAAATTTCATGCCTGTAGACCTATCTTCCCAATTCCCAGTCTCTCAAGTTTATTCCATATTCAACACTGACTAGGTGTCATATTGAACTGACTGGTATGCCATTACAAATGACCATTGGCTTTGGGGCCCTCACAAAATGGATTCACTATGACCTAATATACATATATGACTAATTTTTAGACCAATTTGCACAATCCCCTGTCTCTTAAGTTTATTCCATAATCAACATTGACCAGTTACCATATTGAACTGACCGGTATGCCATTACAATTGACCAATGGCTTCAGCACCCTCAAAAAATGGATTCACTATATTCTAATCTGCATCCATGCCAAATTTCATGCTTAATTGTAGACCAATCTGTGTGATTTACCCCTTTTGGTGCCCTAACAATGCCAACTATGATGCCATGGAATAGATTTAAATTCATGACCCAGGTTGTGAGGGCTAAGTAATTAACTACCAACTTCTACACCTATTTAACCTGGGGCACTCACAGTCACAGAGGCAGCTAAACAATTGCAAACAACTGATGGCAAAAGGCATTTTTAACATTCAGTAAAGATACAAATGATTCAAATTGAAGCATTTCCCCATTCATTGTTCCTGAAATCCATTGAGACTCTATAATATGGAAATTTCTACAGGAGTGTACACACATATATTTGAAATTATAGCTGTGAATTGCCTATATGAAGACGTACATTAATGTTCAGTGATTTGTTTACAAGAGAGGTGGGTAAAATTTAACTTCTAGAAATGATATACTCGTGCTTTTGTTTGGAAATTTGTGGTCTTTTATCTTCCAAACATTTTATCAATAGACAATGTCAGAACAGCCCAGTATAAATCATTTGACTAATTGAGAAATTTGTAATGAAAAATTTGTCACAGATAAGAATTTTACAAAAAAAATCATTTTACTTTGAAATACAGCAGGTTATTCATGATTGTTATAATAATTTAAGTCTCACAATACCTCTTTGGTAAGGCTTTGTGTAGTTGTATTGCATATTTAAACAGTATCTTTTTGTCTTGTATATTGATACGATATCTTCTTGTACCACAGGACTCAAAGCACAAACTAAATGTCAAGCTTCAATCTCACAATGCCTCTTTTGGTCAGGATTGTTTTGTTTTGTATACTTATTCTCAGTGCAAAATCTCAAAGCGTTCTTGACCCATCCTGACTACATTGTGTACAGCCTAAGGTCTCTAGTGAATGACATTCCACTAACTGAAAAACAGAGGCTCAAGGATGACCATTTATCAAGGTCCATTAGTGTCTGGAACCTGCCACTATGGATAGGACCCAATGATAGGACTGTCATTTTAAGTTGAGCCATCTGTGCCACTTTATAATCTGCCTGTACCTGGGTTTGAAACCATGCCCTTTGTGTTCCTAGACAAGTATGTTACCCACTAGGCCACAGTAGCAAGACGGCTGTTAAATAAAAGATTGCATATATCTTAGATTAGGGAAACCTTCCTTTATTATTCTGCTTCGCAAATCTTTAAATTCCATTTTACATTTTATTAAAACTTATTTTTAAGGGTACAGCAAATTCTTTTAAAAGATTAGATAAAACCTGGAAATTTCAGCTGTAGAATGTTATGCACTTACAAAAAATTGTTCTAAATATATTAAATATACATAAATATTTCTGTATTTCAAATTGTTACATCTTAAGAAAATTGTAAATTTAACAATTAAGCTAAAATTTTTATAATAGGAAAACGTCCCGAATGACATATACAGAAAAAATATATCACGAATGAAGATAACAATATTATACGAGTGCAAAGCACGAGTATTATATTGTTAATCTTCATGAGTGATATATTTTTTCTGTATATGTCTGATGAGGGATGTTTTACTTTTATTATCCACCATTTTGTGTGATTTATGGGTCATATGAATATTTAATGAGAAAACGTGAAACAGACTGTCAAAAAGAATGAGCAACACTGAATATAAAACTTCAATTTTTACCTTGCAATATCTCAGTCATTTCTGCATGGATATTTATGCAACATACATGAGCAGAAGCGCTAGAATAACACCTTTCTAATGATATATTATACATATTTTAAAGTTACATACTTTCCGAGATATTGTTGAAAAACCGGAAGTTAATCACACTCAATATCCATAGTACCGGGGCGCCGGTGTATACAAAAAAAATACATCCCGGTCTGTATTTCCCCGTATTTAGGGCAAATACGTCGCGTGGTGGATAATAAAACTTAATACCATGTGGCCCCATCAAATACCAGAAAAAAGATGTTTTGTGTCTACTCCAGCAGGAGCTGGCTACATGCAATCCATTCACTAAGTGTTGTTACATACTTTCTTCCTGGCAAGCGAATGTGACGTCATAGCATCTTTTTGTTTCCATTCTTCAAAGCATAAATGAGCCCCTAGTTCGATGAATGTGGGGTTGGTTGGGAGGGCCTCTCCTGTCCATTAAGTAAGGTATTAACTTATAAAAGTTTAACCTTATTCTTAAATTTGCAATTTTATTGCATTAATGCATCTTACCCAATGAACAATTATCAGCTAAATGATTACCACTTGGAAGGTGGGTAGCTTACTAGGAACTTAAAAGGAACATTCATCAGTCTCAAAGAGACATAAGCTGGTCCCATTGGCTGGTTGCAAGTGAATTAGTGGTCGGCACCAACCAAAGTTGCTCCCCCCTTTTACACACCTCCTTTGAGGTAGGGGGTGGGAGAGATGTGAGTTCAGTCCCAAGGAGAGACCCTCTTCGAATGGGAGTCGAGTTAGTAGCCTCTGAGCAGGACCTGCCACCTAGAAGACCCTACTGGGCAAGGTAACAGGTTGCTTAATTATGAGGGCTAGTGGTGGATCTACTGGGCAGCCAACACTGGGACAAGGTGAAAAAAACTCTGAATCAGCCCAAGCCACATCCTGCAATAAAATTGTGTTATAGGTGTTGTGGAATTTCCAGTGACAGGCCGATAATACCTTTTCTAAGAAGACACCTGACTGGAAGGCCTTAGAAGCAGCAAATACCCTAACATCATGGGCTTTAACCTAAAGTAGTGTAAAGGTGTCTTGATCAGAGAGCCCATAGCATAGGATTATATTCTGCTTGATCCATGGTGAGATAGTGGCAGGGCAGATATCTTTGTTGAAGCCTTTCTTGAAGGAGACATAGACCAGCTCCTTGTTCTGTCTGAGGTCCTGTCCAGATAGAAGCACAGGGCTCTAACTGGGCATAGAGACCAGTCAGACTTCAGTGATTCATCCAATGCTGGGGCCACACATTCTGGATCCTTTTTGTTCAGTTTTTTCTTTGAAAGAAAACTGGGTGAGATGTAGGGAGACCAGTCTGGTGTCTGTTGAGCCAAGCTGTTTTCATTGAGCCAAGCATGGGTCTCATTCCTGTGTTTGTCAGAACCAAAGCTAAAAGGCAGTCTTGAAGGTCAGGTTCTTCAAGGAGGCCTCTTTAAGAGGTTTGAAGGGAGCCTTAGTAAGCTGAAGTACCAGAGAAAGGTTCCACGAGGGGATAGCTCTGCAACCCTGAGGTCTGTCTGTGTGGAAACTATCCAGGAGATTTTTGTCCTTGCTGAGGGAATTTCCCAGTTTTTTCTGTTATGTCTAATCAATAGCCATCAATAGTACCTGGCTGTAACTTACTTTTCTGGAACAGATACAGGAGGAACTGAGCTATGGATTTTATAGGTGGTGTCCTGTAGTCCACCTATTTACTCTGGCACATGATTTTGTAAAAATTGCCCACTTTGCTTCACCAACCTATCTGGTTGAGCCTCTTGGAGGTGCCTTAATTCATGCTGCCACTGCTGACCTTGAATGACATTAGCTTCTTGGAGCCACCATTTTGTGGCCAAGTGTGGATGGAGAGACTTTAGGATTGCTTGATTTTTTAACCTTTTCTATTGCTTGTTTCTGCATAAGTGCATGTAATGCCTCCATCAGATAGCTGTTCCTCAGAGGGGATGTGCATAGCCACTTATGATTATTGGAGACCTTGTCAGAGTTGGCTGGTTCCAGAAGGGCAGAGATAGGCCTTCATGAGGATTCTTCTGACCTTTTGGTTGGCCCCTATGGCAGCCCATATTTCCAAAAACTGGTTTAGTCTGGCCCCTACATTCAGGTTTAGAGCAACAGTATGGACATTTGTGACAAGTTGGACAAGCCTTTCTTTTGTGGCTACAAAAGTTAAGTGATTCAGAGCATTTTTCACTTTATATTTAAATTCTGAACATTTTGTACATTTAATACACTGTTTACACAAGGTTAAGTTGTAAAGGCATAAGTCTAAAAAGTCTCTATCCTCCACATGCCTCTCACAAAACCCTTTTGGGTTATACAATAATTGTTATTTATATGAAGACTGAGCCTTGTCTGGTCAGGATGAGTAATTTGAGGACTGGACCCAACTTTTCCTGTTCTGGCCACGTGAATAAATACTTTTCAAAGGTGGTTGTCTAGAGCAGCTTGTGTCCTGAGATGGCTTGGTGCAGTGGGCATAAGTGTGATACTGGTCCTTCTTGTGGGATAATCCACAAAGTTTGATAGGTGCTGCATAGTCTTCAAGAGCACCCTGGCTCTTCATTGATGATTTGCCTTTAGTCTGGTCATTCTGAATGATCTTCAGCTGTGTTAATAATGGTTCCTCACTCTGGTGAGACACCTGATGAAATCGGCTGCCTGGTTAGATATAGACTCTCTATAAGACTCTCTGGCACTTTTTCTCAGTTTGGCCGACTCATTATACCAGAAGGATACAGTATTTGAAGAGCTCTGGCAGTCAGAGTGGATGCCATACCACTTCCTGTGAGATTTGGCCAGTTTGATGAACTGATCCTTCGGTATGCCTGGTGCATCAGAACTCCCGAAAGAATAGCCCTGTGTGGTGATACAGGGTCAGCCAGGCTGGCAGAGTGGATCGCAGTTCCATAACCAGAGGTCGGTTCTTGTGAAGATCTGGCCACTAATGTACCAGGTAGAGACTGGTTCTCCAGAGCAGGAGTGTAGTCGGTGTGAGGCTGTTCAGTGTAGGACTGGTTAGTGTGAGACTAGTTGGTCTGACTGGTCAGTGAAATGAATGGCTTTTCAGATATATCCCCAGCTGATAGTGGTTTACTGGAGTTGATCTAACAGTTGCAAAAGGCAGTTGGTCGGTTTCTCCAGAGTTCCAGCCAGTAACAAAGCCTAAAATCTGGACAGTCTTTCAGACCACTTCTGGTTGACTTCTTGAAAATCTTTGTAATTATTGCTGGCTGTTGAAGGTGTGGATTTCTTAGGCTAGGATTAGACCATCGTAGTTGCTCTCAATTGCTGTGACTCGTTAATATAATTGTAACAATAAGCCCCGACAACCAGCACTTGTAGGACTCATTCAATTAATCCACTCTTTGGAAAAGATCACTGGGCTACAGTAATGAAGAGTGTACATAATTCATTCAAACACCATTAAGATAAGTTGTAATTGCTTTATTACTGAAGATTGATCGTAACTACATAGAAATGCTCACTCACAAAGGTTTTTAAGGTTTTTACTACAGGATCAAGACAAAGTCCACTGAAATACCCCTCCAATGATGGTTTCAAGGTTCAACTCAAGTACTAGGCCAAATATTAAGAATTTCTTATTGTGATGAAACAAAAAAGATCTTCACACAGAAACCTCTCATTGAAATCAGGAGGCTACCTAATTTGAAAGATATTTTAATCAGCCAGTAATAAAATATACCACCATATCGCCCCCAAAGATACACAACCCCTGATAAGCAAAAGTGTGCACTAGACTAGGGAAATGCACATATTGTCCCAAACTTGTGAAAATCACTGAATTCACAAGCCATCACTCTGGGAAAACATACAAGTGCATTAATCTACCAGCAACATAATCTGTATAACTGAATGCATAAAATGTGGACATCAATATATAGGGGAAACAGGAAGGCCCTTCAGAAACAGAATATATGAAATATATGAACATATTGCAAGCGTAAAACATGCCAAAAACATAATCAACCCAGTTTTAAAAAAATTCCACTTAAAACACTCTCAAAAGATATGGCACAAAAATAAACCCACAAACCTAGGAAAGGCGCAGAACCAAAGAAATGGATTATATATGGGATGTGCCAACTATTAACCCCAACTGTGCTAACTATTGGCATCAATCAATTTGTGAGGGGCCACGGTGGCAGAGTGGTAACACTCTCGCCTCCCATCTCTGAGGCCGGGGTTCGATCCCCGTGACGGCCTTAAGTGGGAAAGCTGGTAGTTGCTTGCCGTTGGTCGGCAGTTTACAGTACACAACCCTAGCGAACTCTATGTACTGGTTTCCTCTGCCCTTCCAACTACCCGTCGTGATATGACCTGTACAGTGTTGAAAGCGACGTAAAACCCCAAATAAATAAATAAATAAATCAATTTGTGTAATAAAATTCCTCTTAGTGTATAGTTGGTGCCCCTATACCCATATTTTTGGTTTTTAAACATTATATAAAAACTTGGACTGGCATCCATGATTTCATCCTTCACCTCTACAACCAATAAATAGGTACAATTAACAAGCTTATTCTGGAGTATTAAAAGGATACAATCAGTGAGGATAATCAGTTATCAGTAGTAACTGCTATGGGAACACTCCCTCAGGTTTTCATTGAGTGTATGACATTTTCAAATTACTTTGTAGTTTGTAATGAAAAAAAATCAGTCATAGTAATTACAGATACTCGGTTAAATAAAGGTTACATTTCATTGTTCAAAACTCAATGAAATACAAGTAAATCACATTTAGTAGCATCCTGTAGCTTTTAAACATCCACCAGGGGGTGGATAATTAAAACAAAACATACAACTGTTGACCCTCAATTGTGTTCACTGTAATCCTGAGCTGACAAGAACCCAGCCTGCAGGTACAACTAAATGAGCAACAACATTGAGATTTGGGAAAATCATAGGAGTAACTTCAGTTGTAAGAAGTATACATAATCCACGAAATGTTGTCAGATGTAAGATTCCAGGCCATGATTCTTACAAGCTGTTTTTATATTTTGAAGTCCTAGGTCAAATTTGACACTTGCACAAGATTTGCAGACCACGATTTCCAAGAAGTTGTTTTATAATTCCAAACCCCTAGGACCAATGATAAGGGAGATGTTAGGGCTTTTTGATATGCCCCCCCCCCCCCCAATTTGACATAAAAGATGTGATATGGCAGCCATTTTGTTTTCAAAACAAGGCCAAAATTACTCATAGGCAAGCCTTTTTAGCCATTTACATTTTGTGCAAATCTGACACAGCTAGATGCAAAATTTTAAATTTTAGAACATATCAATGATTTTCCTAACAATTGGCTATGGCGGCCGTGTTTTTGTTTAAATCGAGTACCATCATTTTTTTACATACATCTTTTCAGAGCCATAAACATTCTCTACAAATTTGGTGAATATATCATCTTAACTAAATCAGATATAAAGCTTAATCTAAAAATGTGACAAATGCACACATGCATGCAAACACGCACATGCATGCACGGGAGGCGTTTCATAATCTCCCAACCCTGGCCTTGGCTGGTTGGAGATTAAAATGCAACTGTAGTAATATCTGTTTAATAGCGCCCCTTTGGTAACTTTAAGACCGAAAAGTATTTAAAGCATTGCCATGGAAACAGGTGTTGTTAGATACCATCCCAAACCTACTTAGCTGTAAATCCTGTTTGGGTTAACATATCCTGAAAATTTGGTGAAAATCCATGCATCGACTTTGGCTGTGAAACATCCACAAATGTTATAACCCATAAATATTCATAGCGTTACCATGGCAACAGTTGTTCCCAAATATCCCCCAAAAACTAATCAGCTCTAGATCCTCTCGAGGTAAACATATCCTGAAAATTTGGCACCTGCATGGACTTTAAAGTACATGTTTGAAAGGTTGCATGTAAAAATATCAATAAAGAACTAATAAAGAACTGCTCTGAACCCCTACACCCAACAATAAAGGAGTTATGGATGAAAGTGTCCAATAATATAAAAGACAGCTAACATGAAAGAGGCATGAAAAAATAAATACATAAATTTTAAAAAAAAACATGTCAATGCATGGAGGCCATCCAATGACCTTGCTGACAGAGGGAAGCTAAGACCACAAAATAATAGGCTCTGAGACCTCACTCACATACAGCCATGTCAAATTTGAAAGGTTTATGTTAAATTCTTTTAGGTTATCAGGTCTGAAAAGTGATCTCTGATGAAGATAAAATACATTTTTTGTAAGTAAACACAGTTCGACCTTAATTAGCAGGGGTCAAAAGTTCAAATCTGCCCCTTTGGTAAGACTTCCAGCCCATTATTTCCTATAAAAAAAACTAATAAAGGAGCTATAAATGGAAATATCTAAAATTATAGGTAACAAGACCACTGCCACGGTATGTATCTCCCGCCGAGTACCGCAGGGGAAGAAATACTAAATTGAAAATTTTCCCCTTTGCATAGGACACTGTTGTACCATCCTGTGGGGTAAAAAATTCGCTCAAAATCGCTCTATCTCTTACGGTTTTCGAGGTATTGACACTTTTTCATTTTCTGCGAAAATCCAAGATGGCCGCCAAAAGTGGCGAAAATTGAAATTTCCCCCCTTTGCACAGGACACTCTTGTACCACCCTATGGGTTAAAAATTCGCTCGAAATCGCTCTATCTCTTACGGTTTTTGAGATATTGACACTTTTCCATTTTCTGCGAAAATCCAAGATGGCCGCCAAAAGTGGCAAAAATTGAAATTTTCCCCCATTTGACAGGAGACTCTTGTACCACCCTGTGGATCAAAAATTCGCTCGAAATCGCTCTATCTCTTACGGTTTTCGAGATATTGCCACTTTTTCATTTTCCGCAAAAATCCAAGATGGCCGCCGAAAGTGGCGAAAATTGAAATTTCCCCCCTTTTGCACAAGAGATTCCTGTAGCACCCTGCGGGTCAAAAATTCGCTCGAAATCGCTCTATCTGTTACGGTTTTCCAGATATTGACTCTTTTTCATTTTCCGTCAAAAATTCCCTCGAAATTGCTCTATCTCTTACGGTTTTCGAGATATTGACACTTTTCCATTTTCCGCTAAAATCCAAGATGGCCGCCGAAAGTGGCGAAAATTGAAATTATTCCCCTTTGCATAGGACACTCTTGTACCACTATGCGGGTCAAAAATTCGCTCGAAATCGCTCTATCTCTTACGGTTTTCGAGATATTGACTCTTTTTCATTTTCCGCAAAAATCCAAGATGGCCGCCAAAAGTGGCGAAAATTGAAATTTTACCTCATTTGACAGGAGAACCTCGTACCATCCTGTGGGTCAAAAATTTGCTCGAAATCACTCTATCTCTTACGGTTTTCGAGATATTTGTGATTTTTGACATTTTCACTAAAAGTAGCAACAAAGTAGCCATTACTCACTTGTACATCGAGCAACAGTTGTAAAACTTAAATATGTTACAGTTCACAAAAAAGTACATGAACAAGATATTTAAGAGAAAATGTGTAGCTGCAATACTTTTGAAGATATAAGCCATTTACTCATTATGGTTATCATTCCAAATTGACCAAGTAGCTATTACTCATTTAGCTATGGAGATACACTTCCAAACCGCTGACCATGTTGTAGTTGTGGAGAAAATAGCTGAACAACATATTGGAACAAAATACTGTAAATGCAATAGTTTGACAGATATAAGCCATTTACTCATTATTAGGTAAAAGTGCTATTACTCACCCAAAAGTAGGCCAAAGTTCACCAAACCTTTTTCCACTTAGCATAGGATACTCTTGTACCACCCTGTGGCTCAAAAATTCACTCGAAATTGCTCTATCTCTTACAGTTTGCGAGATATTTTTGATTTTTGACATTTTCAGTAAAAGTAGCAATAAAGTAGCCATTACTCACTTGAACATCGAGCAACAGGTGTGAAACTTAAATATGTTACGGTTCACAAAAAAGTAGATGAACAACATATTTGAGAGAAATCGTGTAGCTGCAATACTTTGGAAGATATAAGCCATTTACTCATTATGGTTATCATAAAAAATTGACAAAGTAGCTATTACTCACTTAGCTATGGAGATACACTTCCAAACTACTGACCATGTTGTAGCTGTGGAGATAGTAGCTGAACAACATATTGGAACAAAATTGTGTAGCTGCAATACTTTTGAAGATATAAGCCATTTACTCATTATTAGGTAAAAGTGCTATTACTCACTCAAAAGTAGGCCAAAGTTCACCAAACCTTTTTCCACTTAGCATGGGATACTCTTGTACCACCCTGTGGCTCAAAAATTCGCTCGAAATTGCTCTATCTCTTACGGTTTGCGAGATATTTTTGATTTTTGACATTTTCAGTAAAAGTAGCAATAAAGTAGCCATTACTCACTTGTACATCGAGCAACAGGTGTAAAAACTTAAATATGTTAGAGTTCACAAAAAAGTAGATGAACAACATATTTGAGAGAAATCGTGTAGCTGCAATACTTTTGAAGATATAAGCCATTTACTCATTATGGTTATCATAAAAAATTGACAAAGTAGCTATTACTCACTTAGCTATGGAGATACACTTCCAAACTACTGACCATGTTGTAGCTGTGGAGATAGTAGATGAACAACATATTGGAACAAAATTGTATAGCTGCAATACTTTTGAAGATATAAGCCATTTACTCATTATGGTTATCATTAAAAATTGACAAAGTAGTTATTACTCGCTTAGCTATCGAGATACACTTCCAAACTACTGACCATGTTGTAGCTGTGGACAAAGTAGCTGAACAACATATTGCAACAAAATACTGTAAATGCAATAGTTTGAGAGTTATAAGCCATATAAATATATTAGGTAAAAGTGCTATTACTCACTCACAAGTAGGCCAAAGTTCACCAAACCCAAAAAATATTGAAGAGCAAAAAAATTCATTAGGACAACTAATTTACCAAAAATGTGTAACTGTAGTAGTTTCAGAGGAAACTGCGTGACACACGCACGCACGCACTCACGCACACACATGGTGCCAATTATAATCTCCCGCCGGCGAGCCGGGCGGGAGATAAAAAGGCTGACATGCCATGTTGTGAGGCCAGCTATGACCATGAAGAAAGATGTCAAAGGTCAGTTTTTGCACGACTATAGGGGAAAGATATATCCATAATATATCAGACATAGGATGATCTCTCTTGTATACGAGTACCAGGCCAATATGTGAAAAAAAATCCCCTAATGTGACCTTTAGAAGACCACCATTGGTCTTACTTTCACAGGCTGCGACTACAAAAAATAAGCTCTGAGGCAAGTTACCCATATATACCCAAACATACCAAATTATTTACATAAAATATTTTAAAGTTATCACACATAAAAAGAAAATCTCTACACTGGTGGCAGCAGAGTGACATTGCTAAAGCCTAAGTATCCCTGACTTTGGTCCACAGATAAAATTAAATGATAAAAACATTGAAAAGACAGCCTGTGTATCCATTCCTTTATTTGTATTTTATCAAATATTCAAGTATAACTTGTACAAAATTGGAACTTAATTATGAAAGATATCACATATATATATATTCCATAACAACACAAGTAGGAAAATAATACAATTTACTTAAACAGAAAAATAAAAGTACAGAAAACTCAGAAATGAGTTAATTCATTTGAAGAATGTTACAAAGACATTTCTAGTTTTCAATTTATAATGTCTCGTGTATGCTCAAGGTTACATTTTATCAAAATATCAGATTTTGTTTGTCTTAATGTCACAGAAAACGAGTTTGACCCTAAGTAAACATCTAAGTAGATCTTTCATTATTGGAAATATCAATTTATAGTTGGCATGTGGATTATCTAGCAGAGAAATGATTAAACTGTCCCACTATGATATTTTTAACAGTTTGAAAGAAACCCCCTGTGAGCAGCCTTTAAAACGCCTCCTAGCATCTTTGTATCAAGGTATACTGACTTGACACCACATTACTGATAGATTAACAACTAGAAATAGGACACCTTGTTGATAGTAGATGCGAACAGAAACAGGATAGCATAGAAGAACACACATTATCATGTGTAATGTCCACCCCATGAACCTTTTGCCAAAATTGTACAGTAGTCTTACAAGACCCTGTTTCATTTGTAAAATATATCAATGATGCTTAAATATTTATTAGTGTAGATGTAAATTATTTCAGCTTCATGCCTTTTTGCATTGGCTGGGTCGAAAATTTCGATGAAATCACTCTATCTCGCACGGTTAAGAAGATAGAAGCAAATTCCTGTTTTTCTATTTTTGGCCAAAATTTGAAAATTCAAAATGGCCGCCATTTTTGGGGAGGGGAAAATTTTTTGAAAATTGCAAAGAGTACATTCCTTAGATACCCTGTGGGTCGAAAATTTCGACGAAATCGCTCTATCTCGCACGATTAAGGAGATAGAAGCAAATTTGTGTTTTGCCATTTTTGGCAAAAATTCAAAATGGCCGCCATTTTTTGGGGAGGGGAAAATTTTTTGAAAATTGCAAAGAGTACATTCCTTTCATACCCTGTGGGTCGAAAATTTTGACGAAATCGCTCTATCTCGCACGGTTAAGGAGATAGAAGCAAATTTGTGTTTTGCCATTTTTGGCAAAATTCGAAAATTCAAAATGGCTGCCATTTTTGGGGAGGGGAAATTTTTTTGAAAATTGCCAAGAATACAATGCTCCGATACCCTGTGGGTCGAAAATTTGGACGAAATCGCTCTGTCTCGCACGGTTAAGGAGATAGAAGCAAATTTGTGTTTTGCCATAATAAATATAATAAATAAATGTTAGAGGTGTGAAAACTTTCACCACATAGCGCTTCCTTCACAAGTAGAAGAAAGTAGTCCACATTGTGCCAATTTTGTGTCAGCGGAGTTTAGAGGTCTAAAATTAGCCTTGCCGCAGGCTTTAGTATGTATAGTATAGACTATTGTTTGATTACACTATAATTATTTTTCAAAATGTTCTCATATATTTACTTAGTTTAGCTTTCCAGACCAGAAAGGTTCCTGATGCAGAGTGCATTATGGCAAAAATACATCCCGTATGCATTATGATTCAGACAGCTTGGAAGGCCAGGCTAGTCTAATACAGTCCCAAAAATCACAAATGTGTGCGGAATTTCTCACATGTTGGAACAAAGAAATAGTAGTCTTAAGTCAGAGACAAGAGATGGTCTCAGATTTGAGACTTGGTATCAGCCTGTATCAAGTCTTAACTTGGAATTCACAAACAGCCATTAACAATCTGCCACTGTGGCCTAGCGGGTAACACACTTGTCTAGGAACTCAGAGGACGTGGGTTCAATCCCAGGTACAGGCAGATACATAGTGGCTCGGATGACCACTTAAAATGGCGGTCCTCTGTCATTGGGTCCTATCCCCAGTGGCAGGTTAAAGAACCTCAAGGACGTTGATAAATGGTCATCCTTGAGCCTCTATCTTCCAGTTAGGGGAATGTGAGTTACTTGTGAGTTGGGGCTGTACCTCTTCAGTCGGATTGGTTAAATAGCGCTTTGAGTCCTGTAGTATATGGAGATATTGCGCTATACATACATACAAACAGATTCCAAACTTGAGATCAGTCTTTCTAATGTAAAAATAATAGTGTTGTGAAATCATTTAGAATTTTGGGTCCAATGTTAACATTATGCAAACATTATCAGAAAAGTGTCTCAGACTAGGTGCTTCTGTAACTAAAATTCAACCAGTAAGTCAAAAAATTATATGTACTTCCGATGAAAAGGAAATTAAAAAATGCTTGATACTTTTTCCAAAATTTCTGACACAACAATGTTCCAATCTTAAGTTTTAGACCAAATCCAAGACTAAATCATACAAAAGTTAAGCCTAAGACTTGGATAAGAACCTTGTGACCACAGCCCTAGTGTGTTAACCCAGCCTTACAGTTATTTGTTTATTTGGGGTTTAACGTCGCTTTCAACACTGTATAGGTCATATCCTGATGCGTAGTTTCATAGACAGAGGAAACCATTTCATAGAGTTGGTCAAGGTTCTGTACTGTAAACTGCTGACCATTGGTAAGCAACTATGAACTTTCCCACATAGGGTCTGGGGTTTGAACAGCAGACCTCAGAGGTGGGAGGCGAGTGCCTTACCAAGCTTTACAGTTACATATGGATGTCAAAACAGAGTGATGCAAATTTTCAAAAAAAAATAGTTTCTACTCTTTAGTCACCTGGAATAAACCAAAACAAGGTACTACGTGTAACATTAAACAAATAAATCAATCTATCAGTTTCCTTGAAGAAGTTAAATCTTTTCTTTACCATTCACCATGAATGAGAGTGATTTAAAACACTCGAATATGATACAGACACAGAATAAATATATAAATAAATAAATAAAAATGCTGTACAATCAATATCAATGTTATGCTATGTACACGTTAGTTGTCTAAGTAGATTTCTTTTCAAGTTTGGAATTGCTTAATTGTTTAAACTTGCAACAAAAGCATATACAGTATTAACTATAGCTCAGTGACAAACATGTCACTTTGATTGCCTAAAAACTGGCCACATGGTAAAAGAGGGCTATAACAGCTCAGAGAGACATAGGACTTTAAATGGCCCTTCTCTCTAATGAAGTATCTGCCATTACTGTTTACTGTCCACTTTAAGCATTGAGAATCTACATAAGTTTTTGAACATCTGTATGATATATACAAAATTGGTATCATTTTAAAGGTCTTTTCTTGTAGAACCTTAATAAGAAATAATATGTAACCTAACATAGAGTGTGTAAACTCTCAGAAACAGATTTGGTACACAGTATTTTATTACCCTAGTTACTGGATATTATTAAAGTATCATTGGGAGACTGAAAATTAGAAAAGTACTCAAAGCAAGCAGATCTCCTACAAGGCCTAATACCTCTGCCATGATTAAAATCCTTTAAACAAATTCCTTGATCCAGACAGTGATCCAGATCACCACCAAAATTTAAATATTATCCCATTATGCAATTATTGACATTTCCTGAAATTTTCGTCAAAATCTGTCTGCAGCTTTTTGAGCTATTTGCAAACGAACAAACGTAAGTCACTAACTACAAATACCTGTTTCAAAGAGGTTAAATACTATATATTTTTGAATTAGACACTATATAATTATATGGCTATCAGTTCACAGCACTCAAACCATATACAGTTCTGCCTTAGTGCCATAAATCCTGAGACAGCCCTCTCAAACTTCTTATATTCTGTTATCATTTTATTATGATAAAATGGAGACCTGGTCAGTGGATGAAAATGCATTTCTGCACATTTTTACTGAAGTACTTTAAAAGAAGACTATTGTGGGATTTTATATTCTTTTTATCTAATCAGGACTTTTGTAGATTAAACATGACTTTATAATTTTATCTCAAAACTTAAATCAGCAATAGATTAAAAGATCTATAGTAAATACTGAATTTAAAGTAGAAATACACCAGTCTTTAAAACCGTGTCAAAACGGGGTGAAACAGACACAATATATAAGCCAGAAATTGACTGGGAATGTGGATCAGTTTATCACAAGTGAAATATCTTTATACGATTTATGAAACTGGATCTTACATATTCTCCCTAATGTTTACATATTGGCAAGCACTTTTTTGAAACTCGATTGTTCTATTGAATTTTTGCGAAAAAAAATGTGACACGAAATTAATGACTTATTCACTGTATATTACAGTGGAACATTCATAATACTCAATGTTTATTTTCTCACAAAAAGTTAACTGTTTAAACCAGTTCATACTCTCGTTTTTAGTAATCAAACAAAGTGTTCCTTCACCAAATTGTTCACATAACAGAGGTTTTTCCGAAATCATCTATTTCCCTGTTTTACCTGACTGACAAAAATATCCATATTTACAATTCATTAAAATAGTTAAAACTTTTATACAACATAAGGAATGTTTGAGTTTATATAAACACATCACAGTACGAGTTCAATATGTACAATTTCCAATATATAAGAACTTGCTAAGTTGTAACATAAGGGGCAGATCACATGACGACAACCTGAGGCTACGGCCAAGTATAAATGTCTTTTTTTCTTAGACGTTGGTCATGATGCCTCGCGGCAACCAGTAAAGCATTCAGTCCCACATGGTAAGCTATTGTAGCACATAAAAATATATTTTACATTATTTATCAATGTGACATAGGACATGATAAACACATTACTTTAAAACATGATGATAAAATACCCTGCCCCTAAGGACCTATTAGTCACATCAATTTTGACCTTATGTAACAGTTAAACAGGTTAGGAACAAAACAAAACATGAAATTTGAACCTAAAACCTTCACCCACCTTAAGATTCAGGATGGAAATGCAATCTCAATATACTGATATCAAATTTGATATCAGTTTTTGCACACCAATCAATATTGACATATCATTAAAAAATCTAACATGTTGTAAAACGATTTTTCCAAAAAAGTATTTTAAAATGTGCATAAATATGAGACATTTTTCCTGTAAAAACTGAACATTTCATAAAATTTGAAAGAAAACATTTCGCCATAAAAATTTACATGGCTACAATATTTTGAGAGCACACAGGTAAAGTCTGTTACTTGTAAATGCTGATTAAGTCAAAGGTTTTAGCAGTCTCTTTTCCTTTGCTGCAATTTTCACAGAAATAATCACTTGCTTTACTGAGTTTATTCCGAATATATTTGTTAATCTATGTTACTTAGAAAATATCAAGTTTTCAACATTACACAAATTCTTAAAAATATAACAAAGAGATTTAATAAGGATGAACATTACAACCTTATGTATACAAATCTATTTTACAAGATTTTCTGGTTAACAGGCAAGCCAAATATCAGCGGTAAAAGTTTTTCAGGAAAGTGACATTCACTTCACATTAACAGAGTTCTACAAAATGAGACGAATGACATATACTGTTGCCCACAACAAATACTTAGTGTACACTTGTTTTTACTAGTTCAATGTAAATTTCATTCGATAAAAATGTGCATAGCCACAAGAGTACCTTATAAAGATGCTTCATAAAACAAAAACTTAATTTACTTTTAAAGAGAGCCTTAAACAGTCCAAGGTAATAAAATTCCTAATATCCACTACTTAGCACTCAGTCTAATGTCTGACCAATCAGTGTACAGTTAAGAAATCATGATTTCTATATCAGAGATTAGGATCAGCCAGATATGATTATCTTATGTAAATTATTTTTGAGCTCATCTGAGTTGTATACCAAATCACCACAACAAAAAGTTAATGCCCAAAAACTTAAGGCACCAATAAAACACTGCATAACAAAAATAACCAAGTTATAGTCACACTGAAACATGTACACTGTATATCCAATAGGAAAACAATTTCTATTTTAACTGAATGTTCCCTGCCATAAATCATTACAACTTGAACACAAAATCCTTAGTTGTATTTGTTTTTTTCTCATAAAGTGGATTTCCTTTGATTATGGACTGACACAAGAACAAGTGACAAACAGACTTCAAACAAAAAACAACCAATTCACCATTTTATATGACTTTCTGATGACCAACTGATATACAGCTTATAAAGTTGTAAGTTTTGTATCATTAATGCTGATTGGTCAGACGTTGAAGTCACTGTTTACATTATTACTGGGAGCAATTTTACTTTCCTGGTATGGGATCTGCCATTTTTGATAATTACAGAAAAGTTCCAAGGGAATTTGAGATAAAAAAATAGTTCCATATAAATGGGGGCAAGCCCCCAACCCACTAAATCATGTCTGTGTGTTTTTATGATAAACTAAAGAAAATATAAAAGGAATTACTTCCTTATATCATGGCCAAATTCTTGAACAAGTAAAAACTAGCCCAAGGGGCGTTGTTTTGACCAAAGGATGAAAAGCCAAAGAGCAGCACATAAAAATAATCTCTATCATGCAGCTTGTTATATGAAACAAGAGCTCATCTTCAGCTTAATTGTTGATAATGCCTTTTCAAAATACAGACCCCAGCATTTTCCATAATGTTGTTTGATCTAGTCTTTTAAATTTCAAACCAATGAGCTGAAATCCATTAGATCATTCCACAGACTTGATTACCATTATGGACATAAGAGTTTTTATAAAAATTAACACAATATAAAAAATAATGAAATAGCACCTATTTAATTACCACTCTACACTGAGCAGCAGCACTTAGTCTATTAATACAAAAGGTAACAGTCTAGTTCTGTAGCACCTCGTTCATAGAAATAACAGTGTAGGTATAAATAGCAAGAAAAAACACACTCAAACTTTTAAAAAGATTCCGGTCAGAAAATCTTCACCACAAGACATGGGAATGAACCAATTGACTGGTGTACCACATTCTTTCTTTATGACATCATTTGCTGTATTACCCTAGCCCCACATGTCCCTTTTTCCCCAATCACCATGTCCATAAGGTCTTGAAAGTTGGACTAATGAAAGTTCTCATCTTTATGTGAGTGCTGATGCCCTGGGTTTATCTGTACAAATACATATAAACATTAAAAATTACAAAATCTTTTGTCACTGCAATTTTATCAAATCTATAAATGTAAAATGTAAGCATGTATTCACACAGAAGGAGTAAGCTAAACCAAAAATCAGATCAAAGTTTACAGAAAATGGCTAAGACAATATTTACAACGAAGTGTCTGGGCTACCGTCAGTGACAGACTTACAAATATTGATCTCGGTTTCCATTAGATGCCGTTAATGTTCTTTGAAATCTGTCAATCTTTCCTAATATTTTACAAATAATATATATGTGGTATTGTGGTTCTATGTTATCTTTAATTCACCTATGAACAAAAAACAGTCATTTTTGGAAGAAAATGGACGTAAGTTCTGTCATTTTATTGTCAAGATGTTTCACGACTTGCAGTTAAAGTTTTGTAGATGATAATTAACATGTATTTTATTTATTTATTTGGGGTTTTACGTCGCTTTCAACACTGTACAGGTCATATCACGACGGGTAGTTGGAAGGGCAGAGGAAACCAGTACATACAGTTCGTTAGGGTTCTGTACTGTAAACTGCCGACCAACGGCAAGCAACTACCAGCTTTCCCACTTGAGTCCGTGCGGGGATCGAACCCCGGCCTCAGAGGTGGGAGGCGAGAGTGTTACCGCTCTACCACCGTGGCCCCATAATTAACATATAAACTTCTAAATAATGACAAATGTGTTGAAACAACATAAAATATCCGTAGTGTGACAGAATTCAGCTCATTAAACCGAACATAATGGTGAAAAAATTATAAAAATTGGACAAGAAATAAGGAAGTTATGGCTACTTGAACATACATTTAACATAAAAACGAAGTACCGCGATCACATAATTTCCTGATTATCGCCCATTTAAAACCACTTTGGTTACCGCTGATGGCTTCAGAAATAAATTTCTGGGTTACCGGTTACCGGATATGCAGCCACGCCGTATTTACAAAGTTTAGTTGATGTTTTTGAGTAAGCACTTAATGATTCAACCATACTTTTTTCATTACATCCTAATTATTTTATATTTAAATTGGTATGTGAATGAATAACTACTGTGTTTCAGTGAGAGTACTGCAAACTTGAAAATTCTCATTTGAGCCAATGGTTAATGGGGCTTTCAACAACTTCTTTTGTCTTTATTAAGATAGTTCAACAGGCAGAAAAAATAATAGTATTATAATACTCATTTTCAGAAATTTTAATTATCCATAGATTGTTATAGCTGTACCTTACTTTAAAAAAAATTGGTTGAAAACGGTAAGAGACAAAACAATTTTAACTCGTGTTTTTTTTTTTAAAAAAACAGGATTTCTATATTGTGCAAAGTAATAAATAATTCAAGCACATTATATGAACAACACCCCTGTAATGGTAGTAACAATAATCTTGGATATAAAGAGGTGTCCAATATCTAAAACAGTTAAATCCCTTTTGATACAAGTCACTTAAGTTATATATTACGCCATCAAAACTCTAATCAAAACTCACAGAGAGAGCTAGAACACACACACTATAGCCTTTAGCACAAGCGAAAGAGCCCACTATCTGTAGCTGTGCTTTGGGTATCTGGGTTAATCTGAGCACATACTTGACTGCTGGTCACTTGAAGTGGTGATTCAATTTGACTGGCTTCAGAATGAGGCCGGCTGGCCTGGCTACTGTCTGGCATTCCAGTAGTCTGTACTTCGGACACACATGGCAATGGTAACCAATTCTGAGACATTAACAATTTATGTAGAGGAAGCAGTTGATCCATACTGTTATCTGTCACCTGAGTTACTTCAGCACCTGCAGCATTTACAGATGACATGGATGAATGTACCAGAGTATGCAGCAAGTTTTCATTATTTTGTCTTTCTGCCTGGTCCACGTTGTCCTTCATCATGACAAACTTCAGAAAATCTTTGTATGGCACAAGTATACCTTGTGGATAAAGTTTTAGTGAAGAAACTTCTTCTTGTTTTGACTGCCATGTAGTGGTAGCAGGTGCTTGAGAAAAGTTACATTCACAAACTGGTTTGGCCAGAGATGAGGTAGCTTGGCTTGTTTGTGGAGTTTGCAAGGCATCGCCTGATATGTCCTTGGTAACAGATAACATATCTGCAGGTACAGTTAGTGCATTGCTATCAGGTGATAATCCATCAGCTTCTTGAGAGGCTGTATTCCTGATCTTTTTGGGTTTAAATCTGAAATCCAAAAGAGACATACTTTTTCCATTTAAAGGTTTGCTGCCACTTTCCTTACAGTGGTTTTCACTATGTTTCTGCTTTGGTTTACTTAACACTGGGTCATCATTGGAGTGAAATTTTGGTGGTCCAGATGTCACGGGTTCGCAAAGACTGTCTGGCATATTGCTCAGTGACTCTTTGGTTTTCTGCTTTTTATTTACATATATTTCTGCATTATCGTCTCCTGCATTGACCTGTCTCTTTCTCTTTAAAGTAATAGCTTGTTCTTTCTCTGAATTTAAGTTCAATCCCTCTTGAATATCTTGCATGCTCTTTAAACCTTCATTACTATTACTTCTCTGTTCATTCACTATACTCCCAGTTGGCATAACATTTAGTTTACTCTTCTGATTCTCACCATTAATTTGTACATCATCTGCTCCTGTAGTTTTACTTCTTCCTAGTGTCATATCGAGTGGCATGTCTGTGGAGACATTTTGATCTCTCTGATGACCTCTCTCATGAGCAGAAGATTCTTGCTGGCCAGGTGCTGTCAGCGCCGGAGGTTTATAAACCAACTCACTGACATGGTCATTACTTTTTTCCTTTATTACAGAAGCATTTGCATTTCTTAGTAACTCTTTTGGTTTTCTCACTAGAACTTTTGTGACATCATCAGTCACATCTGACACTGTTCTCCATGTTTTCCCAGTATATCTTTGTGTTATGGCATCTGTAATATTTCCTGTAATTGGTCTATTATTTACAAAACATTCTGATGAAGTCTCATTCTGGCTATCACTGACATTTCCTTCATCTGTATCCCTGTCTTTGGCTTTCCCTGTGGATTGATCCTCATCTGTTTTTGCCTGCCCATTGTCTTTTTTATTGTCTTCAGTATTCTGTATCTTATCAAAAGATTTCATCAGGTAACTATAGACAGAATCAATGAAACCAGAAACTCTGTCACAAGACTTTTCATTTCTATCTGCTCTAGTTACTTCATCTATCAAGTTCTTTGCCATTGTTTTAGGACTGGTCCGGCCCCTATATTTCTCAGGATTTGGGTTTTTGATATGAGTAACTGGCTGAGGTTCAGTAACACAAATGGAAGAAGCACCATTAGCTTTAGTACCATTTAGCAGATTAACACCGACAGTTAGATTCTGTATTGTATTGTTTGAATGGCAATTTGTGACCACATTAACCTGGCTTTTTATTTTTGCTTGATCTTCACTGCTTTTTTGGGGAAGAACATGTGATGGCATTTCTGTTGCCCTATCACCATAATTCTCTGTAGTTAAGTCAAGAATTTGGGGAGGCTTTTGACCACTGTTTATCTGTATGCTCTTACAAGCATCTCTTACTGGCAACACTATAGATGGCACAGTCTGTTTTAATGACACTGTCAATGATGAAACCTCTTGAGACTTATCCATGCTTGACAAACTTAACAGTTTTTTACTGGGCGAAGAACGTTTCTCAAATTCCAAATTAGACCTTAAACAGTTTA